>CM052440.1:147202504-147247064 GCA_028533085.1 Varecia variegata | reverse complement strand
TCATCATCCTCATCTTCTTCCTCCTCTTCCTCTTCTTCCTCATCTTCTGGTTCATTCTTCTTCTTTGAGCCTGTTGGCCTGCCAGGGCCCTTCTTTCCTGCTTCACTTTTGCCCTTGGCACGGTATGCAGCAATATCCTGAAATATTATCAAAAAAATAAAAATCAGCATCCGGTACCATTACTCAACTGTGAAAACCACTTTGTGGTAAACAATCAAAGATTATTGACCAATAACCCTGACTACTGTCTAAAAAGGTAATCAGTTTTAAGAGTATTTGTTCCTCTAGGCTTTAAAAAGTTTATAATGTAAAATTTCAGGGATAACATTAGATCAGTATCAGTACTTTCACTAACTTCCCTTTACCTCACAGGTAGTCAGCCCCCCACTCCCACCCCACTTCACATTTTAGACAAAATTCTACATATTTGATGCTCCATTTTTAAAAAACAGACTTACAATAACTACAGTAACTACAAATGAGTCTATATGCAAGAATCTACCAGTGCTACAAACTCTGGTTTCCATCAAAAGAAAAGGTTTCAATTACCCTGTGTTGCCTTCAGTGTACAATTTTCATTAGGCCCTCTCACAACATAACTGACAACCATTAATATAAGATTAACTAAATTTCCCAACTTTCTACAATTCATACCTATTTCCAACATGCTTCTTTAGAAAATATCCACCTAATTTTAATCTCAGCTTTTAAAAGGGAAAAGGACAATGTACCTTTTCATATTTCTCCTTTAGCTTAGCTGCCTTCTGTTCATATGGTTGTTTATCTTTGGCTGACTGTTCAGACCACATTTCACCCAATTTTTTTGCAGTATCCCCAATGGATAGGCCTGGGTGTTCACTTTTGATCTTTGGGCGATGTTCAGAGCAAAACAGGAAGAAGGCAGATCTAAAAGGAAACAGCAGAGTTAATAAACTGAAGGAAAAAATCCAAGGGGCAAGTTGGTTGATTAAAAAAAAAAAAAAAAAACGTACGGTGGCCTTTTAGGAGCATTGGGATCCTTTTTCTTTCCTTTCTTATCACCTTTGGGAGGAACATAATTTTTCATCTCCCTGTCATAGCGAGCTTTGTCACTTTTCGCCATATCTTCAAACTTCGACTTTTCCTTTGCAGACATGGTCTGTGGGCATAAAATAATAAGAATACAGCAAACTTGTATGTTACACAAATCCAAACACCAAGATCCTCTTTAAGGGCCACATTTCCCTTAGTTAACAGCTTGTGTAGTCTTAAGCAAAAACCTCAAGTAGTTTGCTTAAATCTCTTAAGAAATTTGGTTAAGTCATCAAAAAAGTTTAAACTTACAAGTTAGCTGCCCGCTTAAGGCCCCAGCCAAAAACACACCTGAAAACCCTTCGCTCTATCTGAATTCCGGTCTCACCTTCCATCTCTCCGAACATTTCTTGGAGAATTCGGCGAAATTCACGGAAGAGTCAGGGTGTTTCTTCTTGTGCTCTTCCCGGCAGGTCTGCACGAAGAAGGCATAGGAGGACATTTTGCCCCTTGGCTTGTTGGGGTCTCCTTTGCCCATGGTGGCAGGACGGCGTCTACCTGGCGGGGAGAGAGCCGGACCGTCGGCGCGGAGCCCGCGACTGCCAGGGCGGGCACCCGCGGGGCGCAGCTTCCCGCCCAAACCCGCGCCCGCCCCGCCCGCGCCGCCGCCGCCACCGCCCAGGCCGCCCGCGCGGTCGCCGTCCCCCGGTCGGCCCGGGCCGCACAGCCGCGACCGAGCACCCCGCACGCGGGCTCCGCAAGTTTTTTCCGGGGCCCGAGACGCCACGGCCACCGCCCTCCGCCGAGGCTGGGGACGCCGCGCGCGCCCTCGAAACCCGCTTCCTGACAGAAATGCCCCCCGGCTTCCATGTCGCGAGCCGCACTCGGAGACTAAGCTAATCGCCTCGCGACCGACATTCAAAAAACTCCTGGAACCGGGCCCAGCGAACTTCCCGCCTTCCGCCCGCCCCCCACAGCCCCGGCCCTCGCCAGCCCGCACCCCAACTCCGCTCGCCGCCCGCCGGGCCGAGCCCCGAGAGCCAGGGAGCGGAGACCGCGGAGGCGGCTCTGAGGGAAGGGGGACAGCAAGCCCACGAGCCCGAGGGTTCGGAGGGGATTCTTGCCTGCTCGAGCTTCTCCTCAGAGTCCCGCACAGCAGCCGGAGACCACAGCGACGCTCCCTCCCCGAGCTCCGGCGAGAACTGGTTTATCTCTAACGCAATCCTCAGCCTCTTGTTTTGCAGAGTTCTCCGCGCCACGGTAACTTGACGAGCCGGCCACAGGCCACACCCCCACCTCTTTGATTGGTTCCGACGATTATTCAAACCCGAAGAGTCCCCGCCCCCTCGCCATGGAGGCTTACGATTGGTCGGTGTCTCGCTGAGCCCGGCCCTCCAGCGCCAGCCTAGCAGGTTCGGTGGGTCGCCCAGGTCGTTAACTCCTAGACCCGTTAGAACCGGTCAGGAGAGGAATGTACTGCTCGATCCTGATTGGCGGCAGGAAAAAGGTTTGAAAAATGGCGGGCCTCACGCTGACTGGCTAGGGCCGTAGACGGTGGGAGTGGTTGGCTCGAGGGGGAAAGTCCCGCCAGATTTAAAAATACGAAGTCGGGGAGCTGGGGGGTTGTTCTGCGAGGCTGGGCTACCGCGGCGGCTCTGTTTGCGGGCGGTAAGGTAACCGAGAAGCCTGCCCTGACTCCATCCGACCACTCTTAGGCCTGTCTCTCCTCCGCGCCAGCTCGGCCCGCAGCGCTGGCTCCTGGGAGCTGTAGTCGCTGCGCTGAGGCCCTGCGGGGTCTCCCCGCGCCGTCCGGAGAATAATACCGGGTGCGGGGAGACTGAGAAGTTTGCCTGGCGGAGCGAGTGCCCAGCTCCCCCTCTTGTCACTGAGGCTGGCGAAGGACCTGAGGGAGACGAGGCCCGGGGCCTCGGAAAGGGGCGGGGGCAGCGGTTCCCGCCTCTCGTGAGGTGTTACAAAACCGTCTTAAAGCGGGACACTTCCCGTCCGGGGAGTTTAACTCGGGATCCCTCCTCCCTTCCCTCTTTGTCTCCGGTGTCAAATGCTGGGAGGTAAACAAGGGAGCCCTTGGGTCCCGAAGGGGCGGCGGCCGCGGCCTCTCCCCAGCCCCGCTCCCCAGCGGAGTCGGGAATTCCAGGCCCCGAGCGCCGGGGACCCCCCACCCCGGCCGGGCGCTGCGCGGCAGCTCCGGGCCCTGGCGACTGCCTGCCTCTGGCTGGCTTAGCCTTCGCCTGGGTATTCACGGTCCCTTCCCTCTAACGTGATAGTTTTTAAGAATTGAGGATCCCACGAAAGCAACGGATGCTCCCCATCCCACCCCCAGTTGCATATATTCGCCAAACTGCCTACAGCCACATTTTACAGCGTTTAGAACCTGTTTTAAAATCTAGTGAGACCGCACCAAAGCTACCTTACCTTACCGCTTACCAGCTTCACATGCTGCTTGTTCCAAGGTAGGAGGATTTTAACTGACATATTAGTATGCTGTTTCTGTGTTGTATTTAGTTTTAAGGGGTTTTCCCCACCTTATTACTGGCCTATAGGTTGCGCTGACTGTTTCGACAGATTTTAAGTATTCTGTCTTAATTTTTCAGTAAGTTTACTGACATTTGTTAGGCTATGCTCCTGTTTGGTTTGTATGTGATAATCATACTCAATAGTACTTAAGAACCAGCAGTTCTTTATCTAGATTTATTAATAAAAACGAGATTTTAAAAAATGTATTTTCCTTAGAAATGGGTAGTGGTTGCTGAACATTGTGAATGTGCTTAATGCCAGTGAACTGTACACTTAAGAATGGTTACAATGGTAACTTTTTTTACCACAATAAAATAAATAATGAAGTGGCAGTTTTTCAGAAAGAAAAAAAGTATTTTCTTGTATTTAAGGGTCCCAGAATTTTATTAATCATAATCTTTGGTTTATAACATTCTTATGTCTGCCTGAATCTTCTATATATCTACAAAATCACAGTTATAAAAATGCTACAAAAGCACACAAAAATCCACATTAACAAAATAAATCATACTACTTTATTCAATAGCAATAAACAGATCCCTAATGCATTATACTTTTAAAATGTATTAAATTTTATATTTTTAAAATATATTCTTTTTAAAAAAAACTGCAGCATAAATAAGTTGTGCTTAAATAAAAATTTGGCATTTGAGAACTGTTTACTAATTATGCCAAGCATTGAGCTTAGCAATAGAAATAGAAAGATGAAAAGTCATAGCCAATACCCTCAGAAAATTTATAGTGTGGAGGGAGACAAAAATAGGGAACAACAATACACATAATAATTAAAATTTTTCAATAATGGGAGCATAAGACAATCACCTGAGACTGTAGGGAAGTAGAGAAAGCATTCTATGAAAGTAACATTTGAGTAGCATTGAAATGGAGAATGTAGAGCAGAGGAGATAAAAAACAAAACAAAACAGAAAGGCCTTTGAGAAAGCCTGACTTATTTAGGGATCAACTAGTAGTTCAGTATTATAGAAGCTTAGGGATGATGCTGGACTGGCAGCTTACAAAGGAATTTAGTCTTTATCCTATAGGCAAAGGAACCGCTGACAAATGTGGGGGAGAGGGAAGTAATTAGATTTCTGTGTTAGATGGCAGTGTCTATGGCATGGTATAAATTAGGTCAGGTTTATAAGTTAGAAATCAATTCACTGTGTTCTTTGCTTTTTTTTCTTTTCTTTTTTTTTTTTTTTTATGAGACAGAGTCTCTGTTGCCTGGGCTAGAGTGCTGTGGTGTCAGCCTAGCTCACAGCAACCTCAAACTCCTGGGCTCAAGCAATCCTGCTGCCTCAGCCTCCCGAGTAGCTGGGAATACAGGCATGTGCCACCATGCCCAGCTAATTTTTTTTTCTATTTTTTTTAGTTGTCTGGCATATTTTTTTAGTACAGACAGGGTCTCGCTCTTGCTCATGCTGGTCTCGAACTCCTGAGCTTAAGCGATCTTCCTCTGGCATAGGCCTCCCCCGAGTGCTAGGATTACAGATGTGAGCCACCAAGCCCGGCCCACTGTGTTCTTCTCTATGACTGTAAAGTTAGAGGGAGATTGGTAACAGATATGACAGTCACTTATTTACATGCATAATCTCACTACAAATTAACTTTTTAATGTTCTCTAAAGTTTTACTTCACTTGAGAAATTTTGCATTGTTTATGTAATTTAATAGAATGGTTTCACAACCTGCTTTTTTTTATGTCACTATAATGCAAATAGTGGATTTGTTCAAAATCACAGCTACTAACTAAATTCTACATTCTATTCTAACCCTTTGATTTTCTAAGAATCATGATCTTTGGACTTTCTATTCTATCACTTGCACTAGCAATTGATTGGATTTGGCATGCTATTTTTCAGAAAGGTTTTTAAATCACTTCCCAATTGTTGATGCCTAGGAGAGGCAAAGGACCATACGGCAAGCCAAGGGTAAATGCTAGGCTCCCTTAAGGGTTATTGTGTTCCTTGCCTCTAGCTTCACATATTGAGTTCCTAACTAACACCCCGTACCTCAGAAAATGATCTTATTTGGGAATAGGATCAGTGTAGATGTAATTTGTTAAGGTGAGCTCATACCGGAGTAGAGTAAACCCCTAATCCCAAATGACTGGTGTCCTTATAAAAAGGGGAAATTTGGACACAGAAACAGCCATAAAGATAAGACAATATTAAAAGACACAGGAAGAAGATGGCCATCTACAAGTCAAGGAGAAAGGCCTAGAACAGATCTTTCCTTTACCTTCCCTCAGAAAGAACCAACCCTGCTGATTCCAGTTTCCATTGTTTTCTCTATCACAACAGAAAAAAGGAAAACATTTCTATATTTAATCTGCCTTTTCCATCACTGCCAAGACTTCACTCTAATACAATATATCCTTACCTAAAAGTAAGCACAGTAAAGTGATAAATGAAAGTTTAGCTGAGATCTATATAGTTGTTGTTTACAGAACAACCTTATTTTTTGTGAAAAATATATACAAAGTCTGGTAGCACAGAAAAAACTACTCCTAAACCTAATTCTGAAAAGATGGGTTAAATACATACCAAAAAATGAGGCCTGATTCACTACCGTATGAATTATTTGGCATACTATTATGACTTTATCAGAAAACTAAAATGTGCCATGAAGATGTAATAATAAAGGTCTTTCTCATTGTATTTCAAATCTTGTTGTCCTAAATGGGAAAATAAGATTCTATTTCTAAAACAGCTGTAAAGCTGGTTTTTTTTAAGAATATATCAATTTTCTATCTTCTAAAAATAATTACACAAATTTGTTTCTATTAAAATGATGCATCTTTCTGAAAGATAAGGAGGAAAACATTAATGTTCTTCATTTAAAAAAAAGGGGAAATGAAAAGCCAGTAAGGGCTTATGGTTTTGAACAGTTCACTTAGCATTTCTAGGCCTTTGATTAACAAACTGTACATTGAAGTTTGGGGTATAATCTCTAAGATACCATTTGGCTCTTAAATCATATGATCTATAATTCTGTGAATATGTGATCATAGTATGGGAAAATAAATATATTTTAACTTATGTAGTCAGGAGATTATAATTAAAAGAGATAAGTGACTTAGGTCCTAGGAATACCTTTGGCTATGAGAACATCAATTAGCTGTGAGTCCATTTACTCCAAAACAGTGTTTGATGAAATAAGAGTTGATAACTACCCAATATAAACCATGTAGATTAAATTTTAGATTACACAATATTGCTTAGTCATCTTATTCTTTCATTAAGATGATATTACCAACTTTTTACCCTCAGATATCAGTGTATCACTTTATTTGCTAAACTTTGCCTAAGTTCAGCATCTCATAAATTATAAAACAAACATTTAGCAATAACCTAATTATGAGCTAGAGAAGCTATTTCCAAAGTAGTCCCCTATCCTATAATATAAATAGGTATTCTATTGATAAACTGAAATTTATCTACAGCAATGTCAATCTGGTAGGATTATATAGAAATGATCAGTGTTATGCTAGTTATTGAAATTTCTGTCATTTATACAATCAGTTTTCCCCAAAATTTGGACTTTTCATAATCTGTGGATATCAAGCCAAACTGGAAAACACTGATGGAAAAAAGACTATCATATACATTTTTTGGTAAACCCTTTCCCTGCAAAGCAATAAATAATAAATTCTAAATAATTATTATTTATTGATTAACTCATAGTTAAACAAAATTAAGTATACTTTATATTAAGTTAGCTGCATATAATTATTTTGTTGAGTTGCATAGTTAATGTAAAAAACTGAAAACCATTACTCTGCACATAGTTTCTCAAAGATGAATCTTAGATTAGAGCTTAAACATTTTCAGGTTGTTTGAAAGGTGATAAGAGTGGAAGGATAAGCATACTGAAGTCTTTATCAAACAGGCACATCCACTTGTGGGTGTATCACTGATTCTGAGGCCTAACTGTATATTCACTCCAGAAATTCAATTTAGTGATACAGTTCAACATGATATTTCTGAAGAACTGGAAGTGCAAGTTAAGAAAATGAAAACCCTTCATTCTGCTGCTAATATTGAATGAAAAATGGTAAGAAAATCGTCAAAGTTATTTTGTTTTTCTTTTTTAGAAACTTATGTTTGTGAATCAAGGTAAACTAAATGTCTACAAAGAAAAAAAAAAAGTTATTTACTTCTAAAAGCCTCCAGTGCTACAATTAGAAAAAAACAAAAGACAAGTTACAAAAATCATGTTTTTAAATACACTGGAGATCTGTTGAAGCAATCAGAAAATAACTCAAATTAAGATTCCAGACAGGGAAGAGCCCTTCCTAGATGTGCTAATGACTTCTGAAAACATTTTGTAGATTTTATGTGTGGAACTGAGGATCGATCTGACTTGGCCTGGGTAGAAGGACTTTGACTAAGGGAAAAAGAGAATCCAGCAAGCATTTGGCAGTTGTGTGAGGTTAACTCAATCAGCTGGAAACGAGAGGTCCCCTGAATATACATAATGGCCTGTCTTCCACAGCATGGCTGAATTCTGAGGTGGTATGGGAGACTAGAGAGTTGTGCCAGAACCTTCTAAGACACAGTGAAATCTCCCAGAATTTCATGGTGCTTAGTAAACAAAAGTCTAGCTGGAGAGAGGGGTCTGTCACAAACACATGACTGTCTCTTCCTGAAGATATCTGCCATATTCTGAAGCTGCGTAGGCAGGAATGTAGAGATACAAGCTCAAAACCCCCAAAGAACAAAAATGAATTTTTCATAGTCTTTCAGAGCTAAGGAGACAGAGACCATCAAGCCGTCAATCAAAGAGGGCCATGTGACAATGTCCAAGGAACAGGAGTGAGCCACAGGTGGACTAGGTCTTACTAAAACTTTACAGCCCAGACTGGACACAGCTCAATTCCTCATTGGATTGAGATAATCAACCCCTAATTCTTCTACCTATTAGCAATAGGTAGAATATAGCAGAGGTCAAACCCTCTCTAGTAGAAGATATATGGAGCAAAACATAATAAAAAGTGCTGAAAAGTAAAGGCAGAAAGTCTTAAAAGGAACTAGAGGGAAAAAAACCCACAGTAAACTCAAAAAGGCAACAATAAGTCTGAACACTGACTCTTCAACAGAACTATGAAAACCAGAAGACCATAGAATGACATCTTTAAATTGCTGAAGAAAAAAAATATGCTAACCTTGAGTTCTATTATATATTCAGGAGAAGAGGTTTGAAGAATTCAGACAAAATAAAGATTTTTCTGGATAAACAAAAGCTGAGTGAATTTACTTCCAGGAACCCTGCTTAAAGAAAATGATCTTAAATCCTTAGGAGGAGAAAAAAAGCATAGACAAGGGTAATTATGTAAATTTTTAAAGAGTATTACTTGCTTAAAACAGCAATGATAATGTCTTATGGGTTCTTCTAACATGTGGAAGTAGAATGTATGACAATAGCAAAAAAGGTTAGAGGAATAAGTGGAGTTAAATAGCTGTAAGGGTCTTTCATTGTTCAGAAAGTGGTAAAAGTAATAATTTGTGTTAAACTGTAAGAAGCCAAACATGCTATACCCTGATGAAGTGCTAGTTACATAGATATGTGTATATATACATACATACTAGATATGTGTGTGTGCAAAATTTCATTGTCCTGCATATAGGATACCAGTTCTTAAATTAGTCTATGCTAAAAAATCAATGACTAATGGCTACTAAGCACATGAAATGTGTTTAACATCATTAGTCATTAGGGAAATTCAAAGTAAAGCCACAGTAAGATACCACTTCTCATTCACTAGGATGGCTATAATCAAAAAGATAATAGAAATATTGGTGAAGATGGTGAAAAATTGGAACACTTATATGACACTAATAGGAATGTAAAATGGCAGTCACTATGGAAAACAGTGTGGCAGTTTCTCAAAATTTAAACACTCCTGGCCATCTGCCTAAGAGAAGTGAAAACCTATGTCCACAAAAAAATTGTACACCAATAAAGTTCATAGTAGCTTTATTTATAATAGCCAAAAACTGGAAACAATCTAAACGTCCACAACTGGGGAATGAATAAACAAAAATATGGTATATCCATATACTGGAATACTATTCATTGATAAAAAAGAATAGGGAAAAAAGGATTAAACATTGTTACAAGGTGTAACATAGATGAACCTTAAAAACATTATGCTGAGTAAAAGAAGCCAGGCAAAAAAACATTGTATGATTGTGTCTATATGAAATTCTAGAAAAGGCAAATATATAGAAGCAGAAAGCAGAAGAATAGTTGCCATAGGGCTGGAGGTGGAAGCAGGGATTGACTGCAGAGTGGCACGAGGTAACTTTTTCAGGTGATAGTAATGTTCTAAAACTAGATTATGATGATGGTTGCACAACTGTATAAGTTTACTCAAAATCATTGAACCAACACAATGGGTAAAATTTGTAATATGTAAATTATCCCTTAAAAAAAGTTGTTTAAAAAAACGCCAATTACTTCTTGTATTTCTACTTACAGAGCACTGCATTCAAAATAGTCAAAGATAATTTAGACTTTAACAATGAGAGCTTCAAAATACAGTGTGAAAAAATAGGGATTATTTGAAAGAAAGTGAATATAGCTAATCTAGTTTAGGAAATAGTAACTAAGAGTGTCAGTGGCTCTTGAATTGTTAATTTGGCCCATATTCAGCTGACTATCTGTTGCTTTCATACACTAGGAAAATAATTATTTTGTGATTTCATTTGAAAATACCTTTTAATCTGCTTTTATGTAGGTGTTTCCAGTTAAAGTAAATTTGTGAGATGTTAATATTATGTTGATCTTAAGCCAATGATTGTTTGATAATGACTTAAAATTGCATGGTATAAATACTCATATAAATGTAAAGGAGACATATTTACAACTTTGTTCTCTTAAGTAATTTTGTTCCTGAGCTTAGTAGTTTGTATTTAAAAATATATTCACAAGCAATACAAAATTTTCAGATGTAGTTTTCAAAATATCCATCTAATTTTAAAGCCTAGAATTCTAATTAGACTGAAAGATATACTTATGCATAGTTGAAGATTGGACTAATAGAAAATATTCTGTGTCTAGCAGGATTAGCTGAAATTTTAAAGGACAATAAAAATTGAAGAAGTGATCTTACTTTGTTGAAAACTTCAACAGTCATTCTGGGAATTTCTATAACCAATTATCTGGACAATGATCCAACCCTTGCACAGACACAGCAGAATTTATTCAGTAAGCTTTAGGCCTATCCCATGCCCACATTTTTTTGTTTGTTTTGGGATTTTTTGTTCTCAAGGAGCTTGAGAATGAGGTAAATGTAACCCTAGAATCTGAGTCTGCTGAATATGAGATCCAAAACAAATCTATTCTCAAAATCCAAACACAGAAGTCAGTGAAATAACTTCATACAAATGTAAAATAATCTTAATTTGGACAAGATTGAATCAAAAGAATCTGTATTTCTCAGGCCTTTCTCCCACATGAGGTCCTAACATCCTACTTGGAAGAGTCTGGATTCATCCTCAGGATCTAATATAACTATTGTCTCCCACTGCCAGGGCTGCTTTCCACCTCTCATGCCTTCTCACCACTGCAGCCTCCCAAAATACAGCAGCTCATAAGAACTTTAAACCTCTGGACCTCCAAAATGTCTATTTTATACCTGAAGTGAATGAGAGAAACACTGTGAAAAGCATGCATGCTGACTTAGGACAGAAGAGATGAGCAAGGGAGGAGACTGAGGCATGAGAGGACACAGGTAGAGAAGTGATGGTGATAAACATTAATGACAAGGGAGGATGGAGGCTGATTGTACAAGGTGGTAAACTTATGCAGAAAGATGTTAGATTTTATAAACTTTATGGCTCAGACCACATATATTTAACAATAGAGTATGATGCACAATATCATTTATTCAACAAACATAGTGTTTGCTTCATACCAGGAACTATTCTTAGTGCTTTAAAAATATTAACTTATTTAATCCTCATAATAATACCACTGAGATAGGTATTTATTATCCTTGTTTCATAGAAATAACTGAGGTAAAGAGAGAGTAAGTTACTTGCCCAAGGTCACAGTTCAATCAGGAAAACAAAAATCACTTTGAGCATTTCAGAGAGAATGTTACTACCTTGATTATCAAAGAAATTGTTACAAAAGTGCTAGAAAGGCTGGAGGAGCAAAAAGGGAAAGGTGTTATTATCCAGATACAACTTTTTAATTATTGATATTAATATTGAACAAGAAGAGCTATCAGCCTAGACGGGGAGAGCAAAAGGGAAGTAATATCATCCAAAGCCCACAAATGCAGCACTTCTGAAGCTTTTGGAACATAACTGTTGTGTTATTAGAATTGTCTCTGTTAGCTATTTTGCAGGAAGCTGGAAGCCTTCACCCCTCTCTGGCCACTCCTGGAATCAGGGTAGAAGAGCACTGCCAAGGCTACTGGAGCCAGAAGAAAAGAAAAAATGCCTTCCATCCTCCTCTTGCCGTTAAATCTCCCATTAGTAGACTGAACTGGAAACCGACTGGCCAGTGAATCTGGGAAGTGTTTTTTAGGATTGCAGTAGAGGAGAGAGTAAAAGAATGAGAATGGAACTGAGAGAGGAGAGACAAATAACCAGCACAAACAACTGGCAATTGGCAGAGTTCACATCTCAAGCAACCTGGCTCCTGAGTCTGTGCTCTTAACTACTGTAGCATGCTGTGACACATGATATGCTTTAACCTCAGTATTTCATACATTTTTAAATTAATGGTTAATGACCAATTCAGGCTGGCAGCAAAGAAATTGAAGGAATTGGATTCATTAAATACCTTACAAATATTAAGTTTCTACTTAGTGCCAGACACTTCCACTGGAAATAGAATGATACTCAAACAAAATGAAACATAAAAGAGGGAAGAGAGCTCCTTTCTCCCTGTTTCAGATTGGATAAAATTCCCTGGGAAGGATTCTAACTGGCTTGAATCATGTGCCCACCCATGGAACCAAGCACTTTAGCTGAGGGGCAGGTATTTGGGGAAATAACCTAGTGGAAATGCCCACTAGAACCCTGAGACAAGGATTTTAGCGCAAATAGTTTATCTAAGGGATGCAGGAAACACCAGTAGGAGGTGGGGAAGTGAGACAAAGAAGGGAAAACAGTCAATAAAGGGTGCGGTGTCAAGCCAGCTGCCACTGCTAATGACTGGAGCATAGTCCCACGGGAAAACTGGGAAGCTGTGTAAAGCATGGGCCTCAAAGTTATCCCATCTGAGGGCCAACAGAACTGGGGTATCCATATAACAAATCCTGCCAGTCACGGGGTGAAGGCTGCTGGGGTGGGAGGTTGTTAATTCCCAGGGATTTCCAAAGTGCCCTGGCCACACAGGGACAGAGAAATGAATGCTGAAGTGCTAAAAGCCAGAGGGGCCGGGTTCAACAGAGTCTGCTACCCTCAACCTCTTCATCAGATAAAAATTTCCTCTGCCTAATGCACAGTTACAAATTTCAAAAGAAATAATAGCTGTGAAAGCATTTTATAAAGCAGAAAGTGTAATGCCAAGAATCACTGTTTAGAAGTTTCTTGAAGGCAGGGAATGTGTGTCACATCTTTATATCTCTCATACGGCCCAACACAGTGCTATCCATGTGGCACAGGCTCAAATATTTCCTAGGTGGATTTTTTAATTTAATTAATACCTGAACATATCATTTTTCTTGGTTAACAGGTGGAATTATTTTTAAACTTGTAATTAAGATCAATAACTCATTTCTAACTTCTGAAATAATTTTTCACCTGTATGAAAAATTTAAAGTATCATGTCCTCTATTCCTTTGTCTAATATTCTTCTTAAATTTAGATGTTGTAGAGAACTCTGTTAATTACCTACCCCCACACCATTCCCTCCTTTCTTCATACGTTAAAAAATACCTTGATTACAAATAAAGTGTTGATAGATTATTGCTAGTTCAAACCAATCATGAGACTGCTATTCTCAGTAACATGAGAGATAGGTAAGAAAGTCATAGATGCCAACCCTGACATTATTGAACTACTGAACCAATACCAGTAGCCATCTTCTCTCAGTCTTCTTACTATGTCAGAAAAATAAATTCATACTGTTTGCCAAGCATTTTGTTATATGAAGCTAGTGATTCATAATTTTTTTTTAATTTTAAGCAAGACCACTTCAGAAACATAACTTTTTAAATAGCATTTTTTTCTTCTTTTGCATAGCAACCCCAAAATGAGTCATTTATTTCTGGATTATATTATTTTATTATAGTAACTCATGAGAAAACTAAAATGAGCAGTAAGTGTTTGGCCACACTAGTTTTAATCCATCTGTATTCCCCTCTGACTAAAGAAAAACCACAGTTTTCCCCATAGCTCTCCACCTGTGCTTTCCTCTTCAGTATTCCATTCAATATTTTAAAACTTACATCTAAAGAAGCTCAGGAGAGTGATAGAAGAAGCTCTATCACCAAGAAAGTTGTAGTGAAACGATGACCTATCAGATGCAAGTTAAAGTAGCATATCTAGTCATGCATGATCTCCTCCTGCACAGCCACTTTGCTTGACACAGCCACATTAAAAAAAACACATCCTTTGTTCTCCCTCCAGAATGTATTTTGAAACTCTCTACTTATCTCCATCGCTGCTATCATCATACAAGCTCAAGCCATGATGATTTTTTACCCAGAATACAGCAATAGACTCTAAATTGGTCTACCTAATTTGAGGACTCTGGGCCTTAACAGTCCTTCCTCCACAGAATAGCCAGAGTGATCTTCAAACAGAGCAATCACTTCCCAGCATAAAATCTTTAAATGGCCTCCCATTCCACATAAAATCCAACACCTTATCATTGCACACAGGCCCTGCTAGGTAATCTGCCATCTTCCTGTCTCTTTGACCACATCTCCTACCACTTTCCCTCTCATTCCCTCTGCTATAACTATATAGAACCATCTTTCAGTTCCTCAAGCACACCAAAATCTTTTTTTGCCTCAAGGAATTTGCACATAGTATTCCTTCTGTCTACAGTGTTCAGACCTCCTCTCTCATCATGGGCAGCTCCTTCACTTTAGGCTTAAGCTTAAATATGACTTCACTACCCAACTTTCTCTCATATCACTTATAACATTCATCACTATTATAATAATGTATATATTTTTTTGCATGTTAGTTTAGTATCTGTGTCCTCAACTAGGCCCCAAGAGGGTGGAAACATGCTTCCTTTCTTCTCCTTTAACAAAGTGTTGGGTGCATAAGTCCCTGTAAATTTGCATTGAACAAATGAATGAATGAATGAATGGCAGTGATTTTATTTTACAGCAATCCTAAAATTCCAAGCTGGATATTTTTTTCCTGTGTTTCCATGTAAAAGAGGGATGTGTGATTGTAGTTTTCATCACTCTGATTAACTAGATGCTCAGGTATTTTTATGTATCCCTCAAAATTAGTACCTGAATAGATTAATGTATTACTGGGTGGGGAAAATAAGGAATTTCCCCTGCCACCAAAATAAGGGTGGATAGAGACACTGATAATGAGCTAGACTCAGACAGGGTAGTTTCGAGGGGTAAGTAAACATGAGGAGCAAGGTGGCCATGAGAGCAAATGCCCAAAGCAGAAGTTTGATTTGTAATCCTTTGCCTATAGGCCCACAACAAGGAAATGAAACTGAAATGGGTACTATCTAAAGCTGGGACCCTTTAAAGAAACTAAAATGGTAGCATGTTGGCAAGCGCACTTTGTCTTTTGGCAGAAACAGATGGAAATTCTGTGTGAAAGCATCTTAATTTAATGTTACAAAAATATCACAGATGGATCAAATAAGCATAGGTATACAATTAGAGATGACCAAGCACATGAAGAAGCAAGCTACTGTTGAACACCCAAAGAATTCAAATATTTGCAATTGTTAGATTCAGAATATAAAAATCTTTAATAAGAAAAAGGATGAAATTACAAAGGTGAGGAAGCAACAGGTATCATGAATGACAAAAAAGATCTGAAAAGAACAAATGGGTCTTTGAGAAATAAAAAACATAATTGTTGAAATCTTAATGGACTAAACAGACTACATAAAGCTGGAAAGAAAATTAACATAGTTTGCTGAATAAATTATCTATAATGATGCACAGAAGAATGAGATGAAAAATATAAAAAAATGAAGCTGAAAAACTTTGAAAACCGATTTAAACCAAACTCTAAATCAAATAGACCTAGCAGACATTTACAGAAAATTCTATCCCAAAACTACAGAATACACATTCTTCTCAGCACACATGAGACATTCTCCAAGATTGATCATATCTTAGGCCACAAAACAGGTCTCAACAAATTTTAAAAAGTCAAAATCATACCATGTGCCTTCTCAGACCACAACAGAATAAAACTAGAAATCAATCACAAGAGAAACACTAAAACCTACACAAAGTCATGGAAATTAAACAACCTGCTGCTGAACAGTTATTGGGTCAAGAATGAAATTATGATGGAAATCAAAAAATTCTTTAAGCCGAATGACAAAAGGGACAAAAGCTATGAAAATTTTGGGGGCACAGTAAAAGCATTCCTCAGGGGAAAATTCATAACCTAAAATGCCTACATCAAAAAGACAGAAAGATCACAAATTACCAACCTAATGCAACACCTTAAGGAACTAGAAAAGGAAGAACAAACCAAACCAAAAGCCAGCAAAAGAAATGAAATAACAAAGGTCAGAGGAGCACCAAATGAATTGGGAAATAAAAAAACAATACAAAGGATTAACAGAATAAAAAGTTGGTTCTTTGAAAAGATAAACAAAATCAACAAAGCCTCTTGCTAGATCAATCAAAACAAAAGAGAAAGGACCCAAGTAAGCTCAATCAGAAATGAAAAAGATAACATTACAACTGATACTGCAAAAATGCAAAGCATCATCCATGAATACTACATAAATCTCTATGTGCATAAACTAGAGAATGTAGAGGAAATGAACAAGTTCCTGGAGACACACAACCTCCCCGTACTCAGCCAGGAAGAAATAGAACTACTGAACAGACCAATAACAAGCAGTGAGATCGAATTAGTACTAAACACCCAACAAATAAAAGCCCTGAATCAGATGGATTCACAGCTGAATTCTATCAGACTTACAAAGAAGACCTGGTACTCATAATACAGAAATTATTCCATAACACTGAGAAGGAGGGAATCCTCCCCTCCTCATTCTATGAAGTCAGTATCACCTTGATACCAAAGCCATGAAGGGACACAACAAAAAAAGAAAACTACAGACCAATATCCCTTATGAATGCAAATGCAAAAATTCTCAATAAAATGCTAGCAAACAGAATTAAATAGCACATAAAAAAAAAATAATCCACCAGGACCAAGTGGGCTTCATCCCAGGGATGCAAAGATGGCTGAATACACATAAATCAATAAATATGATTCATTCACCACATAAACAAAAGCAAAAGCAAAGACCATGTGATGATCTCAATAGATGCAGAAAAAGATGGATAAAAGACTTAGATCTAAGGCATGAAACCATAAAAATTCTAGAGGAAAATGTAGGAAAAACTCTACTAGATATAGGATCAGGCAAATAATTTAATGAAAAGACCCCAATGGCAATCATGGCAACAACAAAAATTAATAAATGGGATTTTATTAAACTAAAAAGCTTCTGCACAGCTAAGGAAACAATCAACAGAGCAAATAGACAACCTACAGAATGGGGGAGAATATTCTCAAACTACACATCCAATAAAGGGCTAATAACCAGAAGTTACAAAGAACTCAAGCAAATCAGCAAGAAAAAAACCAAACCAACCTATTAAAAAAAGCAAAAACATGAACAGAAGCTTCTCAAAAGAAGAAAGACAAATGGCCAATAAACATGAAAAAATGCTCAACATTACTAACCATCAGGTAAATGCAAATTAAAACCACAATGAGATATCACCTTACCCCTGTTAGAGTGGCATTTATTTAAAAATCCAAAAACAATAGATGCTGGCATGGATGCAGAGAGAAAGGATTATACACTGTTAGTGGGACTGCAAATTAGTACAACCTCTATGGAAAACAGTATGGAGATTCCTCAAAGTAGACCTACCATTCGATCCAGCAATCCCACTACTAGGTATTTACCCAAAGGAAAATAAATCATTTTATCAAAAAGACACCTGCACTCAAATGTTTATTGCAGCACAATTTGCAATTGCAAAGATGTGGAATCAACCTAAGTGCCCATCAATTCATGAGTGGATTAATAAAATGTGGTATATATACACCATGTTGTACTACTCAGCCATAAAAAAGATGAATTAATACCTTTTGCAACAATCTGGATGGAACTGGAGACGATTCTCCTAAGTGAAGTATCTCAAGAATGGAAAAACAAACACCACATGTACTCACTATTAAATTAGAACTAACCAATGAGCATATAAGTGCATAGAGGGAAATAAAACTCAGTGGAAAGAAACCAGGGAGAAAGGATAGCCGGGAGGGGAATAAACCAACCTAATGGATACTATGAACATTATTTGTGTGACAGGCACACATATAGCCAGGACTCAAGCCTTACAAAAATGTAAGCTAAAAGATGGATTCACAGCTGAATTCTATCAGACTTACAAAGAAGACCTGGTACTCATAATACAGAAATTATTCCATAACACTGAGAAGAAGAAAGCCTTCTTCTTAATATTTTGAAATTAAAAAAAAAACACTAACCAAAGAATGCTGGTATAACTTCTCTAGTAGCAGACAAAGTCAAATTTGTTTCAATAATACTGCTAGAGACAGAATATTTCATAAAAGAATCAACATATCAAGAGCCAATAACTAGAGATCTTACACCTTAAAAATATAAGAAATATGAGCCAGGTGCTGTGGCATGTACTTGTATTTCCTGCTATTGGGAGGTTGAAGCAGGAGGATCACTTGAGCCCAGGAATTCATGGCCAGCCTGGGCAACATAGCAAGACCCTCTCCTCTAAAATAAAAAAAAAAAAAAGAAATATCATGGTCATTCAACTTGAAAATTTAGATGAAATAGATAAATTCCTTGAAAACAAATCTTAACAAAACAGACAGATGTGGAAATAGAAAACTCAGATGTTCCTATGTCAATGAATAAATGGAGTCTGTAGTTAACCTTCCCACAGAGAAAATTCTTGGCACATATTGCTTCAGCAATAAATTCTAGCAAGCATTTAGGGAGCTCATAAACCTCGATACAAAATTGAAAATACAAAAGAGGAAAAATATTTGAACTTGTTTTATAAAGTAAGCAAAACCTTTGTAACTAGGATTACCCAGTTAAATTTGAACTTTAGATAAACAATGAATAATTTTTTAGTATAAAATATTTCACAGGATATACTAAAAAGTACTCATTATTTATCTGAAATTCAGATTTAATTGAGTGTCCCATATTTTTATTTGCTAAATCTAGCAACTGTATTGGTAACAATATCTGACAAGTTACTTTACAAGAAAAGTAAATTACAGGCAAGTCTCTCTTATGAATATACATGCAACAATCCTGAACAAATTATTGATAAATTAAGTCCACAACATAAAAAAGGATAATCTTGCATTCAAGAAATGCAAGATTAGTTTAACATTTAAAAATCAGTTTTAAAAAATCAAATATGATTTGCTATATTAATGGAATGACAAAAAAGAAATCATACTATTGTCTCAAGATGCAGAAGCATTTGACAAAATTCAACACCCGTTTATGATTTTTAGAACTTACTAGCAAAGTATTGAAAGGGAACATCCTTAATCTGATAAAAAGATATATCAAAAATCCTACAGCAAACATCATATTTAATATGAAGTGTTGAAATAAATTTTCTCCTTAGATTGGGATTGAGACAAAGAATCCACTATCACATTTCTATTCAGCCTTGTGATTCTAGCCAGTATAATAAAGCCTTCCTAGTCCCCTACCCAAAAAAGGACTGGAAATAAGAAACAAATGTAATATGTAAAGTAATGTGTATGTAAACTATAAAGTAAAATTAAAAACTTTTAAAAAATCCAAATTGATTGCATTCCCAAAATAATTTCTACCAGGTTTTTAAGGAATTTGACAAACTGATACTAAAATTTATGTAGAAATGCCTTGGGCCAAGAAAAACTGATAATCTTGAAGAACAAAGTTATTAATAGAAGACCAGATATCAAGATTATTATAATGTGGTAATAGTGAAGCAGGAATAGTATTGGTGAGAAGATAGATATGTAGGCCAGTGGAACAGAAAAGACTCACAAAAAGAAAGTCATTTGATTTATGACAGAGGTCTCACTACAGTGCACAGTTGGAAAAGGATGATATTTTTTAATAAGTGGTGCTAGGTTCATTGGGTATTTACACAGACAAAATTAAATTGGACTACTACTTCACCTCATATACAAATATCAGTTCTAGATGTATTGTAGTCCTAAATGTAAAAAGCAAAACACTAACGCTTCTAGAAGATAACAGAGGGAAATATCTTCATGACCTTTCAGTAGGCAAAATTTTCTTAAACAAGACACAAAAGCACTAACCAAAAAGAAAAACATTGATAAATTAGACTTTGTTAAAGAGAACTTATGTTCATCAAACGACTTGATTATGGGTGTGAAAGAGCCAACCCCAGAGTGGGAGAAAGTATTTGCAATATATATGTCCAACAAAGATCTCATATCTAGAAAATATGAGGAATGTCCTACAAATCAATAAGAAAAAGACATCATTTTTTAAAAATGGTCCAAAAGACTTGAGCATTTCACAAGAAGGATATACAAATGGCCAATAAGCATATGAAAATATGTTTAACATCAATAATCAGTGAAGTGTAAATTAAAACCATGATGAGATACTTCTACACACCACCATGATGTATAAAATTTTAAAAACTGATCATATCAAAGTATTGATGAGGACGTTGAGCATCTAACTCTCATACACGTTGGTGGGAGTCTAAATTGTTACAACTACTTTTGGGGAAAATCTAACTGCATGTACTAAAGCTGGTCATAGACATACTTACAACACTGCAATTCTATTCCTAGGTCTACATACACAGAAATGTGTAAACATAGTCCAATAAACATATGCTGGAATGTTTATAACAGTTTTATAATAGCTAAATTGTAGCTATTATAATAGCTAAAAATTCACAAGGGAGTTGGAGTGAATTATCTAAGGAGTGAGTTTAGGAAAAGAAATTGGATATATGTAGCCTGGCCATTTCTTTTCCCCTTTTCTGTTAGGAGCAAGCTGCCTTCAGGAATCACACATTATTTTCTCTTCCTCTATTCCTTATTTTTCAAAGTCTTGTGTGGGTATGGCCTCTGGTTGAAAGATTAATCTATCTAACTCTGCGATTTAGTATTAGGAAGTTCACTTCCTGCTGAATAAGTCAATTCTCTAATATCTATTTTATCAGTAATGGGATATTTAGTCTCTATATGTGATGTCTTTCATCTAATTTCCCAATTCATATTATTTAATGGGCCTCTTTAAGGTCCTAATATCTGGTGCTTTGGCCAAAATCATTAAGAAATAAAACAAAAAGGAGGTGAATGGCAGATAAAATACACAAAGGGATTGAGACTTCTGGAGTGAGCTGGGTAAGTAGCATTAAGTTTTTATAGTGCTTTAGTAAGCATAAACCATGTGAATGCTTGACCTTGGTCTTTGAGGCTTCTATTCTGCAATGTGGCAGATTGTTACAGTTATACAGTTTACTTTTTACTGCTGTGCCCTTCCGAGAATGTCTTTAAATCTTAGGTTTGTAGGTCTTTCACTCTGGTGGATGCTGAAATTTATGGTAATAGGCAAATAGCTGTTTTTAGAGGGCCCTGCTAGCCCTAAGCAAACATGCATGAATCTCAGCAAAGAGAAAGCCTCTAAAAAGCAGACCAGCTCCAGAAAACACACGTGGGCCTTGCCGGCTGGCCTAACAAGCAAAACCCCTGCTTCTTAGGTCAACTAGGCTCAGCAAACCTACAAGGCCTTCAGCGACCTCAGTGAATAGACATCAAGGAGGACCTGAGCAGACACAAGCCTTACAAAGGAGACAGCAGCACCTTGCTCCTCTGGTGGCTGTGTAGCGCCTACCACAGGAGATTTCTGCAAGCTAGAAAAAAAAATATGATAATAGGGAAAAGAGTCTTTACTTGTACAGACCCATCAGACATCGGAGGCAGGTCAATTATTTGCGGCTTTTACTCTATTCTTCAGGTAGATCTGCAGGTGAGGACTAATTCCATACCCAAGTTTCATGTGTTTTATAAAGCACTAATGTTTGACCTCTTAGCTTTAAATTGTTACTGCCAGGCCTAGCTAGACAGTGTGAATAAGCTAAATCCTATCCATTTGTATATATTTTTTGTCCACCTATAGTGCCAGAAGAGGAAACTATAAGTGCTGTATTAACCTCTTGGTTTCATGTGGCTTGTCCAGAGACACTTGAGGGTCACTCCACATCAGGTTGTTTTAATTTGTTAATTTCATATGTTCTGACCAGATTAAGATCTGTCATGTCATACTCAAATTCTAGCTTTATTTATAGAAGTGGAGTGGATTTTTTATTAACAAATAATGGGGATTCTTATTTTAAAGATTATGACATCTTTTGAGGTTGTAGGAGAGAAACAACTCGATGAAATTACTGCAAATCCAAAGGCTAAGAAGACAGTTTAAAAGAGTATGCTTGGAATATTGTCTCTAGGAATCAAGTCTGCTCAAGAAATCAAGGAGAAGCTAAGGTGGCTTAAAAAATGTGCTTCAATCTTATTTTCAGAACAGGAGTAATAGAATAAAAAGACGTAAAGAATGACAGTCTTATTGCACTTGAGGAAGAGAGAGGTTTCCTTAAGAGAATATCTGACCCCTTGAAGGAGAGAGCTTTTCGGGGGACAGATAAGAAAGGTGTGAAATGGCAAATGAGATCTTAAAGTCCAATATAGACAGGTATAACAGAGAAATGGACATGCACCTATATCTAAATGTGCTCAAATAAAGCGTTAGAAAAATGGGAAAATGTCTTCATGGTTATTATATTAGTAATATATCAGAAAAATGATTGAGGCCCAAGGAAATTTAACAGAAAAAGATAAGCAAGATCTTCAGTGTCAATGTCTATAAGAGTTTTTCTGACATTTTCTTCTAGAATTCTTACAGTTTCATGCCTTAGGTTTAAGTCTATTATCCACCGTGAGTTGATTTTTGTGAGAGGTAATAGGTGTGGATCCTGTCTCAGTCTTCTGGAAAATTTATGAAGAAGACCCCAAAGGCAATCACAGCAACAACAAAAATAAATAAATAGGACCTAATGAAATTAAAAAGCTTCTGCACAGCCAAGGAAACTGTCACGAGAGCAAACAGACAGCCTACAGAATGGGAGAAAATACTGGCATTCTACACATCCAATAAAGGGCTGATCACTAGAATCTATGTAGAACTCAGGAAAATCAGCAAGAAAAAAATCAAACAACCCTACCAAAAAGTGGGCAAAGAACATGAACAGAAACTTTTCAAAAGAAGACAAACTAATGGCCAACAAACATATGAAAAAATGCTCAACATCTCTAATCATCAGGGAAATGCAAATCAAAACCACAATGCGATATCCCTCATCTCCAGTGAAAATGACCTTTGTCAAAAAGTCCCAAAACAATAAATGTTGGCATGGATGCAGAGAAATAGGAACATTCATACACTGCTGGTGGGACTGCAAACTAGCACAATCTCTGTGGAAAGCAATATGGAGACACCTCAAAGAACCACAAGTAGAACTACCATTTGACCCACCAATCCCATTACTGGGCATCTACCCAAAGTAACAAAAGACATTCATAAAAAGACATCTGCACTGGAATGTTTACAGTAGCACAATTCACAATTGCAAAGATGTGGAAACAACCCAAGTGCCCATCAATACATGAGTGGATTAATAGAATGTGGTATATGTATACCATGGAGTTCTACTCAGCCACAAAAAACAGTGGTGATCTAGCACCTCCTGTATTATCTTGGATAGAACTGGAGCCCATTCTACTAAGTGAAGTATCACAAGAATAGAAAAACAAGCACCCCATGTACTCACTATCAAATTGGTATTAACTGATCAACACTTATGTGCACATATAGTAATAACTTTCATCTGGCGTCAGGCAGGTGGGAGGGGGGAGGAGGGGATGGGTATATACACACCTAATAGGTGTGGTGAGCACCATCTGGGGGATGGACATGCTTGAAGCTCTGACTTGGGTGGGGCAAAAGCAATATATGTAACCTAAACATTTGTACCCCCCGTAATATGCTGAAACAAAAAAATTAAAAATTAAAAAAAAAAGATCTCCAGTGTCAGACTAGAATGACTCCTCAAAAGGAATCAAGATTTATGAAAGTATTGAGAGAAAAATCTCTAAAGGCGTAGATTGACTTTGTAAGGACAATTACAGAACTACCTCTTAAAGACTAGGGCTTGACTTGCAGGGGATTTAAACTGTTGCACTTTAATTTTTCCTTGAGAATCTGATAATGGGAGGTGGTTTGTATTTAAATGTGACACGTATGTGTATTGTTAGTAGTTTGTTATTGAAATAATCTTATACATTTTATTATTGAAATATCTTTTATGTTTTAATTTGAAGTCATCAAAGGATTTCTGTTTACTATGTTGCACAACATAACCAGATATCATTTGAGGTAGGAAGTAGAATCAAGAGTGGATTTTCAGCCTTGAGTACAAAGTGGCTTTGGAATTGATTCAATTAATGTCCTATTATGATCCATTTCAGAGCCTTCTAGGGGAACATAGCTATACCACATACTTTATTCACAAAAGAATGGTGATTAGGATTGGAGGAGGCCAGACTTCTGAAAGTGGGAGCAAAATTTTCCTGGTCAACTGCTGAGCTCCTCCCAAAGAGGATAACTGCATCCTGGAAGGACTCTGGGCTTCATGTTTAAGCACAGGGGTCTTATAGAAGAAAACATACAGAATAGTGAGTTGGGGTGGTGAAATACTTCTTTACCTCACTCAGTTCCCTCACTCCTGCCCTGAAGAAGTGGGGTGACTTATCTGATTGGTGAACTTGGAAAGAAAACAGGCATTCCTCTTCCAGAGCCCTCCTATCTCCCGGGAGTCAGCCTGCCCTCTTCTGCAGCACAGGTTCTGCTCTGTTCTGTTCTGTGACCTGGGACAAAGGAGAGGTGGTCCATGGCTTTCCAGCTCTCCCTGTGCTTTAGTGGTAGATCTGCCTATTTCCAAGGTTCATTATTATTGCCTAAAGAGAGGAGCTGCATCCCCAGTAGCAGCTTTATCAGTAATAAAGGAGATGCTTGGGTCTCTACCTGCCTTATTCTTTAATCTTATGTAAAAAGTGATTCAAAGCTTATTAATAGATGAGGAGTACTAGTACTATTTACATGGTCCCCTCAAATTTCCAAGAGGATGCTTTCAGAAATAAGGTGATTCCAGAGTAGGGTTTGAAGGATGAATAGAGTGGATAGTGTGAGCAGAAGGAATGAGTGCAGAGTGAAGGAAGAGCATGCGCAAAAGCACAGATACCATAAACAGTGTGGTGTGTTCTGGGTGGCTCAGCAATGCAGAAATAGAGTCAAGGTGAGGAGTGGCAGGAAATAGGATATCAAGGTAGGCAGGGGCCAATTTATAAAGGGCTCAGAATTTATCCTGCAGGTGATGGGAAGCAATCGAGGCAGAGAGAGGATGAGAGAAGAGTTTTAAGCATGGGAAGTGATGGAAGGTAAAGAAGTGAAAATAATAAGTGTAAACCAGCCTTTTAAGGAGCTTGACTATTAAGGGAATCTGAGAACTTAGATAAAAAATCTAGAGGGCCTCCTAGAGTTAAGGGAGGGTATTAGTTTATGTGAGGTGTTAGTTTTAACATGGGAGAAACTTGAGCAATTTGTAGATTGTAGGAAGAGACTGAAGATAGAGGAGGGAGGGAGGATAATTAATGGCACAAAAAACTTAGGGTGATGAGAAGTAACAAAATCCAGGATATGAATAAAAGGATTCTTCCCTCTTCCACTGAAGAGGCAAAGATTTGTGAGAAAGCACATCATTTTGTTTTTAGGCACAAGACAACTAGGAATTTCTTAATGTTAGCTTCAGTTTTCTGTAAGTTGCATGTTGGTCTTTGGTGAAAATGGGGGATAGATGGTGGAATGGGAGGTCAGGAAAAGTATTGATTCAAAACTAGCTAGGGATGGACAGAAGGACCCACAGTGAAGCTCTATGGAGGAAGGAGCCATCAACTAAGATTGGATTGAACCAGGGCTGAGTTTTGCTAAGCAAGTGAGAAGGAAGGGCAATGAAGTTTAATGGAACAGAAGATACTGAGAGTGGCTGAAGTGACAGAACATAAGCTATGAATGGAAAAATAAAGTTAATTCCTCATTATATCCATGTCCTAAAGTCCTCGTATTTGAATGAGTTGAATTTTCCTGTACTATTAACAGGAGATGGAAAGAAGAGTCAGGATAGCTTCACAGAATTCATCTCTTGTGGAATCTGTCCTCTGTTTCTATAGCAGAAACTAATTTCCTTAAAATATGGCAACTCTGTGAAGCTATCCTAACCTGATTCTGAAGGGCTTCTACACACAGTCCTGGGCTTCCTGCAAGGACACAGGCCTTGCCTTCCAAGATGATGTTGTTGCTTTTAGAAAGTTATTTCACAGGTGCTTTCTAAGATCTGCTATCTCTGTTTGGGCACTTTCTCTCTCCCTCCCCAGTGTTTGAACCCTATTCAATCTCAGCCTTGTTTACAGCAATTTGTTCTTAGGGTACAGCCAGCATTGGGCTACGCCCACTTTCAGTCCTTTCCTATGTTCTCTTGACTTCCTACATGGGTTTTCTATCTAGTGCTTCTAGTCTCAATCGCCTGTTACAGCACTCACATATAATTTTGGAGTTCTGGGATTTTCTTAGTCAGTTATTTGTTGAAAATTCAGTTTCTGTGAATTTATTTTCATTTTTCTTGTTGCTCTGGATAGATTTTAGGAGAAGGAATGAAAAGTTTCAGAACTAAGCAGATCCCATGTCCTTACAGAATGCTAATATAATTCATTTTTGTTCCATATTTTCAAAAGATATGAGGAAATTCTCTGAAAAGTACTCTGATTATTGGCTTCAGATAATGAATAAGAATGTTATAGTTGTCAGTAGCCTAATTAGAGTCAATTATATAGATGTTCACACCTGCCGTGACATTAAAGCTATGTCTAGAAGATAATATCCCAAAGTAATTTATAGAAAATCATTTACAGCATACAGTATAGATTTTTTAAATTAAAATGAAAGCATCTCAGTGAGAAGCAATATTTTATTCTGGTATATAAAAAGAAGATTGTTAGTCAAAATGTTTCTCCTAAACTCAAGCAACTGGAAGACTATACATAAATGTTTGAGAGGATCTCATTCCAATCTAGTTGGATTATGGGTGAGGAGATGTCCCAAGAATTCTTGTTTTGGAGATTTTAAGCCATGTTCAATTTCTTTTTAAAACTTAATACCATTCTGTCATGGTAGTCAGCCACAGATAATTTTATACCCAGAGCAAGTTCCATCATTACCTGGGAACTACCTCTGCTTTTTGGATGCCTCACATTCCAGTGAGAACAAAATCAAGGTAGAAGCCACAGAGATATGCTGAGCAAAATTTTAGCCCATGGATAGTATCAGAATGCAGATGTTATTTATAACCAGGCAACTTAAGATAGGAAGTAAGAGGAGCTGAGCATTTGGCAGTCACTTGGATCTAGAGTTGGAGTCCAGTATGCATTAAGAGTGGTAAGCCCAGTGAAACACCTCCCACTCCCCAGGAAGCATAGCCCAGAAGTGAGGATATGGACTAGAATCATCTTGTTGGCTCAGAATTCCACAAGCGTTGGTTCAGGACTATTGCTACCCTTTCGCACCTGATAGAAGCAAATGAAGCTCCTCTCTGCAGGAACCCAACACGATGCTTCAAAGTATTTATATAATTAATTTTTCAAATACAATGAATACTGAACAAAGAGAATGAATGCAAGAAGGATCAAGCATGAGTCAGCACCAGCAGAAACAATTGACAAAAGAAAGATACTTAGTCTTAAAACCATGATGCTTACTATATTTAGGTGAGAAAATATCAAGCTTATAAACTTTGTCAAGGAAATGAAAACCATAAAAAGTGACATTTAAGATTTGCAAAAGAATCAAATCGGAATTATGAAACTAAAAAATACTTGAAAGTACAAAAACTATGGGTAAATTTTAAAGCAGATCGGGCACATGTAAAGAGAGACTTAGTGATTGGAATATAAAAGAAATAACTCAAAATAAGGGAAGGGGAGATAAAATTAAAAATATTAATGATATATCAAGAGACATGAAGGATAGAGTGGGAAGACCTAATGCATATTGAATTTGGGTCTCAGAAATTGAAGACAAAGAATAAGGGCAGAAATGATATGTGGAGACATAGTGGCTGAGGATTTCTAAGAATTAAAGATATTAATCTATAACTTAAGAAACCCAATGAAATGAAGTACAAGCAAGATTTTGAAAAAATAAAAGGCATATTATTTGACGTAAAACCATAAAAAATCAAAGACAAAGAGAAAAACTTAGAAGAAGCCAGAGAAAAAAGACAGATGACCCTCGAAGGAAACCTGCATTTTCTGGAAAGAGGGCAAAATAAAGATTAACATTGGACGTAAGCAAATAAAGGACACACCTTGTAAGTTTTAGCATCAAAAGAATTGAAAGAGAGTGTATATATTCCAAAATAATTGGGGGATAAATGGAACTATAAAAAACCATCCAAAAGAAAGCAAAGAAAAAAAAAAGAATTAAAAAAACATAGATCAGGAATGACAAATATAAAGCACAAAAGACAATAAATGGTAGTTTGAAAGCCAAATATATTAGTAATTACAGAACTATAGACTAAATGCTCTAGTTAAAACACTAAGATTTTTGGACTAGATTATAAAAAACAAAAACATGCAAAACCACGTGCTCCAGAGATACATCTAAACCATCAAGATATAGAAAGGCTGAGAGTAAAAGGATGAAAAATGTATCTGAACAGTCAGTAAGCATATAAAAAATGAAATGGGATCTCTACCTCTACTACTATCCACAAATATCAATCAGAATCCTAAATGGGAAAGGCAAAACAATGAAACTTTTAGGAGATAATGTAGAAAAATATCTTCATGACTTTGGGATAAGGAACAATTAAGTCAGAAAATCACCAGCCATAAAAGAAAAGATAGATATATTTTTTCCACATTAAAAGACATTAATCGTAAGTTGCTACTGTGGAGTCAAAGGGCAAGTTATAAAGTAGGAGATATTTGCAATATATAAAATTGTCAAAGGGCTGTTATTTGGAATATATAAAGAACTACTACAAATCAGTAGAAAAAGACACAAATTCAATAGCAAAATAGGCAAAAGACCCAAATAGAAACTTCCAAAGAGAAAATCCAGAGGACTAATTTAAACATATAACCTAATTAGTAATCAGGAATATTCAAATGAAAACTACAATGAGATACCATACTTACCCATTAGATCTTTAAAAAAAGTATAAAATTAAATGGCAGGGAAAGATATGGAACTAATACACAGCTTGTAGAAGTATAAAAGTATCTAGTAAATTTGAAGGCATGCCTACCTTTTGATGTGGCAATTCTGTTCATATATGTACACAAATATGTGTATTACTGAACTGCAAGCTTACATGTGTATCAGGGTACATGTACAAGAATGTTCATGGCAACATTACTTTTAATAGCCCTAAACTGGAAACAACCCATAACTCTATCAACAATAAAATGGATAAATTGTAGTTTATTCATACCATAATGAAGAGAGTTAAACTACACACAAGTAGATGAAAGAAAACAGAATATAGAGTAAGTACATAATTCCATTTATATAAAGTTCAAAAACAAGCAAAACTAAAAAAAATATTTTTAGAGTTGAATATATGGTAAATGATAATGAAAATTGAAGTAGCGAATACCTTAAAAGTCAGGATAGCAGCTACTACTAGATGGGAGATGGGGGTTATGATCAAGGGGCACTTGGGAACTTTCTGGCATGTTGTCAGTCAGGGCCAGCTACATAATTTGTGGAGCCTAGAGCAGAAATAATTTTTCTTTCTGTTTTGTTCTCTTTTTTTTCTCTCTCTCTCCCCCCCAACCCTCCTTCCCATGGTATTGCTATTTTTTTTTTAGAGACAGGGTCTTATTCTGTCATCCAGGCTGAAGTGCAGTAGTGTGATCATAGCTCACTGTAACCTTGAATTCCTGGGCTAAAGCAATCCTCCACCTTAGCCTCCCAAAGCGCTGTTATTTGCTATTTGCATTCCCTAGGGCACAGGTGGAAAGCTGACCCTCACAGGAGCCAGGGCTGACTCAGCCTGAGGACAGGGGGAAGAGCCTGTGCACCAACCAGACATGTCTGCACTGTGTCTCCTGCTCAGCCTGAGAGCAGTGGGGGGTGGGGAGGAGAATGAGCAGCCAGAATGCATCTGGGTAGGAGGGGAGGTGGCAGGAGGCTCACTTTGCCTGAGCCAATTATCCCATTGATACCTCACTTATAAAACACATATTCAAAAATAAATTATTAAGAATTTCATGATGGTGATTGCAGAGCATTAAACCTGAAGCAGGGTAGAGGGAGTTGGAGGGTGGAGACGGTAGGCTTCTGAGCTTGGGCCCCTGTGACATTGCACATCCATGAAGCTAGCCTTGTTGGCAGTGTTTCTTGATCTGGGTAGCACATATATAGATGTCTATTTTATTATAAGAGTTTGTCTCAGTCCATTTGTGCTGCTATAACAAAATACCTGAGAATGGGTAAGCTATAAAAACCAGAAATTTATTTTCTCATGGTTCTGGAGACCAGGAAGTCCAAGATTAAGATGCCTGCAGATTTGGTGTCCAGTGAGGGCTGCTCTCTGCTTCCAAGATGGTGCCGCTTGCTGCATCCTCACATGGTGGAAGAGATGGAAGGGGCAAACCTGCCCCCTCAAGCCCTTTTGTAAGGCACTAATCCCTTCCATGAGGTTGGAACTCTGATGGCCTAATCACCTCCTAAAGGCCCCATCTCTTAATACTGTTGAATTGAGAATTAAGTTTCAGCATGAATTTTGGAGGGGACACAAACATTCAAACCATAGCACTGCTTAAACTGGATATTTATGTTTTATACACTCCTCTGTGTGTTTGCTGTATTTAAAACGAGGTAAAAGAAACATGGTGTAAAACAGAGTGACAGAGTGATCTTTGCTGTTAAAAAAAAAAACAAAACAACCAGAATTATTCACATAGAGATGTATATACTAGTATATGCATATAATTTTTTTCTAGACAGGAACACAAGAAACTGTTAACATTGGTTGCTTTTAAGGACAGGAATTTGGGGAGATGAGAGGAAACAGGCTTTTGTTTTTCATAGTAACCTTTTTGTATTATTTGAATTTTCTAATGTGTTCATGTTGGGATTATGGGCCAATTTATATATTTTTGTAAATTATATAAAATTATTTGCTTATTTTAAAATAAAACCAGAAAAATTCACTCATGTTAAAAGCCCTACAGGGAAGGAAGGCAGGGAAAAATACTTTTTAAAGAGTTACATTTTGAACCTTTTCAGAAAGCAAAGAATATTTTGATGATGTGAACAACCCCCCTATAAGTTAGGTTTCATAAACCTATGTTGCCATATCTGAGGTAGATTTACCATAGAGCTAATGAATTTAAGCTTCAGAGTCCCTCATTTGGACAGGCCCTTATAAAAGCATATACCTAATTTTGCATTCATAATTTTATATATTCTTTTTTTAAAGAAGACCTCAAATTGTATAAGCATGGAGACTCCCAAACCTGATTCCAACCTTGACTCTGAATTACACTTAAAGCAAGGAATTTTTAATCTGCCCTAATTATGAAGATTTGTAGAAATAATGAACCATGGTTGTTATAAAAATTTGTCTAAACAAATAGGTTCACTGAAAAGATACTTTAAATCTGGCAGTGAGAATTAACATGTCCCCTACTTCAGGAATCCCTTCTACTTCCCAGAGATGAATCATTTCCTCCTGTGTGATATATCTCTACTTTTCTCTAATTTTATTGAGGCACCTATCATGTACTTGTTAAGCTATCTGTCTGCCCTACTAGACAGTAAACTCCAAAATGGCCAGGACCCCTCTCTCAATTATTTTTGTATCCCTAGGGCCTAGAAAAGATCCTAGTATGCAAAAAATGAGTGCTCAATTGGATCTTTTTTAAAACACTGTATTGTGTGTAAAGGATTTTACACACAATTTTTACTTCATATGAAACTGATAAATAACTAAACCATACATACATAAACTGATTTGGTCACATGTTGCAGAAGATAGATTATAAGCTTTTAAGGGCAAGAACCTAACAATATCATGAATTATTTTAAAAATACATAAAACTACAAAGAAAAACATGAAAATCCAACATCCCACTATCATGTTTCAGATTTTTTAAAAAATAAATAAAAGCTTAAAGGTACAGTAGAAACCACCTTTAAGCCATTCCCAGTGTGACAGTTGATTATACAAACTGGGTCATTCTTGTCATACTCAACTAAATCAGAGTGAAAGGACCAGGGCAGGGTGGGGGAAAGCACTCTGGGTACATAGCTCCTACTCCAAGAATTAAATTTTTTACAAGCCCAGCTGCTGAAATGGGCTGCTGTAACCCAAAGACCAGTTTTACCTAGTAACTGCTGAAAAGATCTGCCATGAGTATGTCACCAGTCAGTGCTTGCCAGCTCCCAAAAACTTTATTAGTGCTAGTGAGCTTTCTTTCAAAACAGTACATAGCATTTCTTTTTCCAATAAAACTCCCAACCTTCTCTTTGTTCTTCGGACTTACCGTAGACCACCTGGTCTGTGTGTACGTACTGAATTGCAATTCTTGCTTCTCAAATAAAATGTAAAATTTAGAGATTTGTCTCCATATTTTATTTTGACTTCAACACCAGATCCAATTCCTTGGCCTCCCTCCTGAGAAATGCCCATCACCCTGAAGTTGGGGTGTACCCATCTCATCCATATGTTCTCATTTTTACCACTTAAGAAAACATATCCATAAATAGTATATAGTATAATTATTCTGTTTTAATAATTTAAGCCATTATTATCTAATACAAACAGGTACATTTTAATGTTATACTTTATTTAACCCAGTATATCCAAAATATTATCATTTAAACATGTAATCAACATAAAATTTATTAATGTGCTATTCAATACTTTTTAAAAATTTCTAGTACTGAGACTAGTTCTAGAATTAAAAATCCAGCTGGTATATACTTACAGCACATCTCAATTAAGACGCTAATGTTAGTTCCATAAAATTTAATTGGAAAAAATAGATTCATATATTGAAGTGGTTCCAAACATAAAAGTTTTCAAATAAGCAAATCAAGCGTCAGATTTTTTGTTTAATTAAAATTCAATTAACGATTCAGTTTTTCAGTCTCAATAACCACATTTCAAGTGCTGTATAGCCACATACGGCTAGAGGACATCCTACTGGACAGTGCAGCTTAAGAAGATACACAAATACTTATGAGCCAGCATCTTTATTTTTCCTACCCAATTTATGCAATATTTAAATTCTTTTTTTCTTTGACACATCCTAGAACCCAAATGCACAGATGAATAGCTTTGAATTTCAGCCTAGATGGCATTTTACATTTAAAAAAAATCATCTATCAGTTTACTCATTATAGCTAAAAGAACTTTCAAAAAAACCTACTGCCTGAAATATGTAAAAAAATGTTTTTTATTTAAACTGTGAGAGTGTTACAGAGTGTATCTTCTGACAAATAACGAACGACGCGCCAGCAAAGGTGCAGCCAGCAAAGGTGCAGCCCACGCCCATCCCCCTCCCCGCCCTCCACCGGCACGCACCCGCCCGCACGAACACACACGCTGACGCGCGCGCACACACGTCCACACGCCCGCACACAGGCACACACAGACACGCACGCACGCGCGCGCGGACTCAGAAACGCTCCTGCTGCCCCCCTCGCTCCCGGCGCTGCCGCGGGGAAGTTTCCGGAGCAGCCTAGCGGACATCGCATTGGTGATCCTCCGGGCCCCTTTCGAGCTACGCTGGACTCCGCCCTTCTCCAGATCCGCTCGAGGAGAAAGAGGAAAGGTGGCCAGGGAGGCGGAGAGTAGCCCTGTTGCTGTCAGCTGGTCAGCAGCCCCACCTCAAGAGGCGGGGGACTTCGTGAGCCCAGGAACAGAACATGCTTCTCGCAGGAACAAGCCGAGGTTTGGAAACGCCCTCAGCGAGGCATGTGTGCGGCGGCTCAGCCGCGGTCGAGGGGTCGGGGCGGGCTTCCCCCGCCCCAGCAGGCGCCCGGTGAATCTGGTGCCTCCATGGTCGGGCAAGCCGTGATGTTAGCCGGGACATTCGAGACCCGAGGAGCGCCATTCTCCTGAGTTCTCTTTGGTTTGGGTTTCCCACAAAAGCGTGGTCACAACAAAAACTGTCTTTCCACAAACGCGAAACGGCCCCGAAACTTTTTCCCCACACGCTCACTTACTCTGAGCCCCCCACCCCCTTTAGGCATAGCCTCAGGAGTCAGGTGACCTCTCCGAACACCGACTCCGCGAAATCCCGGGAGGCAAACACGGCCCAACGCCGCAGGAGAGCAGAGAGGAGAGAAAACTCTGTGAACCCCAACCACACTCTCCTGTTTTCCCGGCCCTTGAAAGGAAAAAAAATAAAAAATAAAAAGGCGGCCCGTCGGCGCGCTATGCATGCTAGGATGAGTAGTTCCTTCACGCCGCGGGGCGTGGGGTCAGGTGGGAGCTCGGGCTGACTCCGCGGCAGAGAACTACAACTACCGCCGTGCCCCGCGGCAGAGTGAGAGGGGCGGCCCGGGAGGGCGTGCGCCGCGCTTACGCAAGTCAAAGAACCGGAGGGAGGCGGAGGCGTAGCGGTTCAACTGCTGAAGTCTCCATGTGACAGAGCGCGGGGTCCCCACCTGCAGGCGCCGCTCGACTCTGTCCCGGCCCCTAGAACTGCACTGTTTCGGCGCCAACAGATAGCAGCAGGCCGGGGACCCTGGGCGTGCAGCCGTGCCGCCGGCGAACTTGGTGTGCAGAGCAAATTGCCGCCGCCGGGCGCGTGCGGAGGGACCCGGCGGCGAGAGGCGGAGCGGCGGGGTGAGCGCGGATTTCTGTCAGCGCCGGCGCCCCGGAGCGCGGAGACATGAACGGCTTCACGCCTGAAGAGATGAGCCGCGGTGGAGACGCGGCCGCCGCAGTGGCCGCGGTGGTCGCCGCAGCGGCCGCCGCCGCCTCGGCCGGGAACGGGACCGGCGCGGGCTGCGGGGCTGAGGTGCCCGGCGCCGGAGCGGTCTCGGCAGCCGGGACCCCGGGAGCTGCGGGGCCGGGCCCCGGGCAGCTGTGCTGCCTGCGGGAGGACGGCGAGCGGTGCGGCCGGGCGGCGGGCAACGCCAGCTTCAGCAAGAGGATCCAGAAGAGCATCTCCCAGAAGAAGGTGAAGATCGAGCTGGACAAGAGCGTAAGTGACGGCGGGACCGCCGGGCCCCAGGGACCCCGGGGGCTCCCGGGGCCCCGGGAGTCGGGCAGAGGCGTGGGTTGCTGGCGGGGTCTTCCAGACCTGGCTGCAGGGTGGGCTCGTCGTGAGGTCTCTGGTAGTCAGCAAACAACAAAGTCGCTGCAACTCCGACCGCCACCCGCATCGCGCACACACTAACACACACGCTGCCGTTCCCCTCCTCCCCGGCCCCTGCACTCCGGCAGCCTGCGTCCCTCTCGTGCTGTCCTCTCTCTTCCTCCTCCGCTGCGATCAGGAAGCGAAACAAAGGGGACCACCGCACCGAGGGCCCAGAGTAGTTTTCTTGCAGCCCGGCAGCCCCTTCTGGAATGGAGGCGCCTTTGTTTTGCTGCCCAAGCTTGTGTTTGGCCCCAGGGAGTAGTGGCTCCCCTGGCCTGGGGAGAGGGCAGTCCTGCAGGACCTTACGCCGCAGTCAGAGAAGATTCTCTTCGTTCCTGTGTTCCATCTCCTTCTCTGGAACGCAGAGTGGGAGGGAAGCCAGGCTCACTGCCGCCTGGCGAGGAGCAGGGGTTGTAGCGGCGTTGGCGCTGTCAGCTCCTAGGGCAGCTCTCCGAAGGTGGGGAGCACGGAACCTCTCCGCTTGGCAGCCATCGGGACTTCTTTTTCCGTCCTTTCGAACGTCTGTTCTTTTGACCATCTATGAGGTGTTTAGAAACAACCATACTTTTCGGAGATCTGGCTAGCGGTAAATGAATAATAAGATATCAGAACGCAGCACAAATCCTGCATATTTTTAACTTGCGCTTAGGTTAGAAATAAATGTAAAAGCCTGTTAGCTCAGTCCTTGTTTTTTTTTGTTTTTTAAGGCATTAACTGTCAATATACGAAGCCCAATATTTCAAATGTTACTATACAGCTCTCAAGAGTGTAAGTCATTAAAGTTTTTGAAAAGTTTATTTGTGACACTTTCCGCCTGTTTAAACAGTTCTTCAGTGGTGTTCATGAAAAACTTTTCAGGGAACTTGCGTAATTTCAGATTGCTTTGATTGGAAAAACGCATTACAGACAAATCCATTTAATACTCAGAAAAGTTTGTAATTGAAATTTAAATATAGTTAGGATACAAAATCGATAGCTCATTTGTAAAAATGGATAGTTTTGTATCTGGAATATAATGCTTTGGTTATTAAGTTAGAAAGATTAGAAAGCTTACATTACTACTATTTAAATATGCTCTTTAAATAGAAAAAATTAATATCAAGCAGGAAAATTGTGGACAACATCATCTTTCCCCTCGTTATTTATCTCCAGCATGAACTAACTAATTTGGGTCAGCCTCACTGCAATTTGATGACAAAACCTACGGGGTTGGAATTTCTCATCTCCTCTGCCTCCCTCTCTTTCCCAACTGGCACCACCCCTCCTTGCCTCATCCTTTTAAGAGTATTGCCAGACATCTTATGTTTAACAGGGTACAGGGTTTAAGAGTAGAAAGAAACATGCCATTGTCTTAACAATGGCTTGTTTTGACTGTCTTTATTTTTAATAATACACTGTGGACTATGCATTTTACTAATATGTAGACACATTTTTACTGTAATCATATGCAGTCTGTGAAACTTTTCTGTTTCAGGCAAGGCATCTTTATATATGTGATTATCATAAAAACGTAATTCAGAGTGTTCGAAACAGAAGAAAGAGAAAAGGGAGTGATGATGATGGAGGTGATTCACCTGTTCAAGATATTGACACTCCAGAGGTAGATTAAAGTTTATGTATGTTTAATGTAAATCCTAAGTAATACATTTTGAAACTTACATAAAAAGATACAAACATTTTAAAAAATGTTTAAAGCATTTGAGAAATGTGAAAATGAAAGCAAAATTAAAAACAGCCAGTTAACATGCATTTACACAATCTGAATTGTTATATTTTCAATTGACAATTCTTACAGCTCTGTTGTCATACTACTTTTTTTGCCCCAGTTTATAATATTTACCCCTGAAAGATTAAAGTGTTTAATAATTTCTAGTTTTGATTATATAAAAGGCTTGTTTGACAACAGAATTAAATTTTTATTGTGCTGAAGTTGAAATGTTTGTTGTTATACCTGATAATGGTAAGTTTCAAAAAAACTGTATGAACTAATTCATATATGTTAATTTTTTCTAGGTTGATTTATACCAATTACAAGTAAATACACTTAGGCGTTACAAAAGACACTTCAAGCTACCAACCAGACCAGGACTTAATAAAGCACAACTTGTTGAGGTATATATGAGTTTTAAGCTATTTAAACTAGAGCTTGTTTTCACAAACAAGGGGTGATTAAATGCTAATGAAATTATTAATGTAGTGTATGTAACAGTACATTTTAGTTCAAAAGGTCAAAGTTAATAAAAAAAATCTATTGTGGAAGAATCTAGTTTCCTAGAAATGTTTGTCTGCCACTTAGGAAATTTCTTTATGTAATGACTACTCAGTGGATTGTGTATAGCATTGTCAGTTACTGACTTTTAAAATCTTAAATAAGAATTTTTTTAATCCTCATTTTAGAAATCAGTTAGCTTTAAAATTCCATTTAACCAGTGAACATTTGAACACTTAACTGAGGCATAATAAAATTAATAAGCTTTAATATCTTTGTTAGAATTAATTTTTTGAAGTTTCTGGTAGAATACGCCAACAGATAAGCCCCTAAACAGTATTCTTATAACTTGCTGATTTAACTATTTCAGAATTTGTCCTTGTTGATGTTAGTTTGTTTTATTAGAAATATCCATGTTTTCGTCACATACAGAAGAGGCAAAGACTTTAATCTCTCACATGCAGTTTGCTTTGATATAGGACTGCTAGTCCTTCAGTGAGTTTTGAAAAGTTGGCTGAGCGTGTGTGTTCCCAGGAAGTTAATAGAACCAAGAAATCTGTACATCTTGTTAAGATGCTTATATATTTATATATTTATAATTTAATTATGTTTAAAATAAAAAATTTTAGTTCCAGCTATTCTGGAGGCTGAGGCAGGAGGATCACTTGAGCCCAGGAGTGTGAGGTTGCACTGAGCTATGATGATGCCACTGCACTCTAGCCTGGGTGACAGAGAAAGATGCTGTCTCAAAAAAAAAAAAAAAGAAAACAAAACAAAAGAATTAGCCGTGAATGTTATACTTTAGTCAGAAATGCAGATATTAACAGATTAAGGAATGTACAAATGTAGCACATTTATTTTAAGGGATTCCAGTGTTGGATTGCTATCTTCCTTCACTCCCTTAATTACTTTATGAATAAACTTTTTCTTTAAGAAGTGTTTTCTTCTAGAATCTAGGTATGCATGTCAGTACCCCAATATTATTCTATTGATAGTTGCAATGTACATGTTGTATTAGCACAATAAAAAGGCAAGGAAGCAGGTAAATATCCTTCATTGAACATTCCTCTTCTCATTTTCCATCCATAATTTTTATTCAGAAAAATTTTCAAGATACCTTAACAAAGAATACTGCCAATGAATGAATAAGTAAATATGAGTTACAGCAAACATATTTGTTAAGATACTTTGTGGTTTGTTTCTCTAGTACCAAAAATTTTTCAACTTCGTATTTATCCTCTTTCCATCAAAAGAGTGTAAACCATTACAGGTTTAATGATGCATGTGGATTCTTCTCTTTTATTTCATTGGTATTTAAAGTTTACCAAAGTAAAAATATTTACTTCCTAATCTAGATTCCAATTATAAAACTTAAAATATATAAAAAGAAATGTACTGCTTAATCGATATATATTGAATTGAGTGGGCTAAGGGTCCTTCGAAATCACACTATCTCTTGTTCATAACATCTTTTTCTTATATGCTTTTCATCCTATTGGTATTTTGTTAAATACAATATAATTTTTAAAGGAAATAGCTCTTATCATCACATAGCACCATTTCTTTTGATGAAACAATATTTTTATCTAGTTTGTGAAATCTATTAATATCTAAAATTTAATATCCTCAATTTTTTTTCTTTCTAGATAGTTGGTTGCCACTTTAGGTCTATTCCAGTGAATGAAAAAGACACCTTAACATATTTCATCTACTCAGTGAAGAATGACAAGAACAAATCAGATCTCAAGGTTGATAGTGGTGTTCACTAGGAGAGATGGAATTGAGACTAATACTTGGATGCTAACACCGTTTACTGTTTTTTCACATGTAGAAATGTTCCTTGTGTATTTTTTCTACAGAGGATTTTCTCTGGTTTTATTTTCTTTGTTTCTGACTCTAATGATTAGTTGGAAACTCATGTAAAATGAGCTTTCCTAGATTAAAAACTATTTTAAATAAAAGTTATTACTATTATAGTTTCTCCAGTGTATTTATTCTGTGAAACTTGATTTTTCTTTTAAACTAAATTTTAGGCATCAGTATTAATTGAGATTTTAATGTAAAGTCCTTTATTTTGTAACCTGTTTTTTAAGTTCCAAGAAATTAGCGAGTTAAGGAGAAGTAACAAATGTGGCACATTTGCTTTCTTTGATACAATCTGATTTGGAATTAAAGATATCCTAAATAGCATTATTTTTTTAAATGTTTTATAGTGCTAGCAGATTTGAAAGGTAAACTTCTACTGGGATGCAAGTTCTTTTTTATTTCCTTTTTTTGTTATTATTTCTTGATGAAGTATCAGGAAGAACAAATAGTTTAATTTATATGTCTACCTCCTTCCAAAGAAGATTTAATATGCCAGCAAAGATAAACACAATCCTGAAAGTTGAAATAAGAAAGTAAAATTAAATAGTTGTTTCTTAAATTTTGTCTTATAGAAAAGACATTTATATGACATGAATATAGAACGTACCTCTGCAACGCCTCTTAGTTTTTGGTCATACCCTGTACTGTTTACATTGCAAATTAAAACTAATAAGTTGGAGAGATCTAGATATCTAACAAGATCTTTATTTAAATTTTGATTATGTATAGCTCTGACTTGATCTACAACTCCTTTTCATGTTTCATTCTGGGTGAGTTTTCTATCAAACATTTTTAACCTCTGCTTTTTCTTAGGTTGTATTGGTTAGCTAAATTCTTACCATTAAAAATCAAATTTATAGCTTGTGACATGGAAAAAAAAAAACCAGCTTCAGTGGTGTTCTGAGATTGTGCTGCAGAGTTTAGGCTGGAAATGGATGAGACCATTAATATAGCTCCTGATTTCTCCAGGTTGACATTTGGACCTGGCAATTCTTTGTTGTAGGAGGCTGTCTTGTGTGTTGTAGGAGGATTAACAGCATCCCTGGAGTCCACTCACTAGATGCTGGTAGCTCCCCCAAGGTGAGACAACCAAAAATACCTCTAGACACTGCCAAACATCCCCTGGGGGACAAAATGATCCCTGGTTGAGAACCACTGAGGTAGCCTAAAGTACTGTATCTCATGTCCATTAGAAGGTGAATCTGCATGTTTTCAAGTGTTCTAAGTGTATTGACAGCTGGAAAATATAGGAACAATAAAGCAACTGGCCTTTGTTCTTGCTATGACCATTTAAAGATTTACTTCCTGCTTTATTGGTAAGCAGAGGCTGTGATAATTGGTACTATAGAAACCTCTCATTCCTAGTATTCCCAAAATCTCTTTGAGAAGATTTCTTAGCTATATGAGAATGCACCATATAGCTACAAGACAAGGTGATTTATTTGGAGAAAGTATTACTTCTATATTTTATATTTATCTAAATTTATAGATTGAATTTTTAAATAAAATCTTGTCTCTAGGTTTATTTTTTCCTATAAAAACATATTACATTCTTGTGAAAAAAGCTTGAAGTTATTAGCTTACATTAAACTATTTATGAATATAACTTTTGACTGGCAATGTTAGTTTCCTATCATTTGTATGATAAAATGTAGTTGTATAAAAAGCGAAAGAATAAGAGTTCTGTGTGATGATTATCCAGTGAAGTTAAATCCTTGTTAAAGCAATTTAATTAAACATGAAAAATGAGATCTTGTAAGTTGAGAAATTCTAGAACCTCACCAAAGCTGAGTAACTCAAGCTACAGTGTAAAAGTCAGTTTTATGTAAAAATTACAATTCTTTGTTATTGGGTTTTAAAAATGATGAATTCGCTAGAACCCTTTTTACTTACCTATACCTGAACAGAAAATGAATGGAAACATATCTCTATAAGGGTATAGATTACTTTTAATGTTAGAGCATCAAGAGAAGAATCCAAATTTGACTACCATTGGAGTGGTGGATGGAAGCATACTGAATGTGTTTCAGGCCCTCAAAAAATTAGTTGGTAACTGGCAACTGACTTTAAAGAATAATTTAGTAAAAGGCAAAAAATTAATGCCTGAAACACATTTCTTTATAAGAAATTTCTATATTATTTCTACACAGAGTTTTTTAATTGAGAAATTTATGTTATATACAATTAACTATATTAAAGTATACAATTTGGTGATATTTAGTATATTTACAATATTGTATAAACACCAGCTCTAATTTCAAAACTTTTTCCATCACCCCACAAAAACCACATGTAGTAAGTACCCATTTCTCTCCCCATCTCCTGCTAACCTCTAATCTGCTTCTTGTCTGTATTGATTTGCATATTCTGGATATATCATATAAAGAGAATCTTACACTATTTGTCCTTTTATGTCAGTTTCTTTTGCTTAGCATAATGTTTTTGAGGTTCATTCAAGTTCCAGCATATATCAGTACTTCATTCTTTTTTATGGCTGAATAGTATTTCAGTGTATCTGTATACCACAGTTTGTTTATTCATTCATTTGTTGATGAATGTTGGGTTTTTACCTTTGGCTATAATGAGTAATCCTGCTATAAACATTCATGTACAAGTTTTTCTGTGGACATATGTTTTCATTTCTCTTGGATATATACCTAGCAATAGAATTACTGAGTCATGATAATTCTATATTTAACTTTCTGAGCAACTTCTGAACTTTCCAAGTGGCTGCATCATTTTACATTTCTACCAACAATGTATGAGGCCTCCTATTCCTCCAGTTCTCCAACACTTGTGTTATTTGTTTATTGATTGATTGATTGACAGGATCTTTCTCTAACCCAGAGTAGAGTGCAGTGGCATCATAACTCACTGCAACCTCAAACTCCTGGGCTCCAGTGATCCTCTTGCCTCAGCCTTCCGAGTAGCCTCAACCTTCTGGTCTGAACTCCTGAGTTCAAGCAATCTTCCTGCCTCGGCCTGCCAGAGTGCTAGGATTACAGACGTGAGCCACCATGCCTGGCTGTGTTAACTTTTTTAAATACGTGTATTAAAACCATCCTCCTGTGTATGAAGTATATTCAATTTGTATTCCCTTGATAATCAATGATATTGAACATCTTTTCAGGTGCTTATTGGCCACTTGTATATCTTCTTTGGAGAAATGTTTATTCAAGTCCTTTTTATTCATTTTTTAATTGGGTTGTCTTTTTGTTGTTGAGTTGTATGAGATCTTTATTTATTCTGGGCATTAATCCCTTATCAGATATATGATTAGCAAATGTTTTCTCCCATTCTGTAAGTTGCCTTTTCACATTTTTGGTAATGTTCTTTGATGCACAAAAGTTTTAAATTTTTATATAGTCCAATTTATCTATTTTTTTCCTTGTTGCTCATACTTTTAATGGCAAATCTAAGCATCCATTGTCAAATCTAAGCATCCATTGCCAAATCTAATGTCATAAAGATTAATGCATCTGGGTTTTTTTCCCCCCTAGGAGTTCTACAGTTTTAGCTCCTAAATTTAGATTGTTGAACCATTGTGAGTCAATTTTCATATGTAAGTGAGATAGGGATCCAACTTCATTCTTTTGAATGTGGTTAGCCAGTTGTCCCAACACCAATTGTTGTAGAGACTATTCTTTCTCTACTGAATGGTCTCGACAACCTTGTTGAAAACTGGCCATAGATGTTTGGGTTTATTTCTGTACTCTCAATTCTATTCCACTGGTCAATGTATTAATTCTTACACCAGTGCTATGCTCTTTGACTATTGTAGCCTTGTAGTAAGAATTGAAACCAGGACATGTGAGTCCTTCTACTTTGTTTTTCTTTTTCAATATTGTTTTGCCTGTTCAGGACCCCTTGCACTTCCATATGTTTTGAGGATTGGTTTTTCCATTTTTGCCCAAAAAACCATTAGAATTTTGATGGGGATTGCATTGAATCTGTGGACTGCTTTCAGATTGTCATCTTAACAATATTAAGCATTCCAACCATGAATATGGGATGTCTTTCCATTTATTATAGGTCTTCTTTAATTTCTTTATGCAATGTTTTATAGTTTCTAGTGTACAAGTCTTTCATCTCCTTTGTTAAATGTGTTCTTAGGTATTTTATTCTTTTTGATGCTTTTGTAAATAGAATTGTTTCTTAATTTCTCTCTTGGATTATTCATTACTGGTGTGTGTTGACCCTGCAACTGTGCTGAATTTATTAGCTCTAGTAGTTTTTTTGTGGATTCCATGAGATTTTCTATGTAGAGAATCATGTTATCGGTAAATAAAGGTAGTTTTGCTTCTTCCTTTCAAATTTGGATCCCTTTTATTTCTTTTTCTTGACAAATTGCTCTGACTAGCACTTCCAGTACAACGTTGAATAGCAGTGATGAAAGCAGTCATCCTTGTCTTACTCGTTTTGTTAGGAGTAAAATGTTCAATCTTTCACCATTCAGTATGATGTTAACTGTGGGTTTTCATAAATGTTCTTTATCATGTTAAGAAGTTCTGTTCCTAATTTGCTGAACTTTTTATCATGAAAATGTATTGACTGTAGTATTGAGATGATCTTTTTTTTTCTTGATGTATATTACTTTGATTGACTTCCTTATGTTGAACTACCCTTGTATTCCTGGGATCAATCCCACTTGGTCTTGCATATAATCTTTTTAGTGTGCCGTGGTATTTGGTTTGTTAGTATTTTGTTAAGGGTTTTTGCATCTGTATTCATAAGGAATATTGGTCTGTAGTTTTCTTGTGGTATCTTTATCTGACTTTGGAATCAGGATAATGCTGGCCTCATAGAATGTGTTAGGAAGTATTCCCTCCTCTTCTATTTTTTGGAAGAATTTGAGTAGGATTGCTGTTAATTCATCTTTAAGTGTTTGGTAGAATTCACCAGTGAAGCCATCTGGTCTAGGGCATTTTTTTGGTGGAAAGGTTTTGATTACTGATTTAATCTCTTGTTATAGGTCTGTTGAGATTCTCTATTTCCTTTTGAGTCAGCTTTGGTAATTCACGCATTTCTAGGAATTTGTTCATGTCACCTAGATTATCTGACTTGTTGCCATACAATTGTTCATAGAATGCTCTTGTAATATTTTAAATTTTTGTAAGCTCAGCAATAATATCCCTGCCTTTATTTCTGATTTTAGATATTTGCATCTTCTCTCTTTTTTCCTTAGT
>CM052440.1:146972694-147202004 GCA_028533085.1 Varecia variegata | reverse complement strand
TTGTGAATTTTCAGTTTTCCTTCTGTATTGACTTCTAACTTGTTTCCATTGTGGTTTGAGAAGATAGTTTGTATAACTTCAGTCTTTTGAAGCTTATAGATAATTGGTTTACGGACTAACATACGGTCTCTCCTGGAGAATGTTCTTTGTATATTTGAGAAGAATATGTATTCTGCTGTTGTTGGGTGGAATGTTCTGTGTATGTGTAATAGGTCTAGTTGGTTTTATGATATTCTTTATGTCTATTTTCTTCTTGATCTTCTTTCTAGATGTCTATCCTTATGGAAAGTGGGGCATTGAGGTCTCCTCCTATTATTGTAGAACTGTATATTTCTCCTTTCAGTTCTCTCAATGTCTGTTTCACATATTTTTCTGGCTCTGTCATTTGGTGCATATATGTTTATACTTGTTATATCTTCTTGATGAATTGAACCTTTTAACAGTATAAAACATTTTTCTTTGTCTCTTGTAACAGTTTTTCCCTTAAAATTTAATTTGTCTGCTATTAGTGTAGCTACCCCAGCTCCTTTTTGGTTACTGTTTTTATGGATTTACATAAAGTTTTGATATTGAAATTCAGTTTATGATATCTAGGCAAGTGATAGTGTTTCAAAAATAAATTTTTGTCATGTTATTGTTTACTCATTTAATGGAGTTTTTTAAAATGGCAAGCAAGCTCTTACTTATAAGTTAAAACAGCTTATTTTCCTGTTTTTATTCTGATTTTTTTTCAAGGGTGAGTACTGTTTACTATAGAATTCATTCCCGTGGGATTATGAATTTCCTGTATTTGTTTCTAAGAGCTAATGATTGGTATACACTTGAATTTATTGTATGTATTTTGTCCTACCTGGTCATATGTAGTCTACATGATCAACTATAGTTCTCAAATAAGTCCTATTAATTGCTACCAGATTATCATATATATAAATATATATTTTACATGTGTATATATATGTATATGTGTATATATATATTTTAATGATACTAAATATAGATAGCAAGTCATATTCTTATGCATTATATCCCATAAATTTATCATTTCATTTCTAAACCTCTGAAAATATAGATCACATAAACTCTTTCTTGCTGAAAATTTACTATGGCTTTTATTTATAAAATTCTTGGAATATATCACCTATGTATATCCCACACATTTCTCTCCATGAGCATCTTATGGTGATACTATTCTATAAAATTATATTGAGGAAACGAATTCAGTGTCAATATACTATAATTTGCTAATATCAGTTTCTCTCCAAATCTTTGAGAGAAAAATTTAAGCTTAGACTATCAATGCAAGATTGATTTAGAAATGCATGAATTTTATTATTTTTTCCTTTTATAAAAATTATTTTAAAGCCTGTAGTGCCTTACTTATAGAGTTTATTACATTTAAAAAGTACCTGCCATTAATATTTTCCAAAAGTCATTTATGATGGAAAGAACTCGTGTACTTTTTGACAACTATAAGGAAGTTAAAGTTACAAAATGATTCATGAATGTTCCTATCTGTCCTTCCCTTCCTCCAATAGTTGTTGCTCATTGTTTTTGTTCTCCATGTTGCTTTCAATTCTCTAATAATCCTTTGGGATCAGTATCTAATCTCAGCAAACAAAAATATCCAAGTAGTCCCTATGAATTATCATGAGGAAAAGAAGAATTTATAAAAAAGAGATGAGTTGCTGGTAAGTATTACTGACAACTTTGTGCTCAGCAATGTGGGACTCATAGTAAGAACAAGGATATAGAAAGTCAAAGATAAAAATACAGAAATTGTTATTCAGTAAGCATTTAGAATATATGAGCTATCTGAAATGCACAATTGTGTACCCTATCCAAGTAAAAATTTGCATTCCTAAAAAGAAAATAGATTTGATGGTGCTATTAAACAATGTAGTGGTTAAGACTCAAAATACTGGAGTGAGACTGGCCATATTCAAAATCTGGCTCACTGATAGTATAACCTTAGACAAACTACTTGCTTTGCTTAAACCTTAGAATTTTTGTCCATAGAAGAGTGATAATGTCAGTAACTACCTCGTTCAGTTGTTGCAAGAGACAGTGTTTAGAACAATAGAAAATTTTTAATAAAATCTTAGTTGTCTTTTTTATAACTAAAATCTATTGGAAAATAAAGATCTATTTGTTAATATGATTGAATGAAACGTTTGCTTTTAAAAACGTGCTCACCAAGTCAGAAAAAAAGTTGCATAAGTTGTGTGAGCATTCATGTTTTACATTTGTTTGGTGATATAAGAAAGAATGTATGCTGCTGTAATGCATTCATTTCTAAAAGAATATAATTGAATTTCATATTACAGTTATTTCCAGAAAGGAGAGAATAGGATGAAGAATAATCTATAGGCAGTCTCTGGTTACAGACAACCCGACTCACGGTGCTCTGTACTTACGACAGGCTCCCAAGGCTCTCTATAAGGATAATCCGTAATTGAATATTTAAATTAATAGCTCGGCAACTAGTTTCTTCCATGCATGTAAACAAATCCACATGGTGTAAGCAGTTCATTGGTGGAACACCTTTATGCTAGCAGCTAGTCTCTGTTTATATGGTTGCTTACGCACAGCATCACTTTCATCTTAACTTTTTTATTCAGTTTTGTAGTCTACATTTATCCTTATGATCGTGCCTCCAAAGTGAAAGTCCACTGCAAGTCCAGGTGAACCTGCAGCAAAGAGGAAGGTGATTACAATGGAATAAAAGTAGAAATAATTAAGTGTTCGGAGATAGGCCAGACAGATGCCATCATTCATTGGGAAAGTATTAGGCCTTAGTCATTTGACTATTGGAACATTTATAAAGGATAAAGTGAGAATAATGGAACATGTGAAAGGCAGTGCTCCAGTGAAAGCATCATTTATTACTATGCAGCATAGTGGATTAATTATTGACGTGGAAAAGTTATTACTGACTTGGTTAGAAGATCAAAATAAGCATAACATTCCTATTGGCCTAGTGTTGATGCAACATTAGGTGAGTGTTAACCTTTAATATTCTTTTTTGAAATTTCTGCTATCTCCTATCTAAACTTTTTGTATGAGTTTATGTTCTGTTTGCTTGAATTTAAAAGAAAAAGCACAATTGTTTCTGTAACTTATTATTATACAGGGATTTTATTATTGCAGTATTACACTATAGTATTATTACCACATACGAGCCATTATAGTATTGTTATTATTATTATCATCATATATATGCTGTTCATCAGGGATCCGAGTTACATACACTCTGACCTAAAGATGTTCTCAGGGACGTAACTCATCCATGACCTGGGGACCACCTGTATAAATCTATAATAATCTATATAATTCTATTTATTAAATATTTAGCTTTTTTCACAGGCTTTGATTACAGTAATAAGGGAACACTTATTAAGAAGCCATTGTTGCCTCACGTATGCCCTCATGCTGATGTGTCATTTGTAAATAGAGTTACTAGATCTTTAATGCTTTTCTTGCCCTGCCCCAAGGAGAGTCTAGAAAATAAAACAGATTTCCTTATGGTTTTCTTTATTTACCTATTCTATTCACTGGAGAAAGAAAGGCCAATCAAATCGCATGCTACCTTGATAAAACAACTAATTTGATTTTTTTTTTTTTACAATTCCACTTCATATATTTTGTAGGATTTCATACTATTTGAAAACATGTTCTGACTTGTATTTGTGCACACTTTAAAAGCGACTGAATTGATTACCTGCAAATTGTTTGCTCCAGCCCAGTAGCACTCTGAACACAACAGATACCAGATACTGTTCTATACTATTCTGGGTGTGGTCTTCAGAAACAGATCAGGGACCTCCAAGGGTGTATTTCAATGAGATAATGTCACTTTTATTCACAAAATGATACCTTCTAGATTGCCTGGGTGGTGTGGTGTTTCTCAAACTTTCCTCACAATACTTTATAGCACCCTATACTTCTCTGTAGCAGGCTTCACATTTATAAATAACTATTTGTTTATAATGATTACTCCTTTATTAGAGCACAAGTTCCAAAAGGGTAAGTCCATCTCATTCATTACATCCATCTCATATCCCGAGATCTTAATAACGACTGGGCTGGGTATGGTATCTCACAACTGTAATCCTAGCATTCTGGGAAGCTGAGGCAGGAGGATCGCTCGAGGTCAGGAGTTCGAGACCAGCCTGAGCAAGAGCGAGACCCTGTCTCTACTAAAAAATAGAAATTAGCTGGACAACTAAAAATATATAGAAAAAATTATCTGGGCATGGTGGCGCATGCCTATAGTCCCAGCTACTTGGGAGGCTGAGGCAGAAGAATTGCTTGAGTCCAGGAGTTTGAGGTTGCAGTGAGCTAGGCTGACACTACGGCCCTCTAGCCTGGGCAACAGAGTGAGACTCTGTCTCAAAAAATAAAAAATAAAATGACTGGCCTATAGCAAGCATTTAATATATTTTTATAAGACAAAAGACTCTGAAATGACCTCTGATGGCCACTATGAGTCAACACATGCCTCTTAAGATGTAGTCATAATCCAAAGCTGTCTCCTCTAACAATCAGAAAATATCTTTAAAGGTACCTGTTTCATTTACTTCTAAAATTCATGTGACTTTTAAATTATCTATTATCTGTTTCTTTTAATGTGTATTTTGTTATTCTCAGGAAAAATTGATACTTCAGGGATATGTATCATGGGATATAATCGTGTGTGTGTGTATGTGTGTGTGTGTTTGGTATGTGGGCTTTGGAATTGGAACTCTGTTCAAATTCTGCTTTGATTTTTAGCAAATACCTTAAACTTGAGTTAACATCTGGAAAATGAGGCTGAGAATATTCACCTTGAAGGTTTTTGTTGTTGTTTATAAGAGAATAAAATAAAATGTACTTAAAGTACTTGGCATACATAATATAAGCTCAAATATTGGTTGCTTTTTTTCTTTGTACTAGAAAACTTCGTTTTCCTACAGAATTCTTTTATTGAGTGTAGTGAGCATCTCATCGATGAAATTTGCTAGCCAAAATTTTTAACCAGTACCAACGATGTCCACAGAGAAAAATTAAATTGAATTAACTTTTATTACTACTTGTTTAGCACAGGTATACTCATCTTAGACAAGTAAGAATTTATAGAACCTGCACTTTATTGCACTGGATAGAAACTAGAAATGCAGTTACACTGATATATATAGTGCAGTTTGTGGGAAATCAGGGGTGGTATTCTCCAGAACACGTGAAGATTCTCAGGGATTGTTGCAAGGAATCACAAAAGAGATCTTTGGTCCAAAGAAGATATCTCTGAAAGAAAGTAGAACATCAATTAAATTCAGCTGAAAACTAAGATACTTGTTAGTGTTTTCTGGGTTAAAAATGGACAGTGATTTCCAGGATTCCAGATGTGACTGTTCTTTTTAGGTGAATAACATACCAAGAGATGAGTGAGAAGACTTGCTACAGGAGCAACAAAGACCAAGAAGGGGATCAATTGTATTCTACCCTGCTCCTCACTTGCCATTGATGTTATGATATCATTTATCTATAAAGAAAAGGAATATTGGGAATTTCTAAACTTTACAATTATGCATAAAATTCTGTTTCTCTTATATGGGGATAGGCCATGAAGTTTAAATCTGCAGGTAAGAAACAGAAGATTAAAAATTTCTTAGAAAGTCATTAAATAAATTTCTAGGTTTTACAGGGAAAGAAGAAATGTTAAAAAGCTACTCAACATTACCTGGTTAGAACACATAAGGTAATGTATTACAATGCATGAAATAATACAAAATTGTATATATATGCAAGGTGGTATTATGATTCTGGCTTATTAAAAATATACTTAGTAAGGTAAATCTGTTGCTGCTGGGAAAAGAATATCCCAAAATCAGAGAGAAATTACTTGTGTATGTCCACACTGCTGTTCTCATTCATTAACACAGATAATCACAAAATTATACCATAAAATAAATATAAGCCCATTTCAGTAAATTGCTTTCAAGTCATACAATAACAAAAAAGCAAGCACAGTATTTTAATATTAGTTGGCATTTCATTTGTGTAGTCCAGGAAAAATTAAGTCATTTTGTGGGATTAATTAACTCAAATTCTTAGTATCATTGTTTAGTACAGTGATTCTCAAATTTTATCATGCATCAGAATCAGCAGGAGGGTTTATTAAAACATAATTTCTGGGCGCCATCTCCAGTTTCTGATTCAGTAGGTCGGGGCATATGCAATTTTGACAAGAAATCAGGTCATCTGAAGCTGCTCTTCTGAGTACCACACCTGAAAACCAATTGGCTTGGAAGCAAAAGAAAGTGGTCCAAATCAGAAAATCTGAGTTCTAGTCCCAGTTGTGCTATTAACTGGTTATGTGGGACAGTGTTGGCCTTTCAGCTCTCTGTACCTTTCCTTGGTAAGATGGTTATATCTGCCTTTTCTACCTCACAGTTTTCTTAGAAGAATGAAAATATAATGGCATATGTTGAAGTAATTTGAAAAAGCTAATTGCCATATGAAAAATTCAAGATCATAGGATTTGAAAGGTCCCTCAATAACCAGAGAAAAATGGTTTAAAATCAAAAGCTAAAAATATAAATTGATTTTATACTTAAGTAGATAAACAGTGGTAGATAAATTTTTATTTAGTTTTTTCTGGTTAACTCACAGATGGAGCTAGAAAATATTTCTTTGACCATTAGTAAATTTTCTGTCCAGTTAATTACTTGATCCCATTCATGAGGATCTTTTATCTAAAACCTTTTCTTGGTTTTCAAATTGGTTTAAGATGGCAACCTAGAGGTTGACTTTTGCTACTGGTAGACTTTTTCGCTATAAAATTTGGATAGGGAATTTAGAATTTAATAGATTAAAGTGTTATTTATTGTCTGGACTTAATTTTATTAAGCTCTGTCAAATTCTGTTTGAACTTTTGTTTAAATGAAAACATTCAGTTCTTTACACAATGTTAATACTTCTAAAAAATAGCTGGCATTTGAACAGGATTTTACTACAAAAGGTGAATAATTTTGGCAAATCCATTATGAAGATGTCTTTAAAAGAGTTGTTCTGCATACATTTCATAGCAATACATTTTGTGATTTCATTTCCTTACTTTGGGCAGCAGAGCAATTCGCTGAAATTGCAGTAACATATCATCTCACATCCTTTTCCATCCCAGAAATGATCCTGGACGTTTACATCAATCTGTGTCAAGTTAGGTACTCCTTCTGGAAGGTTGTGACAGTTGCGATCTTTTAGTATCTTTCTGTAGCAAGAGAGACGATTTGCAGGCATGGCTTGGACTCCCAGCAGCAATGTTAGCCCAACAATGACAGCAAGTACCATAAATTTCATTTTGGCTTTTGGCCCTGAGGTAGGAAAAAAACCACAGTGTGTCAGTGTTTATTTTTAAAAGATGGAATTCATCTGAACATAAAGTTCTGTAGCATTCTCATAAACCCTGGATAGAAGGAATGGAATTTGGTCTTTTCCACACTCCTATTTGTGTTTCTGAAAGTGTAGGTTTATGACCATGTACAATAGAAATCACTTGGAATATTTGTTAAAAATCAAATGCCTCGGCTCCACCAAAAAAAAAAAAAAAATGAGAATGAGAAATGCTGAGAAAGGGAAGGAGGTGGTGTTGAGAGCCAGAATCTGCATTTAATAAATACTCAAAGCCATATTTTTCTGTTCATTCAATAGAGAACAACTGCTTTTTAAAGTAGTACAAACTCAGGTAAATTTCTAAAACAAATGGCGTCATCAAATACAGTGGTTCTTTACTTGCATTTCTTACATCCTAACAACATTGTCAAAGAACCTGGGTCCCACCCTGATAGAACCGAAGAACTTATTTATGCTGATATGGACAGATGATATTCTACAGATATATTCATAGTTTGGTTAAGTTTTTTAAAACTTCCAGAATTATTTTTAGGATTCATTCCTGCTGCAAATTTTCAGTCATGTTTTGAATTCTTATCCCACTTAGACTACTTCATCTCAGCCGCAGTTGAAAACAGAGGCTTGAGTTCCTCCCCCCTTATAATCATCTAGCCTGTCCTTCAACACCCACCGCGGGGAACTCATTGACTAAGTCGACATAGTCCATTGATACAGTTCTAACATTTCCTTTCTTATAGAATATTGTTCTGTAGCTTCCACCCACCAGTCCTAGTTTGAACTTTTGGGATCCTACCAACAAATCTAATTCCTCTTCTAGGAGATAATTCTTCAAGTACAGTATTTACATAAAACTATGGAATATTCATCATCTATTTAATCAGACTTCTCTGGCTTCTATATTAGATGTGAAGACAGTGAAGGCTATTGTCGTAAAGGAAGAACAGCAAAATAGTGGAGTAACCAGAATTAGAATCCACAACCGTTCAGAGTTTTATCTTGTTGACAGGTGTCAAGGTATCTTTCCTACCGTGGAAAGAGGGAAGGACAGATGAAGATACTTCTCTTTGCATATTGTACTCTGAAAGAAAACAATATTGCTGAAAGGAAATTTTAGTATGAAGTTTTCAGTGATTTGCTACATCTTAAAGGTGAATCATTTTAGGAAGAGAATGGGTTTTTAAATAAGTAAGTTTAGAGATTAAAAATATTCCTTCATACTCCTACGAGTTTCAGATTTTCTTTATTTCACATTCTAATTTGAGTTAGTCATTTTTGGCTTTGCTTATATATTTTTGTAGAATTATAAATATCCAACTTAATTCCTACCTTCAAACATTAGTGAAAGAAAAGACAAAAATGAGACCTATTTCATTTTATATATTTTCAGATTTAATGGAGCAAGACATTACAGTATAACAATGCATCACAATCTAGCACATATATAATAATGTCCTTCAATAGACTTTTTGCAGGCCATAGTTTAAGTTTCATATTTTAGAAAATATATGTCCCTGAGGTGCTCTAGTTCACAATTACTTTAATTAGGGCCTTCTTTAATATCCCTTAAGGTGTGTGATGTTTAAAAAAAAGCATATTTGCTGACATTTTTCTAGGTTGATCTTCAAGAAAGGTAAAGTTACTAATAATTGAGCATTTACTATGTGGCAGGAATCACCACAACCATTAAGCTTTAAAAAAATATTGGGGTATAAGACTGAAAACCACTATACAGGCAAAGGTTTTTTTTTTTTTTTTTTAATCAGCTTTACTGAGGTAAAATTGACATACAGTAAACTACAAATATTTAAAGTACATAGTTTGACAAGTTTTGGCATATGTATATTCCCATGCAACCATCACCACAATTAAGATTATGAACATGTCTATCATCCTTAAATTTCTTCATACCCATTTGTTGTAATCCATTCCTCTTGCCCATCCCAGTCCCCCACCCCCATTCAACCAACCACTGATTTGCTGTCTGTCACCAGAGATTAATTCACACATTTGAGAGTTTCACATATATGGAATCAAAAAATATGTTCTCTTTTTATCTGGTTTCTTTGACTCAACATACTAATTTTCAGATTTATATATCTTGTTATGTGTATCAATAGCTGATTCCTTTTTAGTGCCAAGAAGTGTTCCACTGTATGTAGTACAAATTGTTCATCCATTCACCTCCTGACAAACATTTGGGTTGTTTTCAGTTTTGGGCTATTATAAATAAAATGTTATGAACACTTGTGTACAAGTCTTTGTAAGATCATCATTTTCATTACTCTTGAGCAAATACATAGGAATGGAATAGCTGGTTGTATAGTAGGCATATATTTAACTTTTTAAGAAACTGCCAAGCTGTTTTACAAGGTGGTTTTACCATTTTACATTCCCATCACCAGTGTATGAGAGTTCCAGTTTCCCCACATCCTCCAACACCTGGCATAGTCAGTCTTTTTAAATTTGGGCCATTTTAATAGGGGTGAACGGTATCTCATTGTGGTTTCATACAGCATTTCCTTACTGATTAATGATGTTGAGCCTCTTCTCATGTGCTGATTTGTCATTGGCGTATCTTCTTTGGGGAAGTGTGTGTTCGAATCTTTTATTTATTTTAAAAAATTAGTTGCTTGTTTTCTAGAGTTTTGAGAGTTCTTTATCTGTTCTGGATACAAGTTCTTTATTAGACAAATGTATTCCAAACATTTACTCTTATCTATGGCTTTCATTTTCATTTTCTTAACAATGGTTTTCAAAAAGCAAAAGTTTTTAAAACTGATGAAGTACAGTTTATCAATTCGTTCTTTTATGGATTATGCTTTTGGTATTATATCTAAGTGATCATTGCCCTGCCCAGTGTCGCAAAGATTTCCTCTTGTTGTCTTCTACAAGTTTTATAGTTTTAGACCTTACATTTCATACTATGGTTTGTTTTAGTTAATTTTGTATTTGGTGCATAGTATGAATTGAAGTTCTTTTTGTGTGTGTGTGTGTTTGTCCAGTAGTTTCAGTACCATATGTTAAAAAGACTGTCGTTTCTCCACTGAATTGCCTTTGTATCTTTGTCAAATATCAGTTTTCAATATAGGTGCGGGTCTATTTCTACACTCTCCATTCTTTTCCATTGATCTATTTGTCTATCTTTATACCAAAACTACAGTTTTGATTACTGTCACTTTATAATAATTCTTGGAATCAGGTAGGGTTAGTCCTGCAAATTTGTTCTTCTTTTACAAAGTTGTTTTAACAATTCTAGGTATTTTGAATTTCTGTATAAATTTTAGTTATCAGCTTGTCAATTCCTATAGGAAAAGCCTGCTAGAATTTTGATTGAGATTGCATTGACTCTATAGGAAAATTTGGAGAGACATCTCATAGTATTAGATCTTCTGAGCCATGAACGTATTTTTCCATGCTTTCACAATTACATACTTGTGACTTTATATGTCAAGTGTGTTTCTTTATTTTATTGTGGTAAGAATATTTAACATGAGATGTACTCTCTTAACAGATTTTTATATGAACAATATAGTATTGTTGTTACCTATAGACACAGTATTGTACAGCAGATCTCTAGAACTTATTCTTCCTGCATAACTGAAATTTTGTACCTGTTGATTAGCAAGTCTGCATTTCTTCTTCCCCCCAGCCCCTGACAACCACCATTCAATTCTTTGCTTTAATGAGTCTGAGTATTTCAGATACCTCATACAAGTGAAAGCATACAATATTTGTCCTTCTGTGACTGGCTTATTTCACTTAGTGTAATGTCCTCAAGGTTTATCTATATTGCTATAGATTGCAAGATATTCTTTTTATTAAAGCTGAATAATACTCTACTATATTTATAAACGACATCTTTAAAAATCTGTTCATCTGTCAATAGACAATTAGGTTGTTTCCACATCTTGGCTACTGTGAATGATGCTGCAATGCACATGGGAGTACTAATAACTCTTCAATATCCTGATTTCAATTCTTCTGGGTAAATAGTAATACCTAGAAGTAGAATTGCTGGATTATGTGGTAGTTCTATTTTTAATTTTTTGAGGAACCTCCATACTGTCTTCCATAGTGGCTGTGCTATTTAGCATCCTCACCAACAGTGTACAAGTGTTTCAATTTTTCTACGTCCTCACCAAAACTTGTTTTTGTTTTTTTTTTTTATAGCCATCCTAAACAGGTGAGAGGTAATATCTTATTGCGGTTTTGATTTGCATTTCCCTGATGATTACTGATGTGGAGCACCTTTTTATGTATCTGTTGGCCATTTAAATGTCTTCCTTAGAGAAATGTCTATTCAAATGCTTAGCCCATTTTCAAATTGGATTATTAGGGTTTTTTGCTATTGAGTCTTAAGAGTTCTTTATATATTTGGAAATTAACCTCTTATGAGATATGTGGTTTGCAAATATTTTCTCCCATTCCATGGGCTGCCTTTTCACGCTGGTGATTGTTTCTTTTGCTGTGCAGAAGCTTTTTAGTTTGATACAGTTCTGCTTATCTATTTTTGCTTTTGTTGCCTATGTTTTTGTGTCTTATTCATGAAATCATTGCCAAGGCCAATGTCAAGAAGCTTTTCCCCTACATTTTCTTCTAGGAGTTTTGATTTCAGATCTTACTTTTACACTGTTAATCTATTTTGACTTGATTTTTGTGTTGAGGGTAAGAGTCCAATTTCATACTTTTACATGTGGACATCCAGTTTTCCCAGCATCATTTGGAAGAGGCTATCCTTTCCACCATTGTGTGATCTTGGCAGGCTTGTTGAAGATCAATTGGTCATAAGGTGTGGATCTGTTTCTGGGCTCTCTATGCTTTTCCGTTGGTCTATATGTCTGTCTTTATGCCAGTACCATACAGTTTTAATTATTGTAGTTTTATAATATATTTTGAAATCAGGAAATGTGATGCCTCCAGCTTTGTTCTTCTTCTGTTTTGTTTTGGATAGTCAGGGTCTTTGGGGGGTTTCATATGAATTTTAAAATTGTTTTTTCTATTTCTGTAAAAAAAATGCCATTAAAATTTTGATAGTGATTGCATTAAATCTGTAGATCACTTTGGGTAGTAGAGACATTTTAACAATATTAAGTCTTCTAATCCATGAACACAGGATACCTTTCTACTTGTGTCTTTGTTTACTTTTTTCATTAATGTTTTGTAGTTTTTATTGTACAAGTCTTTGACTTCCTTAGTTAAGTTTATTCCTATTTATTCTTTTTGATACTATTGTAAATGGGATTGTTTTCCTAATTTCCTTTTCAGATAATTTGTTATTAGTGTATAGCAATGTAACTTGTATCCTGAAACTTTACTGAATTTTTAAATCAGTTTTAACAGGTTTTTTGTGGAGTCTTTATGGTTTTCTACATATAAGATCACGTCATCTGCAAACAAAAACAATTTTATTTCTTCCTTTCCAATTTGGATGCCTTTTGTTTCTTTGTCTGGCCTAGTTGCTCTGGCTAGGATTTCCACTACTATGCTGAATTAAAGTGGTGAAAGTAGGCATCTTACCCTTGTTCCTGATCTTAGTAGAAGAGCTTTCCATTTTTCACTGTGGAAGACAGTGGGCTTGTCAGATCTGGGCTTTATTATGTTGAGGTAAATTTTTCCCATACCTAGTTTCTTGAGAGTTTTTTCATGAAAAGATGTTAAATTTTGTCGAATGCTTTTTCTGCATCTATTGAGATGATCATGTGGCTTTTATTCCTCATTGTGTTAATGTGGTGTGTCACATTGATTGACTTGGATATGCTGAGCCATCCTTGCATTGGAGGGATATATACCACTTGGTCATGGTGTATAATCCTTTTAATGTGCTGTTGAATTTGGTTTGCTAATATTTTGTTGAGGATTTTTGCATCTTAGGGATATTGGCCTGTAGTTTTCTTTTCCTTTCTTTTTTATTTTTTTCTTTCTTGTAGTGCCTTTGTCTGGCTTTGGTGTCAGGATAATGAGTTTGGAAATTCTTTAAATGTTCACTAGAATTTGCCAGTGAAGCCATCTGGGTTTTTCTTTGTTAGGAGATTTTTAATTTCTGACTCAATCGCTTTATTAGTTTTAGGTGTTTTCAGACTTTCTAGTTCTTCTTGATTCAGTCTTGATAAGTTGAATGTGTCTAGGAATTTATCTATTTCTTTTAGTTTATACAGTTTGTTGGCATATAATTGTCCACAACAGTTTCTTATGATCTTTTTTATTTCTGTGGCATTGGTTATAATATCTTCTCTTTCATTTCTGATTCTTTTAGTTTGAGTCCTTCTCTTTTTCCTTAGTCTAGCTAAAGAGTTGTCAATTTTGTTTATCTTTTAAAAAAAATCAACTCATAGTTTCACTGATTTTTTTTCTGTTTTTTTTTCTATTCTTTATTTTGTTTATTTCTCCTGTGATCTTTATCATTTTCTTCCTTCTGCTAACTTTGGGTTTGTTTTGTTATTCTTTTTCCAGTTCTTGATGTATAAACGTAGGTTCTTTGCTTGAGATCTTTCTTCTTTTTTAATGTGGGTATATTTTTCTATAAACTCTATTGGTGCTACTTTTGTTGCATCCCATAAGTTTTGGTATGTTATGTTTTCATTTGTCTCAATGACCTATTGGTTGTTCAAAAATGTTATTTAATCTCCACATATTTGTGACCTTTTCTAGTTTTCCTTTTACTGTTGACTTCTAGTTTCATTCCATTGTGATTGGAAAAAAATACTTGGTATAATTTCAGTCTTCTTAAATTTATTAAGATTTGTTTTGTGACCTAATATGTAATCTATCCTGGAGAATGTTCTGTATATACTTGAGAATAATGTATATTTTTCTGCTAATGAGTTCAATGTTCTGTATATGTCTGTTAGGTTTATTTGGTCTATATTGGTGTTCAACTCCACTGTTTCTTTGTTGATTTTATATCTGGTTATTCTATCCATTACAAAAAGTGAGCTGTTAAAATCTCCTACTATTATTATGTTGCTGTCAATTTCTCCCTTCAGTTCTGTCAATATTTGCTTTATATATTTAGGTGTTCTGATAGTGAGTGCATATATATTTATAATTATTAATTATATCTTCCTGGTGGATTGAAGCCTTTTATCATTATATAATGTCCTTCTTTGTCACTTGTGACTTTTTTTTACTTACAATCTGTTTTGTCAGATAGAAAAATCTGCTTTCTTTTGGTTACCATACCCACAGAAAATCTTTTTCCATTTCTTTACTTTCAGCCTGTGTGTGTCTTTGAATGTAAAATGAGTCTCTGTAGACATTATATAGTTAGATATTATTTTTTTAATTCACTACCTTGTATCTTTTGATTGGGGAGTTTAATCCATTTACATTTAAAGTAAGTATTGATAGGGAAGGATTTACCGTTGCCATTTTGTTCATTGTTTTCAATTTGTCTTGTAGTTAGTTCTTTTGTCCTTTTTTTTCCTGTCTTGTTATTTTACTTTGTGTTTTGTTGTTTCTTTTTCTTTTAAATATGCTTTGATTCCTTTCTATTTTTCTTTTGTATAACTTCTGTAGGTATTTTCTTTGTGGTTACCATGGATCTTACATAAAGTGTTAATAGTTTATAATTCTAACAGTCTATTTTAAGGTGATAACAACTTAAATCACATACAAAAGCTCTACACTTTTAATTCTCCCCTATCACACTTTATGTTATTGATGTTACAATTTACATCTATTTATATTGTGTATCTATAAATATATTTTTAGTTATAGTTATTTTTAATACTTTTTTAACTTTTATGCTAGAATTGAAAGGAATTTACCTACCCACCATTACAGTAATACAATAATCTGTATTTGTATATATATTTGCCTTTATCAGTGCACTTTATACTTTCTTATGCTATCATGTTGCTGTTTAGCAATAACGATATATAGAGAGTATTTCCTTATAATTTTTCTTCCACTTTGCTCTTTTCTTGGCTGGCTTCTCAACTCTTCTAGGTCTCAGTTTAAATGTTATCCTTACAAAGGCCTTTCAGTCTGAGATAGTTTCAACCTGACTCTTTTATGGTGCATTTTTCTTTTCCTTAATGGTTATTTAAATTACATATTTGTGAATTTACTTATTTTCTGTCTATCATTCCAATTAGACTAAAAGTTCCACAAGAGCAATCTATTTTGTTCACTACCACACACCTGGTGGCTAATACAATGCTTGGCCCATATTTGTTGAATTGAATGAATGATTCTCCAAACACACTTTTTTATCCTAGGCAAGAGCCTATAGATAAAGGTTTCATATTATCTAAAGGTTTCATATTATCTCAAAGACTATGTGAACTTTAGGGCTAATCCTAAATTCTTCCTTCTGTTTCCTCCCCTCACCTATCGTTGACTGCTGTTGAACTAGCCAGACAGTCAGTCCAGACACTGCTTTCATCCTATACATGTGTCTTTTCCTTGTTGTTCCCTGTCACCTCTTCCCTTTATGTTAATTTCAGACCAAGGCATCCACTGGGGACAAACCTCAAATTCACATCTTCTAAGAATTTTTCCCTGCTCCCAGACAATACCATTCTCACAGCTCCCTTGCTCTGTTTCCATAGCACTTTACATATAATCTGTACCACGAGAACTGTAAAGTTTACTAAATAATGCCTTGTCATTGTCAGCAGTTTTCATAAGTCAGTTAACCATGTGGAGAATATGGCTACAATTGGACATGGGGGGTGAGAAATTCACCAAGAGCCAATTAACCATTTAGTGAATTGGTCATTCTGTGAATTTATCTAGCCAGGAAACAAGATCTGGAACAACCATAAAGGGCTTTATAGGACATGATAAAAAGTTTAGATTTTATTTAGTATATTAAGAAACCACTGAAAGATTTTGACAGAAGAGTAGTATGATCTGATTTATGTCTTTGAAAAAAGAATCTCTGGCTGCTCTGCGAAGATGTGTTGTGGTGGAGCAAGATTGGAAGTGGAGGACAAAGGGCTTTGATGAGAACTGATGGAAGATGTGAGGCAGGAGGGAAAGAATCAAGGAGGGCTCTTGCAGTTTTGGCCTGAATGGTATTGCCATTTATGGAACTGAGGAAGAATTGGAAGGAGCCAATTTGGGGGGAATTCAAGAGTAAGTTTTTGGACAAATTAGGTTTGAGATGCCTATTAGACATCCAGATGAAGACGTTGAGTGGGCAGTTGATTATGAGTCTGAGGGTCAGGACCGGAAATACAAATTTGAGAGTAATCAGGGTGTTCATTGATAGTATTTATAGCTATGGGTCTGGTAGAGCAGTGACTGCGGACTGAGAAGAGACAAGGCCTGAGTTGATCCAATATTCAGAGCACTGGAAGAGGAGATGCCAGCATCATGAAGGCTGGGACCGTAACCTCTCCTTTTGTATCTCTCAAAGTGCCTGCTTCAAGGTTGGACTCACAGTGAGTGTTCAAGAAACATTCACTGAAGGAACGAATGCACAAATAAATTGCCGGAAAAGTAAGTAGGTCTATTGCCATACCATGTACCTCTTCTGACTATGTCTATGTCCAAAATAGTGTGTCTGCCACAGTCTCAGTGACATACTGCAACGGAAAGTTCCACACCTGGCAAGTACCTACTGGTAGTTTTTTGTGTGTGTGTTTTTAACACATTATAAATTACATGTTTTAACTGAAGGCTTCTGTTCTTGCTTTACAGATAAATAGCTTTAACTATTATTTAGCAAATGGAGAAATGTCTGAGCCAATATGTTCCTGGGATACATTGGTGGTTTTTTTCATTAAAAGACACCAACCTTAATCCTTGGCAATCCACCAAAACCATATATTTTCAAGTGCCAAGCAGAGTGAAATGACTTTGGCCAATTTGAAGCAAATTGCTCTATTTCTTTTCCCTTTGAGTTTAGGTACATGCACTTAAAATTCCTCCTGGAGTACACCCAAATTACAAAAGCACACAGTTAAAAACTGAAGATGTGAAGGAATAAGCAAGAGAATCTTAGGTAGTTATCCACTGTGGGTTTTGTTTTTTTTTTTTGGATTCAATTTTGTGTAATTAACATTGTTCCTCATGTTGCATGATACCATTCATATCCCAACAGTGGTGTAATTTTTAAAAGATCAATGCAGAGGATACAAAATTAAGAGCAAGGCATTTCCAGTTAAGCAATAAATCACTGCTTTTACCATCATTTGGTACAGAATTGCATATTTTGATTTAGTGAGGGTATTTGGCACAGGCAAGCTTTTGAATGGCTGAAGTTAAATGGAGTCTTAGAAAGAAAAATTATCCCATTGAATGGCCAAAACTAACAGGGCTCTGTAGTTTAAGTATTCAGACATTTATGGTGCAATGCTCATACAGGCAGCTGATGTCAGTTCTGGGAACTGGTACTGAGAGCAGTGGAATGAAACAGAGTTGATGAATTAGACAGAAAGGGCAGTCCATTTTCAGATTTCTTTCAAAAAGCAGCAAGAGAGAAGCAAGGCTGCAAAAGCAAATGAAAACTCCAGCCCAGCACCTGACATTTGAAATATCAAAATTATAGTTGGGAGAGATTAAACTTGCTGCCCAGCCTGCAATATTTCCCATTCATCTTTCTTGGAGGCTGAAAATCACTGTTATTTTAAAAGTTCTCTTTTTCTTATTAACTGTCCTAGATCAGGCTTGTATTACAATGACCGAGTCTTGAAGTGAAATTTCACAAAGTGTGTGTTCAAGGAACAGAAGTGGTATTAGAAAGTAAATAAGCCTTTTGAATATCCTTAAAACAGACATATCAGCCTAAATACCCAAGATACCCAAGTCCATGGAGAAACAAAGTCCACATCTTCCCTGAAGCTGATCTGCCTTCAGGCCTCTCAGAACGTGCTAGAAGATGGTATTAATATTCAGTCTTGCATCATTCTAACCCGACCACAGTAAATCATCATCATTGGAGAAAAGCAGCAGCATTTGGGAGAGTTTTTCATAGCCTGCCTGTGTAACTAAGTTCAAACGTTTCAAAGAGGGATTTTTCTAAGCCCCAAAGGAAAGAAGTGTTCTCTTTATCTTAGCAGTACAGACGCTGTGTTGTGCTCCATGGTGAGGACACCAGGGATGAATTCAATGAATTCCCTCTTTGTATCACATTTATACCAGTTTCTTTTCAGGAATCGGGGTTTTTAAAAGCAAAAAACATTTGCTTACTTAGACATTGCAGTTAGCTTCATGGAGAGTAGGTAATATAAATATATACCTACCGCACTCAAAACAATCTTATACACTCCATCACCCTCACCGAGTTCTGAGGGCGGGATAATAAGCCTGTTGTGTGGACCTACATTCAGAGTGGATTTGGGCATAAAATGAGTAACAGTGAGGAATCTGCCTCTTTTTAAAATTATGATTTAATGACTTTCGTAGTCAAGGCATGTACACTTTCCATTCCCATTCTTTGCCCTTATCCTAGGAAGCATCATCTTTTTCAAAGTGCAGGCAGAGGATCTTTCTTTGTCTCTGTCTTTCTTTTCTGACTCAACGCATACATGCATTTCTGCTCTAAGCTACCGCAGCAGTTTGAAGTAGAAAAAAATAAGCTAAAATGTTTTTTATAGAGAAAAAACTTACATACCCTTTTCTTCTTCTCCTTTCCTTTTGGTCTTCTTGTCAGAGGAAGCTTCTTAAATGCTTCAACTCACCGGGTGAGTTTGGGCAAAAGGAGATGAGAGGAGGTGCTGGAAGGAGGTGCTTCACAAATGAACCTTTGTCTGCCTTGTCTCCTGCCTGGAGTCGACAGACTCGCGGCTCCAGCCAGTACTTGGGGGAGGAGGGGCGTGGAAGGAGACAGGGTTGCAAGAACTGCCTCCCTTGGATCCTTCCAAACCAGGCGAGAACGAACTGAACAGCTTCTTTACAGAGGGAAATAACTAGACTATACAAGGACCTCAGGGAGGCAGACTCTTGCAGCAATAAAATATGAAGGCTGAGGGATTTTAAAAGAACACAGAGTGATTTTTACCTTAAGAGAAATGTGTGTGGGGAGGCAGAGGGGGGAGAGAGAGAAAGAAGCAGCAGAACAGAAGAGGAGGAGGAGGAGGAGGAAGAAGAGGAGGAGGAGGAGGAATGGCTAGCTGAGCACCTCTTCCCCTTTCACAGTTTATTTGTGTTTTTCCACCAAATTTTCATCACTATCTAGATCTCTTATAACATTTGGGTAGAAGATATATTCCAATTCATATTCCACCCCTCTAGTTTCCCACCCAAAGAGTCATTACTAGTGAATGGAAAGCAAAAATAAATGACTAAAAAAGAAATCTGTTCTGTGTCTCAGAAATGCAGGCACAAAAGGCATCTCATTCTGTTTTGAGATAATTGTACTAGAATTCTAGCATCTGTTAACTATCTTTCAGGTTTTTTAAAAAAATTCAATTAGAAGTAGTGTTCTGGGAATTAGAAATGTTATAATGGAGTAGGAACGATCTAGATAGAAATTGGAGGAAAGGGCATTCCAGGTTGTATTAACAAAGGTGTGAAGGTGAAGGAGAATGGTGGCAACTCCGGGAATTATAGGTAGTTTCATGTGGCTGGAACCAGAGATCGTGGGAGTTAGAAAGAAGCAAGTTGATGAATTACCTCCAATGACATGCTAAAAATTGTAGATTTTATCCCAAAGGCGAATGGAAATGATGAAAACATATTTAAAAGGATGAACACCTGACTGCAGTGTGAAAGAAGGATGGTGTGAGAGGACAGAGACAAGAGACAGGGAGAACGTGGGATCCTGCAAGAACCTAGAAGAGAAGATAGTTGAGAAGGAAAACTGAAAAGACTTGATGATCGAGTGAGTATTTATGTTTAGGGTGGAGGTAAAGAGACTTTATTTAAATTTTCAAAGGCTTGGGCCCTCAGATGGATGATGCTGCTATTCATCTAGAAAAAGAATATAAAAGAGCTGTCATTCATCAAGGAGAAAGAATACAAAAGCTTTGGCTGGAGCAGAAGTAGGAAGACAGGAGCAAGTTGGTTGGTGAATGCTGAGTTTAAGGAGCCCTGGAGGCAACTGGGAATGACTGGCAGGCAGTTGGGTAAATGCACCTGGAGCTCAGGAAAAAGTGTGGTCTAGAGAACTGGAGTTTATCAACTAATCAAGCAAATATCAAATGATAGCAACTAAATAACTAATAGTGTTATCCAATTAAATGATAGTTGAAGCCATAGCTGTGTGACTTAAAACTTGCTGTGCTCTTACTGTGCGTCCAGGCACTTCCCATGTCTGAACTCATTCACTCCTCCTCTGCCCCTGTGAAACAGATCTATTATTAGTCCCATTTTATCCACGAGGAAACGTTAGAGATGTTAGGTAAACTGACCAAGATATCACACACAGCCAGCAAATGGTGAGCCCCTGGCAGTGTGGTTCCAGTGTCTTTGCCTTTCGGCATTATGCTGTGCTGCCTCTCAGAACAGATTATAGGCCTGACAATGGGGCTGAGAGCAGAGTCTTAGGGACCACAGGTATTTAAGGGATGGGGGATCACTGGGGAGGAAACTGATGAAGGGGAGCCAAAGAAGTGGTGGGAAAATTAGGAAAATGTTGTCATGGAAGTCAAAGGAGGAGTATTTCAGGAGGAATGGAGGTGAGCAGAAAGCCCCTGGTGATGGCATTTTGGAGAAGCTGTATGTGCACCCCCCAATATGGAAGTAGGTAGAGCAAAGGGAAGTTTGACAAAACCAGAAGCATTTACCAGCCCTGAGAGAGATTTAGTCTCTGCTTGGTCACCACTTTATTAAAGCTGGAGAAAGTGGCAGGGACTTCAGGAAAGGAGATGAGAGGTGTGTGTGCAACTGACTACACACGTCTTTTGCCTGTTTGTAAACAAATCTCCTGTGATCCTTACTAAATAAAGGTTATAAAAGGTTATGCCACAGATGGGGTTAACTTGTTTGCGTGATTTAAATGTATAGGAATATGTGGGCATGAAGAGGAAAGTAGAAACTAGCCTTCAGTCCATCTTAAGAGCTACCTGCCTTGTTGACCTTGTGTAAATCTAGACCAGAAGTACAGTGCCAAGGCAAACCGATATTCTGTGTCAATGAATCCTCTTTTCTTTGTTTTACTATTATTTCCCTGTGTGTCTAAGTCCTTTATTTTCCTTATTGTGCAGCTCATTTTGTCTCTTTTTTTGTCTGAATTCACAGCTGCTCGAAATAGTCAATTGATTTTTATACTCAGCAATACTCAAATCCTTACAATATACTGGCATTGTGCTTCTCGCATGCTGGCTTCAGTGGTACACGTCAGCTCGTGCTAACAGTGTGACCGTCTCTGGACCACGTTCCAAGTCACTTAGGAAAGTTTTCCCCTAAGAAGCACATTTGGATCCTGGCTTCCTAGTCCCTTGTGTGTTCACAAATATTTATTTATTAGTAGCTTGGTTTGCCATTGTTTCTAGGGAGAATTATTAAACATTGATAAATTTTAGAATGCTTGCTGTTATTCGTCCTGATGTCCATTACACAGAGTTGCCCGTTGGAGAAGCAATTGAATTGCAAACCAAGGGCTGCAATCGGAGAGTCCGCCCTTGTGACTTTTAATTTGCAGCTCAAATCTGAAACCACTATTTGTTTTCTTGTACATGAAGGCTTAAGGCAATTTTGTTTTCTTTCCTAACGGGGTTACTGAGACCTCTTGTCCAAACCTGCTTTACCTTGCTAGGGAGACCACCTGTCTCCTTAACACAGAACCTCCCAAAGTGAAACTCTTATGTGATGTAGAGCCTGTATTTTAAGTAAGGGCATCCAAATATACTGTCCAGATTTCTAGAAAATATTCCCACCTATATTTTTAATTTTTTATTGATGATATGTGTGTGTGTCTGTATGTTTTATTTATATAGGTATATGTTATCATTCTTAGGTCCAATCAGGTTTGTTACAAATAGAAAATCCTCACAATTTAGTGACAGAACCAATTCATGAATAGAGAAACCTTTGATATAGAGCTTAAGCAATTGCATTCAAAGTACTGGTATTAAATTTGAAAAGCAATCTAATTAGTATTTTCTAAAACACCACCAACAGCAAAATCCTTCCAACCAAATGAAGTCTCCAGAGATATCTCAGATATAAATAATTTCAGACTATGGACATCTTAAGCTTGTGAAAAAAATGGGAACACGAAGAAACTCTTCCTCTGATTTTCACCTGGGAGCTCATGCATGTGCCCTGATTTAGAATCTGCTGCTCTCCTGTTCTGTAACTGACCCCTTTCTCTCATTCCCTCAGGCTCAAGTCCTTCTGGAGTGACCAGGGCTGGCAGTGTGGGGAGAAGCAGCAGCTGGTTTCAGCCTTCGCAATTCAGCCCCTCCCAGGAGAGAGGTAGGACTTGTTTTATGTGAATATCCTCTGCAAAAGGAGCTTCAAAATAATTACACTAATTAAGAACTAATTCAAAATATGTTTGTTGAAATAATAATGAACTACAGACAAAATTACCTTTTAAAACTACCTTTAAAAATCTTTCGTCAGTTAAAAAGCAACAAGCTGTTTTATTAACTTAATTATTTTTGAACTCAGTAAAAGAGTTTTCTATTTGATTCAAACTATTTAAAGTTTCCCTTAAAATTTCCGCCGAGCCTGGAACATTTGTGCCTAGAATGGTTTTTGCAGCTGGGTTGAACAACGTAACCTCTATTACCCAAGCTGAGCTTTATGCCACTGCAGTGAGACTTGTGAAAACAGACTCCACTGAGGAGTCTCCGGTGAGGTCCTTGAGGGGACCCCAAAATTACCGAGTAGCTGTTGTGTGAGATGTTGAACTGCTGCTTCCACAACTATAGAAAGAGAAATGCCTTCAAGAGGCATTCATATCGGAATGCAATTCTGATGGCACGATGTCCTTGGGAACTGCCAGGATTCCCAGACGGGCAGCCCTGGCTGTAACGGGATAGCGAGGAGAGTCTTCTTGATCAAAAGATCTTAGTCAGAATAGCAAACACAAGCCCTCTTTTACCCGGCGTAGAGAGTAAGGCACCCCCTGGGAATGCTGGACTGTTTTGCAGAATTTATACATGGAGGTTGTGAGTACCATCAGAAACATGAGCTTTAAATAGAATAGAAATAAAGTCAGAAAAATGACCATCAGGAGAGAAGTGTGTCAAGAAAAACTGTCCAGTTTTAGGAGCCCATGGAAATTTTAGAATGAATGATGTGAACATAAAAATAAACTTTGGCAGGAAAAGAGGCCAAGAAGGAAAGGAACTTGAAAATAACCTCTTTAGTTTCCTGGCAGTCTACAAGGGGCATTGGACTGGTGCGTGGAATCACAGCCCAGATCCCAGCAATAATTTTGTGATTTGTTGGAGACAACCTTACTCTCCAAACCTAGAAAGATGGAAAGATTGATTAAATGTGCCAGAGTGTGTTCTTTACAGGTCCTCAGTTATTGCCTTAATCTTTCCAAAGTTGTTTCATGGATTCAAGCATCTGGTGGGTTGATAATGATAATAGTAATGATACTAGCAACAATGATGATATTAACTGCCATTGCCAAGTGTACTAAACACTTTATAAATGTTGTCTTGGTTAGTCCAAGCAACTTACTTTTATGAGGTAGTTTTCAGATGGGAGAACTGAGGTTCAAAAATGTCAGGCAGCTTGGCCAAGATCGCACAGCTGATAAGTAGTGGAGCACAAACTGGAAACCAGGAAAAAATCACGCCCTTACCCTAGTGCCTCAATAAGCTGTAAAAGTAATAGAAGGAGAGATTGGAGAATCTAAAATAACTTTTTAAAAGAGCTACTTTGAGTGTGAATGAGCCACACATGCTCGCTGTGAGCCATAAAGCCATCGCTCTCTTCATGAGCCTCCTTGATCTACCTTCTGTTCGTATTTGGCTGAGACGGTTCTTCCCTGGACGCTCAGAAACTTAAGTCAGCTGAATGGTGTTTTCTACAAAGTCAGATATGGAAAACTGCCAACACTCCAGTCCCTTGGTTAGAGTTTCCAAGTGATTATTATTCTAGGAGTAAAATTATAGTGCCAGGCACTCAGTAAAATTTGTTCAATGAAGGATGAGTTAATGAATAAATTAGTGAATGGACTAAATGCTTGGGTAGAGGATAGGTTCTTGGGAATTAAGTGTCCACTGTGTGTCGTGAATGATGTTGCAGTGTCGCTGAAGACGAGGATCTGCAGCAGCCGCCCCCTTTCCTCGCAGCCCTCGCCAAAGTGCAGGCTACCTGGTGGGCTTGGCCACTGAATCCTGCTGTAAACCCTCAGTTTTCTCCCTGGTAAAATAAAGGGTTTAATGGATGATTTTTATGGCCCCTTCCATTGCTCACTTTCTATGAGGATAGAATTCTAAATATCTTTTTTTAAATATTAACATTTTTATTTTAGAATAGTTTTAGATTTACCAAAAAAAAAAAATGCTCAGTACAGAGACTCCCTATATATGCTACCCCCAGTTTCCTCTATTATTTGATTCTTACATTAATGTGGTACATTTGTTACAATTAATGAATTGATATTGATATATTATTATTATTAACTAAAGTCCATACTGTGCTCATTTTTACTTAGTTTTTCACCTAACGTCCCTTTTTCTGTTCAAGATGCCTCCAAAACATCACATTGCGTTTAGTCATCATGTTCCTTAGACTCCTCTTGGCTGTGACAGTTTCTCACACTTTCCTTGTTTTTGATGACTTTGACAGTTCTGAGGAGTACTGGCTAAGTATTTTGTAGAATGTCTCTTAACTGAGATTTGTCTAATATTTGTCTTATGATTATACTTGGGTTATATGTCTAAAACATAATAAATCTACCAAAATAGCCTTTCTATAACACTGTCTTCTATCAAAGACAAGTTAGGCCGGGCGCGGTGGCTCACGCCTGTAATCCTAGCACTCTGGGAGGCCGAGGCGGGCGGATTGTTTGAGCTCAGGAGTTCGAGACCAGCCTGAGCAAGAGCGAGACCCTGTCTCTACTAAAAACAGAAAGAAATTATCTGGCCAACTAAAACTATATATATAGAAAAAAAAAATTAGCCGGGCATGGTGGCGCATGCCTGTAGTCCCAGCTACATGGGAGGCTGAGGCAGTAGGATCGCTTAAGCCCAGGAGTCTGAGGTTGCTGTGAGCTAGGCTGACGCCACGGCACTCACTCTAGCCCGGGCAACAAAGCGAGACTTTGTCTCAAAAAAAAAAAAAAAAAAAATGACAAGTTAGTCTTTGCCTTTAATATTAATGTTCTAATGCAGCCTCCTTCTTTGGGTCTGAAATAACAAAAATTGCCCCCAGATTGTTACTGCCTTACAGAATTTTCATTGTATTTTCCCATTGTGTCTTAGTGACTTGTGCTGATTGGGCCAGCATGGCTCAAGTATTAATATATCTTGACATCAGAAAGCTTTAACAGTGTTAAGCGGTTTATTTTGTGTCTTTAAGTTATTTTGTGTCTACGGTTTATTTTGTGTCTCAAGTTACTTGATGTAAAACATGTGAGAATATGGATAAGGCCAAGTATCAATGAGAATGAGGGGCTTAAGAATATCATAGTAGTTCAATGAGCTCCTTAGAGAAATTTTGACCTTTTTAGTGTCAGAAAATTAATGAGTCTAAAGCCATCTCAGAAAATTCTGGGATTTTCTTTCCTGACCTAGAGGTTCTGAGATGTCTCCCTTAAGAGCTTGCCACACGAAAAGGTGAGGAGAGGTTTACCAAGAAGCTTGGGAGGTCTTAGGGCTTTAGTTGAGTAGAAGGAATTCAGGAGAGAATTCCTGTGAGTCTGATTCTCTCAGAAGCAGACCACACCCTATTATGCATTAGGTGGGAACGTCATGTCCCTTTTAATATACAGAATCAGAGCAGAGAAAGTCTTCCTTCTCCCTCTCCCCATGTGGCAGGGGAAGATGCTTCAGATGCTCAGTCACCTCCAGTATCCTGGAATCTCTTCCTATCCTTTGCTCTTTCTCATTTTTATCTCTTTTCTCCCTCTCTCCTTGCTCCTGTGAAACTCCATATCCTTCCAGATTGTAACTACTTCTCAGTGAGGGAGAAATCTGATCAACAATCCAGGCCAAATTATTTACAACCAATGATTTTTAAGTGTTCTAATTTCCCAGAAACATTTGTAGTGATTTGAAACTGTTTCTTTTTTTAAGCTAGAGAAGCAGCAAGATAGACCAAGACATTTACCCCCTGGATCTTTGATAGTTCCCTGAATACTCTTAATTAGGTCAATATAGGGCAAGTAGATACACATGTCTCTGGGGAAAGACTATTTTGTGGCCCTATAAAGGTCGTTGTTTCCAGTATTCCCCTGACATGCCAAATTAAACTTACCTGTGGCCAAGGATCCTCCAGGAGGGAAGGAATCAAGACCCTATCCCCTTCTCGTTTGACATTTGACTAAAGTAAAACTTGCTAAAGAGCTGAGATAGCCCTGACTGAGATCCCGCAAGAAGAAAGAGGAAGTCTGGCTCCCTGAAGGGCCCAACAGCAGGGCCTAGAGGTTTGTGGAGGACAGCTTGTTCCAGATGCTGTGTTGGCTGTGGCTAGAAACCCAGTTAGACTCGGCCACTTTGGCAAAGCTGTCGTGTTTGGGCAACAGTGGCTGATTGTGTGAGTATGAATCCAATAAGCCGGCATTGAGTCCCTGTGCACAGCCACCCCACCGCCTGCAGAGTGTTCTGCAGCAACAGACGTCCCCACCGCAGCACCAGGACTGTCAGAGCCAGTTTTCACCAGTGACATTGTATAGAGTGACAATTAAAACCAGAACCTGTTAATGGACTGATCAGGTCTTTCTGCATGAAACACTAAAAGAAGACTCCTCCCTTTAGGTTCCCAGGGTTCCTGGACCACTGGGGAAATGGGGAGTTGTCACGGATCGATACTGAATTACCTATAATGTAGAGGAGTGGAGACTTGGGCCAGCAATTGGAAAAATGAAGAGCGAAGCCCAGTTTCTGGACCCTAAACTGATGGAGATCCGTACCGATTGTATGGCCCATCTTTCATTTGCCATAAAGACCACGGCCTCCACTTGCTCACTGGCTATGGGAGGGTAGGGATTCTCTGTTTTATTCTCTTACGCATCCGTAGTGCCATAGCTGTGCCGGGCACCATGTAGGTACTCAATAATTATTTGTGGAATGAATGGACTCCCGGTCCAGCACTGTCCTGGCAAAGTTACTAAAAACATAACTTAGCCATTTCTTTTGCACAGTTTGTACCTTGCTGCTGCAGGTGCCTACTGAGGATGCAGGAAGTATGAGAACAGCCATGTCTGGGAATTCTTGACTAGGTTTGGTAGGCACAAGCCTCAGCAGCAAACAGTAGATGATGTTTTATTTGTAAACCAAATGAAAGCCATCTTTTCCCATGTCAGGCCGACCTGGAATGGGGTGCAGGGCTGTAACGAAGCCATCTCAAACCACACCAGCTGAATCACTATTGCCCCCTCCCACACTGCCCAGCTGAGGCTGACGTGCAACATAGTTAGCAACCTGTAAGGCCGCATATGTTTTATAACTAAATGTCATGTATTTCTATAAATCAGAATGTAAATGAAAATTAAAAATATTTCTTTTCCGTTCTCTAAACTATGGATCATGAAACTGCTTACAGCGTAATATAACTTACAAGGCAAAATGTTCTTTGAATCATTCTAATAACTTCTAAATCCTTACTGATTATTGGAAATTACTGGTATGATCTTATGTTTGACAAGTTCTCACTGAACTCAATGCTGTTTGTGTCTAAACTACAGTTTGGTGGAGGAAACTGTACCAAACCCTTTCAATGACTTCTCCATGATATCGATGGTCGTTCGGTCTGGGATCAGCACTCACTTCAGCAGGAGGCTGAGGGGTGGGCTGCCCCTCATGTCCCGGATGCTAGAGCTGCCCACAGAGCCTGTACCTGGATGGCCTTTTCTTCTGCCCCATCTGCAACAGTCCCAGCCCAGCCTGGTCTCCCAGGGGCCCTCCTGAGCTGCAACCAGGCACCGCACTGCACTCATCCCAGCTCCCACCTTGGTCTGCTCCCCTCACGCCACCGTGTCCAGATGCACCAGTCCCAACTCGCAATACTGCCAATGCAGTGGCCACCAATGATGTCATTTGGTGACACGAGATCTAATTTAAGCTACCATTGGGGCAATATTTTTATATTTCAATCTGCAGTTAGACCATGCCAGTGTGTGTTGGCCGAATATCAGCAATGGCCCCATCTCTTCTGAGTAGTTCAGAAAGTCTCAAGATGTCCCACGTGTGTTAGAACAAGGCCATGAGTGTTGTCTTCTCGTGTCTCTGCCATTTCTTTTTCTACTTCTCCCCACCACAAAAGGGCTCCTGTGTTTATGTTGATTCCTGGAGGCAGCTGCTGTTCTGCTTTACCTCTAATGTCATCAAAGTGGCGTTGCCCGTGCTGATCTCTGAGCCGAAGCAGCAGAAAAATCCCGTCCACTGGCCGAGTGGCCCCCGGTGGCCAGGCCAAGGCGGCCGTATTCTCTCTGTGACTTACTTTTGCTGTAATCCTAAGTCTGTGCATGACCATCAGAAATCACCCTCAGTTTACTGTGGCCTCCCACAACTCACCATCTTCTGGTTTAGGACTGTACATTTTGACACGTTGCCCTGGGTAGTTTTTCCCTCCATAGCTTGGGAAGTTAAGAAGGGTCTTTGACCCCCAATGCCTTAGGGGGACTGTTCCCACCCTGGCTGTGCATCAGATGCAGCCAGTTGAGCGGGGCCAAGGCATGGAAACTGAAGACCCCGTAGGGGAATTGCATCTGTGTCCTGGGTCAAGAATCTCTAGCTTAGGGGTCTCTTTTGGGTCCTAAAGCAAATACTCAATTTCCTCCATCTGTCAGGCCTGCTGCTAGATCTACCGACATGTTCAATGGGATTAATCCTTAGGAAATTCATATACGGCTCATGTTGTTGCTCTGAGACTGCGGCCTCTCTGTGAATGACTCCTCTGAACACTGATGCACAATTTCCTTTAGGTTGTTCCATTAAGAAAAAAAAAAAAAAAAGACCCTGACATCATAAGGAAACTACTTTTAGTTGCTCCATCTCCTGGAGCCTACAGCTGGCAGAATGCCTGGGACAAAATGTATTCAGTTCAAGTGAAAGCAGAGCTGTTAGGGGAAGCAGATGGCCCACCTAAGGTGAAAAAATTACTTTCTTGTGGGGAGGGCGGGGCAGTTCGTTTGTCTCTTCCTTCAGGAAGGTGAGAGTGTGTGGAGGCAAATAAATAAGAACACATTCCCAACACATTCCACAGAGGAACGCAGTGACTGGTGCTGAACAAGGCTACGGGAGGCATCCTCCAGCCTCCAGGCGGGCTGTGGGAACTTGCCACCCGTGTGTTCAGGTGTCCCCAGAACTTGCAGATCATTCTGCCAGAGGAACTAAATGAGAACCACAGTGTCGTTGAAGAGACCAACCATCAGTAACCCTCGCTGAGAGCTGGTAACGGGGGGCTGAAAAGCTTGGAGCTGACAAGTGGCTGAGTGTACAGCAAAGCAGCGAGAGTCCTGCTCCATCTGAAGGCGGCCCTGGGGGGACGGGGTGTGTGGAGGTGCCGTAGGGAGGTGACTTGCATTTATTTAGGAAAGGGGAGGCTGATTATCTAACACTTTCCAGAGGAGAGAGACACTTTCTGGGGGTTCCTTGTGTTCAGATCACCTAGAAAGCCCATTTTACTCAGAAAGCTTTTCTAATACCCAGATGAAACATCCTTTAAGTTTGTCCAAACTTTTGCTCTGATTTCTTGTTCACAAGTGACATTCTCATTATGAACTTGGTCTCCCAGATACCTTGATAATGGGCAGAATATGACCTAGATTGAGGAAACCAGTCTGGGGATCCCTGTGAAGTTTTATTGTGTACCTGTTACAAATAAATACATTGTGTTTTGTTGGCTGTGGCAAGCTCTTGACAGTTCAGTTAGCGAGGATTAGTCTCACAAACTAACCCCTCAGCAACACGGACAAAATCCGCTCTTGGGACCTGCACAGCTGCGTGTCAGGCCCCAGAACACCGTGACTGCATCTCTGTATTGGCCTCCTGTGAGGCTGCACTCACACAGCTCCCAGGCCTTCTTCCCTGGCGTCTGGGCCTCTCTTTAAATTTAACACAAATCTGGGAAGGGTGGGGGAAGTGGGAGACAGGGAAAGAGTTGTTAAGGACACAGAATTACGACTAGATAGGGGAGGAACAAGTTCTAGTGTTCTATAGCACTGTAGGATGACTACAGTTAACGATAATATATAATTTCACATAGCTAAAAGGAGGGTATTAAATGTTCTGAACACAAAGAAATGATAAATGTTTGCAATGACTGATATGCTAATTACCCTGATCTGATCACTATATATTTATTGCAGCATCACTATGTACTCCATAAATATGTACAATTATGTGTCAATTAAAAACATTTTTTAAAATTCATCTCAGAAAGTCATCTCCCTACTTGCTTCTTTATTTATTTTCTTATTCTGTTATTTTGTTTCTTAAACAAAATTATTCTCCACAGTTTGGAGATGACATTGGTGATTTAACCTCTTTTTTTTTTGTAATTTCAGAGTATTACGGGGGTACAAATGCTTTGTTTACATAAATTGCCTTTGCACCACCCGAGTCAGAGCTAAAGTGTGCCCATCCCCCAGACAGCACCCACCACATCTGCTAGGTGTGAATTTACCCATCCCCTCGTCTCCCCTCCCACCTGCCCGACACCCGATGAACGTTACTACTATATGTGCACGTAAGTATTGATCAGTTAATGCCAATTTGATGGTGAGTACATGTGGTGCTTGTTTTTCCATTCTTGTGATAGTTCACTTAGTAGAATGGGTTCCAGCTCTATCCAGCATAATACAAGAGGTGCTAGATCACCGTTGTTTTTTGTAGTTGAGTAGTATTCCATGGTATACATATACCACATTTTATTTATCCACTCATGTATTGATGGGCACTTGGGTTGTTTCCACATCTTTGTAATTGTGAATTGTGCTGCCATAAACATTCGAGTGCAGATGTCTTTATTATAGAATGTCTTGTTTTCCTTTGGATAGATGCCCAGTAGTGGGATTGCGGGATCAAATGGTAGTTCTAATTTTAGCTCCTTGGGGTATCTCCATAGTACTTTCTGTAGAGGTTGTACTCCTACTGGCTTTTTAAATTCAGGAGAGGATAATACTAAATTATCTTCTCTGTAATGCATTCTGGAGTCTCATAGTCCTGAACCTTAGGAAACCAGTTGCATTTCACACACTGTGACCATACAGTTTCATCAAGTAGCAAACTTACAGCTTCCTGTGGTGGTCTCTGCTGTCCTCTTCATCTTGAGAAGCTGAGCGTGGTGACGCACAGGGGTGGCAAAGGGAGGGTTACACTGCCAAGCACAGCTCCTACCCCGAGCATCGTGCCCCTTGATCATGTCACTTGAAAAGGGAATGGGTTGGGTTAAGTGAAAAAAGGAAGGGTGTTCTCATCCACATGAGCAGAACTAGAATGTGCTTCCTTCTGTCAGCTGTGTTCACAGTGGCTGTGGGTGAGTGTACAACTCGGCCCGTTTTCCCACCCTCAGGGAGGACGTGTGCCTCTGTGGCTTGCCCTAGCATCGTGTCCCCTGACTCTCCTGAAAGTGAAACATCATCACTTCGTGTGCTCCTTCTTAGTCGTCTCCTTCCCAGGGAGTAAATTGTTGACATCATGCCCTCCTCTATACTTATTTGCTATAGGGCATTTGTTTGTGGGTATTTTGGTGACCACTGGTTTTTGCCTGTCTCCAGAATAAGATGGAAGCAGCAGTGACCCAACTCTGGAAATTATCTACCAATCTCACGTCCCACAAATTTCCCTGTATCCCTTGAAAAGAGGAAATCATTTTCCCTTTATATACAAAATAGAAACGTTAATATTGCACATTAATTTCTTCTTCCCCCAGTTTGGAGAGTTGGAAGGATTAATAACAATGACTATTGTGAATATCCTCTTAAAATAGTCATTTCATAAATAAAACAGGAGAGGCATTCACTGCAACTGAGATTTATGCAGGTCTGTGAGGTGGCGAAACAGGGTTTGCAATTCAGGATTTTGGTGCTCTCAGGGGCTGTGGCTAATCTCCTGTGAAGCAAGCTTTCAGTTAAGTAGAGCTTGAGCAATTAGAACAGAGATGCATTGTGTAACTCCTTCTTCCTCTTTACTTCTTGGGGACCAGTGAGTATCCTAAGTCTCGAGCTGTACACCAGTTTACTAGATTTTATTTTTGAGTGTCTTGTATCATGAGAGCTCAGCATCTCTTGTATGATTATATCTGTCCATTATATCTGTCTCTGTGCTGATGCTGAATTTGTCTGACAGACTCACACTCAGGACCCGAGTAGCCTTTTCTGTAAAAGGAAAGAGAACTGGCATTCATGACTACTTATTCTGTGGCCACTACCTGTATTTCCCACAGCAGATGTGTGAGATTTGTATTATGGGATTTCCCCCTATGTCATGGATGGGCTTGAGGAGCAGAGAAATTAAGTAACTTGCCCAAGGTAACAGGAACCTTAGGAGCATAAAGCGGACATGTCCTCTTGTGGGCATTTCCATCCAGGAGCAGCGAGGTGCTAACACTGTGGAGCTGGAGTTTTAGGATTTAAACACAGACCTAATCACTGCCCTGCGCAGTGCAGACCCCCGTGCAGACGCTGGCCTGTTCCCAGAGCCTCCTAGAGCAGCTGTCCACAACCTTTCTGGAACCAGGGACGGGTTTCATGGAAGACAGTTTTTTCACGGATGGGGGTGGCGGGGCTGGGGGGATGGTTTGGAGATGATTCATTTCATTTATTGTGCACTTTATTTCTATTATGATTACATTGTAATATATAATGAAATAATTATACAACTCACCATAATGAAGAATCAATGGGAGCCCTGAGCTTGTTTTCCCGCAACTAGACAGTCCCATCTGGGGGGATGGGACACAGTGACTGCAAACACAGAGGAACCTTCTCTTGCTTGCCCGCCGCTCACCTCCTGCTGTGCGGCCGGTTCCTAGTGGGCCATGGACTGGTACTAGTCCACGGCCCAGGGGTTGGGGACTGCAGTCCTAGTGATTCTCCCCCGGCCAGCTGCTCCTGGCACCCATCACATGGCTGCTAGACGTGTCATCCTAGAGCACAGCTCCAGTGGTCTCATGCGTGTGTCAAAAAAAGAGAAGCTTCCAGGTCTCAAAGGCAAAACTAGAAAGTGCCACAGGCTCCCAGGGCCCCCTCCCCAAGTGTGAGGGCCTAGACTAGAGCACTCCGTTTAGGCCGTTTCATCAGAGTAGTGGTTTCTGAGGAAACATCAGGTGCAAAAGTTCTGCTTTATGACAATACACATTTAAGAAGAAAATAAAAATAGCCTAGAACTGTCTGAATTTCGCCACAAGCAAACAGAAAAACCAAACTTTGTCGTTTTCCATTAAGTTGTTGTCTAGCGCCACCTGGTGTTAAAACTAAGCAGCGGCTCTAGAGAAAAAGCAAGACCCTACGGTAAAGGTTTTATCCCAAATTGAGGATCTTTAGCACTGGAAGAAGACTTACAGATCATTTAGACAGACGCCCGATTTTATAGGTTAGGAATTTATGTAGGATTTAGAGTCAGAACTGAATCTATATTTTGAATCCCAGGCTCCTCAGTTTTCCAGCTCTTCCCCGTTGCCTCCTAAGCATCCAAAGGAATTGGGCCAGACTGACGCCAGCTTTGGAAGAAGACAAAAAAAAACCTACTAGCATTTATTGATCCCTTATTGTAAGCCAGGTATGATGCTAAACACATTCCCAAACATGACCTCATTTATTCTTCTCAGGTAGTCTGTTTTGACTCCTGTTCACAGATGGACAAAGGACGGTTCCGAGACCTGCAAGTACTTTTTGTCGGTATTTGTGCGAGGACCTGTTATTCCAGATGTCTCAGTGATCAGGGTGGATTGCCGCATGAACAGTGTGGTGGTGGCAATTGGGCATAGATCAGGAAAATTGCTGAAAAGTAATGAGGAACTCATTAAGGGTATATTGTATTATTTATTCACACGCGTTCCTTTCTTCCTTGCCTTTGCCACGCTTCTGTGTAGGCAGAATACACTTCTCTGCCCCCACTGGCTTTGGGCTTGGCCAGTGCAACTTTTTATGGTCAATAGAACATGAATGACGTTGCCATGTGCCGTGTGTGGGCAGAAGCTTGCAGTGGTGTGGTTTGGTGAGGCGCTCTTCAGCCTTGACCTCCTCGTGAGAGCAGCATGTGCTTAGAGAGCGGCTGTTCTTTTGGCCCCAGCTCCTGCAATGAGGATGACGGACGCATGCTGAGCTGAACCCAGCTGAGCGGAGCCATCAGAGTCACCATTGGCCTTCAGTCAATCTGCAGCCCTCATGAAATGTGAGCAAGAAATAAATCTTTGGTTTTTGAGCCACTGAGAAATTGGTGTTGTTTGTTGCTGTAGCAAAAACTGATGTAACGTTTGAACACAAGTCTGACTGACTCCAAAGCCTCTTTACAAACTCTCAGTGAAAACAGACAATGTCTAATTGAATTTGAAAACCTACTATGAGTTCGATCTTCAGTTGCTGAGGCTCTCACTTCTTTCAAGACTCTGCTCAGTTCCACTCTCTCACTGATGCTTGTGCTGAGCACCCGGTTTCCTTCCACAACCTGCTTTTCCAGCTCTGCCTCCCCAGGACTTCCGATTCCCTTTACCTGGATCTATGTTTTCTCTTTTTAAAAGTACGTATTACCTTCTAAAATACTCTACAATGAACTTGTCTATGATGTTTCTAGTTTGTCTCCCTTGCCAAATTTTAAGAGGGAAGGGTTTTTGTCTGGTGTTTTTTTTGTTTGTTTTTTTTTGTTTTTTTTTTTGTTTTTTTTACTGTAACCCCTTAAATAGTGCCTGGCACAAGGCACGTGCTTAAAAATATTTGCTAAATAAATGAATGAAAATACGGAAACACTTCTGAAAGAATGGTAGCTGTTGTATTTTGGTAACATGGCCAGTAGAGGTCATAGGTGAGTTTTTAAAATATCTTTGACCTGCAACAACATTTATGCTGTGTTTATAGAAGGATCTGCTCCTTCTGATGTCTCCATGGTCAGCGTGGACTGCCACACGGATAACTTGGTGGTGGCAGTTAGCTCAGATCATGAAATCTGCTGAAAGATACAAACTGATGATGCCTCAGATTGGTTTCCCCTTCATATCTGACCTAGTCTTGGGAGCCAAGCCAAAATAAATAAATAAATAAAACAAAAAAGAAACAAACAAAAAAGCAAATAGAAACCAGGATGCAAGGTAGGGCTGAAAGCATTGGCGTTAAGGCTATGTCTGTCTGTATAAATTACTTGCAAAGGAAAATTAAATTCGGTCAAACAACCAGAGAAGACAATAAATGCTTATTTCCAATTGCAAAGATAATAAATGATGATTAAGAAGGATCTATTTCTTTGTTTTCTTTTGGTTTGGTTTGTTTGAGGGGGGTTGATTTGTTGTATTCCCTTGCGTTTATGTTCAGTGCTCTATTCATTACAGGTGTTCATCTCCTGGGCGCTGAAAAGCATACATAGAATGTAGTCCCTGCCACAAGACACTGAAAGGTGGGCGTGGATGGAGAGCTAGGACGAGAGGATGTTAGTTCTGGTCCAGATGTGGCAAGTAACCTTTCCCTTTTATTCCGTACAATAGAAATAATAATTGCATCATTCCTACCTTTTCTACTTCACAACATGTCATGAGATAAATGTAAGATGCCATATTTGTAGGTTTTGGGGCCACTAAGTGGGAAAGTTAGTCACTAAATGGGAATGTAATGAAATTTTTTTTTATGATGGTCATTGGGGAGGGAGTGTGTCTAAGTCACAAATTCCACCTGGTATCACACCCTGCTCTGGCTGGCCTTGTCTAGTGAGTGAATGAGCAAAACACATCACACACCACCTGCGCCTACGCTGCCTCTCTGCATGGCGTGGATTTCCAGGCTAAAGAGCTCCATGTGCTGGAATATTAGAAATGATGGTTTTCTTGAGCTTAGTGTCGGTGAAGAGCCAGATAACATAGCTTTTACTCTATTATGAGGCTTGTAGACAGATAAATGCAAGGGTAGATCTTCTCATGGGATGGTGTGAAACAGAATATGCCAACTGCTCAAAACATTTTTAATGTGGGGCAGGCGGGGAGGGGGCAGGATGGGGAAGATCACCACTGGGAGAGCTCCCTCTGAGAGCTCATGGCAGTTCGTGCTCACACTGTTAGAAGTAAAATAGATTTCTTTCTTTCTCTTCTCTCTCTTTTCCTCCCTTACCAGCACTTGGAGCTTAGTTGGCTGTCAGGCACATGATATATAAATTGCGAGAATAATGATCATGCACAATGTAAAGATAGCAAGTGCACATGAACAAATTAGAGATTTCTTAGTCAAATCCAAACAAATATGTACCTGATAATGGCTTTGGCTGAAGTATATTTTTGTATTTTATAGCATGTTCACATTTGCCAGTGGTTAGCAAAGATTAAGCTTGCCAAACTTTAATGTGGTACAAATGCCATGTTCAAGGCAAAGTAAGTGGACTGTTACGGGATCTGGCAAATCAAAAACATTATCAACAGCTGTGGTTTTCAAATGCTTTGTGAGACTGGAATAATAAAGTCATGTGCATTTGGAGTGAACATTAATTTTCTCATTAATTTTTTAAAATATAACTTAGGATCATTGGTAGCTTCACATGGTGTTATAATTACAATCAACCTTTGATTAGACATGATAATAACCAGAAGGAAAAAAACGGACTAAGTCCATAATTAATTAATGAAGAATTTACCGAGTGACTGCTATGTTCAGGGTCATGTACTTGGTGCTAATTGCAGCCGATCACTTCACACCCTTCTCCATCCATGCTTTTGCCAGAACTGCTGTAAGTGTTAATTCGAATTTCACCTATTTCCCTTTATTATCACTAGTGGACACATCTTTAGAAATGAAAACGTCAAAATTGTTAAACAATTCCCCTCTGTAGAGTCGAATTCAATATTATAGTTCTGACTAACTGATGTCAAAAACCATTTAAAAAGTGACAGAAGATTGATATTTTGTTTTATCTAGTAACTTGATAAAGTTTTACCAAGAATATGACCATAGATGACATTGATTATTATTTATTAATAATTGGATTTTCATTTTATATTTTAATTACTATAATTACAACCCTAAATAATCAACTAAAATTGCCTCCTCAATCTAGCTGAAATAAAAAATTGCCTGTCAGAGAAACCAAAAGTGCAAATTTTCTGCGTAGAGTCAGAATTTACTCTGTTTTATGAAGAGCAGTCTCTGAGGATTCTCTTTGGCCTTTGTTGCTGCCGTTGGTTTCAACTACTTTCAGGAAGCCCTGAGTGGTCCATGATTCATGTGGTTCACCTCACAAAACCATTGTGGAGAAACTGCTATGAACCTCGTGACATTTAATTATTCAGAAAAAAAAATAATCTGCATTATTAGTGTACTAATTGTGTACTTTAAAAAAGTGACTTCAATAGTTTCAAATAGTTTTAAAAACACACTTGATAGTTATAAAGTTGATTTATCCCCAACATTGTAGCCTAGTAAATGTCCTTTGAAGAGGTTTTTAATGCAAAAATAAGACTTGATCCAAGATTTATAAATACAAGTTCCTACATGGTCTAGATGCTCAAATCATCATTGTTCTTCTACAGGACAATGACTTAGTTGGCCCCATGACTTTTTTTTTTTAATTGAAATAAATAATGTCCCCAAGAAGTGCTTAACCCTTTTAGTACTTTATCTAGTCTCCCCTAATCAGTTTAGCACAGTAACTTGTATGGTTGATAAAGAAGGTGTTCACTAAGAAAGTTATTATTAAATTTTAAGTAGTCTGGAGAAGTTATTCTAAGTTTGAAATTTAGTTCAAATTATTAATAACAAGAAAACCTTATATTTATGTCTTCTGTACTGTGGATAAATACTTTGCATACTGTACTTCTCTTTATTTCTCTTTTGGTAGCATTTTTCTTATAGTATTTTGCTGTGACTATAATCTGTCTCGTGGAACCTGGCTAAGTCCATTTCTGCTGCTACAACAGAACACCACAGACTGGGTAATTTATAAGCAAAAGACATTTATTTGGCTCCGGGTTCTGGAGGCTGGGAAGTCCGAGGGCGTGGTGCCAGCATCTGCTCGGCCATCTGGTGAGGGCCTTCTTGTTGTGTCATCCCATGGCAGAAAGCAGAAAGGCAAGTGATGAGTGCGAGAGATGGAGAGAGAATGGGGCTGAACTTATCCGGGGTAAGTTCACTCCTGTGATAACTACCCCATTCCCACACTGACATCGTGAATCCACTCATGAGGGCAGCCCTCCTGACCTAATCATCTCTTAAAGATCCCACCTCTCAACACTATGACAATGGCAATTAAATCTCAGCATGAGTTTTGGAGAGGACGTTCAAACCATAGTTGAACCCTAACACACAATTAGTTCATATTGGGGGAGGCTCTTGGGGAAAACCTTGAATAGGCCACAAAAATTTTAGATATCTGAGGACAACATAAATGGCTTACTTAGCTATACTGTGTGATGTTTCATACTCTTAGCATTTTGCTATTTGGGTTAGTCTAATTTCTTAGCAAAATAGAAATTGTATCTATTTCTCAAAAGGGCAAAACAGCAAGAGTTTACAAGACAATTCACTCTATTACAAATAGATACCTCTATTTTGTGTCAACATGCTGCTAAAAAAATAAAAAATAATATTAGCTGCTTCTTCTAGTAACCAACAGTAGCTTCATTAAAAGCAAACCATGTAAACCCTGGATGTGCCAGGCCAGGATGTGTTTGATTGGCACAAAGTGTTGCTCTAAAGAGCAGCAGATGCAGGGCCAACCTTCTGGTCCGTCAACAGACAAGGCTGTTTTCTGCATATACTGAGCCTAAATACTGTGTGAAGCCCATCACACTGAATGATTTTACAAGCCTAAGCAGACAAGATGCAATGTAGAAATCATCAGTCACCATCTATTCTGCCAATATTCCAAGTTCCTGTGCCAATCATCAGCAAGAAAATTACATATATGCTATACAACTTCTCGACTGACAAGAATTTGCTCCTGTGGAAATACTTTCACAGTTCTGTAGCATCATCTGAAAATTTTAAGGCTGAGGAACCCAGAGGTAAGAGCACATTTTTCAAGGGGGAAAAAAAGCAGACCTGCCAGTAAGGTGTCAATGTCATGATCACCATTTTGACTTAATTTGGTTTTAGGACATTTCTTTTCATTTTTCAGAAGATTTCTCATTACTAATTAGGAGGATTTAACCATAAACTCAGAAGGCAAAGCTGTTCAAAATGATCGATGTATGCTTTTCTTGAGTCTGATTCAACTGCAAGGAATTTTCTGGCTGTTTTAATTGGTGGCTGGCTTTCCCGCAGTTTTCCGATGCAGTAAAACTGCTTCACTCCACTTACCTAAGAGACTCCCACTCTGCGCCTCTCACACTTCTGCCGGACCTTTTCCGATTTCGCCTGGGGAAGGTATTGTGGCCACGTATGTCCAGGCTGTCGTCCTTTGTGCTGTTAGAGCTCTGCATTCTTCTATGGCCCTGGCCCAGGGCCCAGTGAGACTCTGCGGTCGAGGTCAGGATTCTGAACATGAGCCCCTGAGTCCAGGGTGCCTCGCCAATCTTATCTAACAGAGGCCTTGCCAGTGCCAATCCACGCCTCGATCAATACTATTAGCTCCATTTCTTCTATTCTTGCCTGCTGTAGTCCCCTTCTTCCCCTGCCCCCACATCTTCTCCAGGGCCCACGAGGGTGTTTCACCCTCATCATTATAGCTATAATGATAGTAATAGATGATGTTTATTGAGCACTTACTATGGTCCAGACAATCCAAGGATTTTTCATGTGCAGCGAGAATGCTTTCTGAGGTCTAGTTATCAACACACCCGTGCCAGGCGGGCTAAGGCCCCAGGCTAAAGGTTCTCCCCGGGTAGGGTTCTGGATTTAGCAAATAAAAATAGAGGAAGCCCAGTTAAATTTGAATTTCAGGTAAGCAATGGAAAAATGTAGGGTATGTCCCAAATATTGCATACGAGGTACTTATATTAAAAATTATTGGTTGTTTATCAGAAATTCAAATGTAACTGGGCTTCCTGTTGTTTGTCTGGGGGCTGGTCGTCTTTCTGTGCCACACCTGTGAAGGGAGCCATAAGCCCCACCCTGCTCAGGCTTCTCCACATTCACGCAGAGGGTTGAGGTTGGGCCCGAGGAAATGGGGTAGAACAAAAACACCGTCTGCCTGCCTCTGCTCCTCCCTTTCCCACGCCCTGGACTTCCAACGGCCTCCACCCCATACCTTTCTCTCTACTCCAGGTATAAGTAGACTCCGGGGGTACCTAAAACCTTGTGATCTAGTTATCTAGTCAACCAGTCCTCTGGATAGCGTTTGCTCAAAAATTCCAGATTTCAAGGATTATTAATATTATCTTGCTGTTGACTTAGAAATCCTATTTGGATGTCAGAAACTAAATATTAAGTCTTTAAATAATTTTGCATTCCTATCGTATTACTATACTCTCTTCCCCTGACAGATGGACGGCTCTAATAGGATACCAAGAAATGCAAAAGAGAAATGCATATTGATATATTTGGGAGGAGGAGGAGGAGGATTTTGCCGATTAGATTATATGGATATTTTAGCTTGTCGCTTGTGTTTCCCCTTTCCTACGGCCCCAGTCGAGAATTTAATCTCCATGAGGCCATGGACCTTGCCCTGGGAATGCTAAAACAGTCCTAAGCACACAGTCGCTGCCTAGTAAAGATCTGTTGGGTGAATGTTGGGTAAATATTTGTTGGACGAATTTTACAGTAAGGAAAATGAGACTCAGGAAGCTGCTTTGCCCAAGTTGCACAGCAGAGCTGGACTTCACGTGTCGGTCTAACTCCCTGCACACCACTACTGTGTTTCTGCCTGTCTGCTGTCTAGCAGCGCATTTAGCCCTTCTGGTGTGTTTTTTCTCTTGAAACTTTGATTTCAATGTGGAAAAAGCAAAAACAAGAATTGCGTTGCTTTTTTAGCTCAACAAAAGAGGCTTTCCAACAATAGCAACAAAAAGTAAAGAAAAATCTTAAGGGAAACAAAGAAAATCTCAAAAGCGTAGACCCATGATGTTTGTAAAGTACTGCGTTCTGATCCTACAATAACCGGTGGGCTCTACTCTCTCCCACATCCTGTCTGAGAGTCCAGTGCAAGTGCCTTGATCTTGAGACAATGATTTCTTGCATGGGGCAGCTTATGGGATGCCTCTGTGTGAATCAGGAAAAGGCACCTTCTGCTGCTCAGGTAGTGCGGGGCCCTGGCCCGCAGCTGGGCGGAAGGACCTCGTGGGAATTCCGGTTTCCACCTGCCGCCTTGCCTCATGGAGTGAACAGTCCAGACCTCCTCAGTCGATGGCCCCTTTCTTCACATGTCTGGCCCTTGGACCAGAGTGTTGGCTGCCGTAGCTGTTAGAAATGGAGAAATCTTTCCTTTCCTCCTAGGTCCTTGCCTGTCTTTAACCACCTGCTCTCTGGGTATTTTTCTGCCTCCCTCCCACCTGTGCTGTCCTGCCGCCATCGCATCCTCTTCCTGGAAAGTTACCCCGTGGCCACTCATTCCCTGTGCCCGGCCTCCCTCAGGCAGTCACCCCCACCTCCCCCGACGTCCTAGCACCCTCTGACTCACACCTGGTGTCGTCCTTCTGGTTTCCCGGGCAGGTGGCTGACACCCTTTGGCGCCAGCGAAGACCTTGCCTTTCCCGGACCAGGCCAGTGGCTGTACGTACACGCAAACCTCTGGAACTTTCTGCGACAACTCATCCCCAACTGTGGGGAAATGATCTTCAGAAAGTTCTTCTCAGAAGAAACTATATAAAATACCTGGACTGTACGACTGTGGGCGTGTTCCGCAGGCCTGCGTGCAGGGCATTCTGTCAGGTACAGAGGAAAGAAGGGCTCACGACGTGGGGCCGTGTAAAATCAGTTTGGAGGCGGCGCGATGCAGCGGGAAGAACACAGGCTTCAGAACGGATCGGGTCTGGTTAACCACAGCCCCACCAGCTACGGCCCATGGGACTCGGGGCAAGGTCCGGAATCTTCCTATGCCTCAGTTTCCTTGTTTATAAAACGAGAACAAGACTTCACCTGTAGGGTTGCACGCTAGTTTTCTACGCGTGCTGTAATAGAGTTCCACAAACTGAGTCGCTTCAACAACAGAAATGCCTTGTCTCACAGTTCTAGAGGCAGGACAGTGGAAATCACGGGGTCCGCAGGCTCCTTCTGACGGGTCTGAGGGAGGATTTGCTCCGGGCCTCTCTCCTTGGCCTGCTGTGGTCTTGTTCCCACGGCGTCCTCACCACACACGTGCCTCTGTGCCCAAAGTTTTCCTTCTTGTAGGGACACCAGCCATATTGCATTAGGTCCCACCCTGATGACCCCACTTCAACTCAATTACCTCTGGAAAGACCCTCTCTCCAGATACGGTCACACTCTGAGGTACCGGGAGTTGGGACTCCAACACATCTTTTTGCAGGGACATAATTCAACCCTTAACAAGCGGCTAAATGGGTTAAGAATAGTAACTTCTCTAAAGCACCTCACAGAAGTCCTGGGACTCTAAAAGTGCTTGATAGTTGGCAGGTATTATAGTTATTCATGTTTTTTTCCTCTGGTCTGTTGGAATGATCTTATGAATACATGGTTACCTCTGGGATTAGTGGACATATCGAGAGAGCCTTTCTGGGAAAAATGAAGTGGAAAATGTATAAATACCAGAAAATGTCAGACACAGGAATCAATTACTGAAGATAAAGACTTTATGTAGGAGTGAGAGCAACCTAATCTCAGGAAGAGTCTATGTCTGCTGGGCTGTTAATAGGGGGTTAATAGGACGTTTAATCACTAGAACTGTAGATGTTTAACTGTGCTTGGTCTCTCCTGCCTCTGCCCCAGGAAGCTCTGTCATTGCCATGTGGGTGTAGGAGACAAAACTTCCAGGGTCTTCTGTCTCTACTAACCACCTTCCAGATGGATGGGACAGAAGGTTTCTCAGCACTAGAATCGGGCCTTGATGTTTTGTCTGAGCATGAATGTAGTGTCACGTCAGGTCGTAGATAGCACATCCCGATTCAAGGAGGTGTGCTGACGTCATGTGGTAGCTACTTTTACCCACATTTGTCTGTTTGGAACTTTCTGCTACCTGTTTTTAGGATAAGGAATAGAACAACCAATTAAAAAAATAAGATCAGGCCGGGCGCGGTGGCTCACACCTGTAATCCTAGTACTCTGGGTGGCCGAGGCGGGTGGATTGCTCAAGGTCAGGAGTTTGAGACCAGCCTGAGCAAAAGCGAGACCCCGTCTCGCTCTTTCTTTCTAAAAAATAGAAAGAAATTATCTGGCCAACTACAAATATATATATAGAAAAAAAAAATTAGCCGGGCATGGTGGCACATGCCTGTAGTCCTAGCTACTCGGGAGGCTGAGGCAGTAGGATCGCTTAAGCCCAGGAGTTTGAGGTTGCTGTGAGCTAGGCTGACGCCACAGCACTCACTCTAGCCCAGATAACAGAGCGAGACTCTGTCTCAAAAAAAAAAAAATAAAATAAAATAAAATCAATTCAAATTGCTTTTACTTAAGAAACTTACAGATTTCCAGGCAGGAATTGGTTGTCTTTATGAACAAAATGCAACTCAGAGGTCAAAGCCAGATTAGCATAACTTGATGGGGACACTTGTATCAGTTGGACATTGTAGTGTTGTAAAATGAAACATTCTAGTTGAATAGGAAAATTTAGAGCCAATCCTCACTGGATCTGGAAAACCATCTAGCAGTTATTTCCTCCCTCCCTCCCTTCCTTCCTCTTTCATGTTTCCTGATGTCTATAAAAGGGAGATCCCACCTCCTCCTCTTCCTCCCTCCCCACCTCCTCCTCCTGCACTCTCTCCCTCTCTCCTCCCATCCTGGTCATTCCTTTTCCCTCAGCATCTGTCTTTGCAGATAACCTTTTTCACCAACTCACCTGCATCTGCCAAATGGTGGCCTCAGACCCTGTGTCTCCATGGCCTTCCAGCTCAGCCCCCCGGAGTTCTCTGCAGGCTGTACTGTGTTCCGGTCCTGTCTGTGTCGGATGTTACCCTTGGGTGCCTCTGCCAGCCTAAGGCAGGCGTGGAGCGGGTAGAAGTAACCAAAGAGAGTAGACTTTCTTTTTATCTTCTTGAGTAGAAGTAGAACCACTCTTTGCCCTGCAGGATAACTTTTCAAGCCACCTTGTGTGTCCGAGGCAGCTGGGCATCAGGGTGCTTTGTGACGATTTGTCCAGTTTCATGGAACACTGCCTGTTCCCTCAGATTTTGGTGAAGCTGGTGGTCTTTGTTATAGCTTGTGGTTAGTGATTCTTCTGGGGATTAAGTAAGGAATTTTTGCCCCTAACAGTATGGTAAAGTGCAGAGGAGGATGTTCCTTTTACAGATGCCAGAAAGCATGTAAGAGAAATAGTGATATTTAATACTTTGCAGATAGAATTCTATTTTTCTTTCCAATTATTTGATTTCACTTGTATATATATATATATTCTTTTCTCCTTTTTTTCCAGCTTTAGAAGCTAATGGATTTAAAAAGCACTTTGAACTTAAGTAGTACCTTTTTTATTTTTTATTGTCTTTATTTGAAGATTAAAGTACCCCTTTTTAGAACAGCATTTACAACACACTTTGCATGTTCTGAGTAGTATTATATTTGGAGGGGAAAAAAGGAATTTACACTAAATAAATTTTAGAAATAATTAAACAAAGTAAAGCAGGTTCCTTTACTGCAAGACTCCTTAGACCTTTAATACTGTGGTCCCTGACCCCCGGGCTGTGGACCGGTACCATTTTGTGGCCTGTTAGGAACAGCAGGAAGTGAGCAGTGGGCCAGCGAAGCTTCATCTGTATTTACAGCTGCTCCCATCACTCTCATCACTGCCTGAGCTCTGAGCTCCGCCCCCCATCCCCCTGTCTATGGAAAAATTGCCTTCCATGAAACTGGTCCCTGGTGCCAAAAAGGTTGGGGACTGCTGCTGTAATACACTAATGGGCTTTATGACACTCCAAGAGTGGGCTTTATAATCCAAGAGTGGATTATAAAAATAGTTTTCTCAAATTTATTTGATCATCAAAAAAGTGCAGTCATGAAAACAAAAGCTTTTAACCTTGTTGCTCCTACCAATGAGAATTCCACTGCTCTTCTGACCCAAGACAGTCCCATCTTATGCTTAAGACATCGTCTCTCAGCTCCGAAGGCTCCTCTGTATACTCTGCTGTGTGATGCAGGGGCTGAGACTCTGGAAAGCACATTTCGCTTTGGGCAGCTGGCTTCCTCTTAGGATGGCCTGCAGGGACACTGGGTAGCAGGAGGAGAGGGGGATTTTCCTTCTTCCTGCTCGCTTGCTGTTTCTAGGTGTTACCCTACCAATGGCCTTTCCCTGGGCAGCACAAGTCACTTCCTGTCGTCAGCATCTTTCCTTGCTCTAGAACCTTATGCACTCTGTCTGAAGTAGCAGTGGCCTCCAGGCAGTGGAGGTCAGAGTCCCAGATCCAAGAGGCCTGTCCTGCAAGCTCCTAGGGAACCAGCAGTGTCTTGGCAAGTGCCCCCACCCTGAGAACTGGGTCCTCGCTCCATGAGGCCCTCATCCAACTTCCAGTTCTGGTAACTCCCACCTTTTCCCTAAGAGTGGAAGCCACGTCCTACCTATCTCTGTCCTCTTTGTGTTCCTTTTTGCTTTTTTAGTTCTCCAAAATCTCTCATAAATTCCCTCTGTTAAAATACCTAGTGCAGTGCCCACTTTCCTGGCTGGACCTCAGTGGAAAAATAATGCCCTGACCACGGAGTGGCTCTGGAGATGGAGGGAGGGTGGGAGAGGGACAGAGGAGACAGGGGAGGAGGACTCTTGAATCTAAAGCAGTGTGTTTCAAACTTTAGAAATTTAAATGAACCCAGAGGAGTTTCATTTCAAAAATTTTACAACATCCCTTGAGATAACAGGAGATGATCTGGGGTGTCATAAAGATAGGATTATGAATTCCTTTTTGACTTGTTACCTAGCAAGTTTAGTAAAAATGGAACTACATGTATCCTTTTGCACGTCTCTATTAGCCATTTGAAGAAAGTGGAAGGAGATACTGTGACTCGGGAAACTCCTGGAACTGAAAGTGAAGTGCAAGCAATCTGTTCTAAAAGGAATCTCCAAAGATACATTCAACTTTTTTGATTTAAAAAATAACTAAACTGAGTCCCTGGTTCTCAAATAAGGGTGATTGTTGGAATCAGCTGAAGTACAGACTGCTGAGTGTGACCCCAGGCCCAGGCAGCTCGAGTCTCCCAGGTTGGGACCCTACAACTGGTAGTTTTGCAAAACCTCCTCATGTGATGGAGGGATTCTGATGATGAACAGATTTCAGATCCACTGTTATATAGAATAAAAATCTTTTTATTATGTATATGTGCGTGTGTACTTTAAAGAACGTAAATTCATAATTCAGCTTTTTTTCCCCATTTAAAATATGAGCTAGGAGCCACTGTGTTGACAGTTCCTATCTTGGCAGGGGGTGGAGGGAAATCACTGGGCTAGAAAAGACAAAAGACAGTGGAGCTTCCCTAGGAGGCTGATTTTTGAAAGGCTTTTGATCATCCTGCGTCCAGTGTCAAAGCCAATCACAGATCCTCAGAGCCGAGGCAACTCTGGCAAGTTCTGTTTCCAAGCTGTGCCTGGCACATCTCCGCGTGGGTGCTGGGGCTCCGGGGGCGCCCTGCTGTCAGGATGCTGTGGTCCTAGGTGGGCCTTTCCCTCGTTGGTGCAAAGCTTTTCGCAGGTTGTTACCTTTGTGTGGGTCTAAGATATAGTGACCAGGCAGCTGACTTCTTAGAACAGCCAAGTAAGTCCACAGACACGGCCAGGAGCTTATCAAGAGAATAGAAATGAAATACACAAGAAAACAGCCAACCAAGCAGCAAGACAGAGTCTCATTGCACTTTAGCGGGTCCGTTTTCTCGCTTTGTGACTTTGAGATGAAATACAGAGCAAAGGAGAGCCTCAGCATTTTTAAACGCTGTGTGGAAAGGGTGTGAAAGGGCGTCTCTCTGGCAGTGCCGATCCAGGACTTTCTGCTTGCAGCCAGGCAAGAGGCTGCCAAACCTGTCAGGCTCGAAAGATGCAAGGATAACATGAAATTAAAGGCTTGGGGCAGCAGACACCTTCATACCTTGGTCATCACAGACAAAGCGAGGCCAGAGACACTGAAGGTCCCTGCCCCGCGTTTGGCAGTGAGGGAGCTGAAATGATCCAGATGTGCTGATGTAAGTGTGTTAAAAATTGTTTAAATTCAAACAAACATAATTAATTAATTGATTATTTTTATTAAAAGGGTGCAAAAGCTGCTTGTTTTCTAATTGATCCAATCGCCCTGTGGAGTCTGGTTTGGGGTAGTATCGTTGGGTTAGTCAGTGTTACTGCTCTGGATTTGATCAGGAAATTCGCCAGGCGTGCGGCTTTTCAACAGTGGAATCCGCTGGCAGGAAAAATCCTCCGCACGTCGGGTGATTCGAGTGCGCTTTCATAGTTTGCTCCGCTTTACCCGCTTTGTTATTTCCACATTCCACAGGAATCCGTCACTTCTGGCTGAGTTATGTGGTGCTCGGGACTGACGCTCGTACCACCCACCCGGTGAGGGCAACCTCAGCTCCGCCAGCTCACAGAACCTATTGTTCTGCCCCTTCTTACCCAGCGCTGTCACTGCCGCCCTCCACCTCCAACCGGGAGGGCAGGGAAATGACTCCCCAGAGAGCTGTTTCTCATGGTAATAAATGTTCTGTGTTTTACTAAGTTCCATCAAAGTTCACCTCCACACCGAGGCAAAACAATCATTCTCTATGTGCTCCTTTTCCGTAGAAACACGTATACTGCCCATAAAAGTGTGCAAACTACTTGTGTGTGCGAGATGGGTAAACTGGAAGCCGCGTCAGCATCTGCACACAAATCGTGAGTACGTTTGTTTTTTGGTAAACGTGTGCATCTGTCCCTATGCCACCGTGTAAGACACCGTGATGCCTCTCTGACCACCAGTGTCACGGGCTCCATGTAGATACCACAACTGCTTGTACGTTTGGGTCTCCATTAATTACTCTTCTCCACTTTTCTTCCCGGGCTCCCAGGTGGGTTGATTTTAATTGCCTCACTCATTTAACCATCTCCCAAGACTGTAAGAGATTAGTTAGCAGTCCAAGCAGCTTTGGCTTCTCCCCACACACCCAAATTAAGCAGAAACATTCATTGCTCAGTAATGAGGTGTGGATTCTTCTCTGTGGAATCCAGGACAACATAAAAGACAGCTTGTCTTCATGTTAATGTCCACTCCTGCTTTCGTTGTCTTTGTTCTATGTGCTCTGCTGACTTACTTTAGAAGAGAACCAAGCGTCATCCCGTCTTCCCAGAGCATGAAGTCGTGTTACTGAGCAGTCTTAGAACAGTTCGCTATGCATGTGAGATGCCCAAAACAAAGTAAAACACACACACACAAAGTACATCAAAACAAAACAGTTTGGGCATCTTTTCCTTGTATTAAAACCTCATTTGCTTAGTAGCATATATAATATAGCACACATGGCTCATTTTGTCTGGCAGTACTTAATGCACTCACTTACACACAAAGAAGGTCCAAACATTTAGCCACAGATGTCATCAAATAAGGGAAGATTTGTAATAATGGCTTGTAATTTACATTTAGATTTTAAGAGATGCCTTGTTAAGAAAAACAAAAGGGCTTATTACCTCATTTGCTCTCCTTAATAACTCTATTTTTGAATTCGCTGAGCAAAGACACAATTAGAGGAGTAATTTATTAGGGTTATACATTAGCTGAAAAGAGAAAAAAGAAAAGTTATAGCAGAAGCTAGGAATTACCAAAGACTTACCTTGTTTAAGTTACTGTTTTTTGGTAAACGTGTGCATCTTTTAAGCACGCTGATGACAATCTGTCCCTTTGTATATTAAAGATAAACAATTTAGACATAGTCTCTGCCTGGCTACCTTAATTATAATTGCGGAAAAAGACAATGTAGAAGCATGGATTTAAAAACAACAACAACAAACAAAAACCACAGGCTGTGCTAACAGGTATAAACAAACAACAGTGCCAAACATTGTGCTGAACTTAACTTTCCCTTAATGGATCCATAAGGCCGGCTGTGCCATATCATTCCGAGAAACACCAAGCCTTTGTGGAGTTTTGCTATGGGTGATATCAGAAAGACAAACTGGTTTGATCAAAATTGTGGTTGTATAGACTCAGCCATTTTCAAGGCAAAAATTGGTAACAAAACATTGACAACTAAACTTTTTGTAAGGGAGTCTGCAGTTTACAACTAAATCTCACATTAAAATAGCTGTCATTTGTCATAGTTACATTATTTTAAATTCTAAACTTTGATTTGAGATATTTTTTGATAAAATAATGGGATCTGGAAAATATATTGATTAATTAATGACTAATATATTAATCACAAGCTTCTTAATCATAAAACATCCAGAAGAAAAGTTAGAAAAACACCATCTAAATGTTTGGTTGGTGGGATTCTAAATATTTATAGGTCCTGTTTTTATCAGAGTTCACATTTTTCAATAAATCTTTTATTTTTTTAGCCAGTTTTTTTTTTTTTTGCTTTCAACTTTTACTGTGGGAACTTAATAGATTTACCTGATTCCTGCAAGCTTTGGTCATGGTATTTTGTTTCTTTTGATCTAAGACTTCTTAAAATTTTTAAGATGTTGCAGTGGACAATAATTGTTGAGACTGTTGGCTGTTGACCAAACCAGATTCCTCTTCTTCCTGGGCACACACATGGTTTCCAAGGCAATTGGAAGTGGCCATGAGACTGAGTCCTAGTCAATGGAGTATGTGCAGAGTGAGTAGACACTTCTGGGCTTGTCCCCCTAAAAGCCTCCATGCTCTCTGTCTCCTTCAAGTTCAGGGCCCTTGGAAACCATGAGTGGAAAATGGCAGAGTCACAAGATGGAAGGAACCTGGGTCCCCAAAATTACTTCTTGAAAGGAATACCCATTTATGTGATCAAAGAATAAACTATCTGTGTGTTAAAGATTTTTGGATACGTGTATGTGCATATACATATATATATATACACACACTAAATATAATATATACTTATATATCCAAAAACCTTTAACACCAAAAATATGTATATATAAAATTATATATGTAATTACAAATTATCTATACAATTACAAAAATACAGGATGCTCTCTAGCATATGAAAGCCACCTTATTTGGGGCCAATATGTGAAGACAGGTCCTCACCTACCACCACTATAGCTAGAGGTGGACAGATAATCCTTGTCTGTCCCCTCTGGTGGAAGAGCATGGGCATGGGGCTGCCTCAACCAATCAGATGTTCTTGCCATGGCCTTTGACACTTGAGGGAGTGACATGCTTAGTTATTCTTCTTTGATTTGAACAAGGACTCATGACACGGTCTTCACAGAAATGATTGTGCTCTTAGGTTGGAATATGGATACTTCTTTTGTTGCTTATTCCAATGAATCAACATGTGGACATCTCTAGGCGAAGTTTCAGAAAAGCACTTCTGAGATGTTAGTGGAATTTCTGCAGAAATATTGCACTATGTCTGTCCAAATTAGGAGGTTCAGGTTTGTGGCATGTTTAATCAAACTTTTCAGTTTCTATTTTCACCGCCTGACAAATGGTAAACCCTACTGTTTTCCTTTTTTTTAACACATGCTGGCTTAGGATAGTGCTTTTCAGCATGTTTACCACGAAGAATTCCATTTCTAACTTTCACCCTCTGCAGAATCAATGTAGATTCGAAGATTTTAAATCTTTAATCCACTAACACCTTCTATGAAGTAGTAATAAGTTTACTGTTTCATATTTTGTTACTTCTCTCCTACTCCTCCCCCTGGAACCCGTGGCAGGGTGGGGTGGGCTGTTTCTAGGGGAGGGGGCACGGCCTCGGCCTGGGGCGGTGGGAGTTGGCATCTGGGCCGGCAATGGCAAATTCGAATATCGTTGCACATTTACAAGTGTGAACCCTGTCCCAGTTAGTTTACTTTCATAACGTTTATTTTGACAGCTAGCATGTTAGGCTCTGAGGACACAGAAATGAGTAAGACATGCTGTCATCTCCAAGAAGCCACCGTCTGGGAGGGGACGTATGCACTAACACACAGCCAGCTTGGCGCAGCAGCGTTGAGTGTGGGGGCTGGGGAAGGGACAGGGCTCCACAGCCCCCTGTCTAGGGCTGCTGTCACAAACCACTACAAACTGAGTAGCTTGAAACAACAGAGAATTATTTGCTTATAGTTTTGGACACTAGAAGTTCAAAATAAAGGTGTTGTCCAGGCCATGCTCCCTCTGAAGGGTTTAGGGACACGTCCTTCCTCACCTCTTCTAGCTTCTGGGGCTTGCTGACGATCCCTGGCATTTCTCGGCCAGATGCATCTGCCTTCACCTTCGTACGGCTTCTCTCCTATGTGTGCCCAGAGTTCTCTCTTCATATAAGGACACCAGTCACATTGAATTTGGTGCCCACCTTAATCCACTATGACCTCGTCTGAACTTGATTATGTCTGAAAGAACCCATTTCCAAATAAGGTCATCTCCCCAGGTTCCAAGTAGATGTGAATTTTGTGGGGGACACTATTCAAGCCAGTTTAGACATCTAGCCCAGATGAGGGCAAGTCAGAAAGAGGATCAAAGGATATTTCCTAGAGGAGAAGACGGTAGCTGAGCTGCATCTTGAAGGGTGAATGGAATTTAAAATAGAAATGAGATGGTTCACCGCCTGAACATGTGTGAGACATGAAAGTAGGTTAAAACACCTCTACATAGAAAATTTTATTGTGTCACTTATTTTAGTTACAAGTAGGTTCAGTCTCAAATATTTTGTTTTTTTCCTATAGCAAGGTCTCTGTCACTGCTGTAATCCACGCAATCCTACTGTATTCTCAGCTGTGAAATATTTAGAGCCCATGTGCTAAATATATATCCCATTAACACTTCCTGGTGCAAAAGTCTCTCTGTAATCCCAGTCCCCCTGGCCTGATTCCAGTGGTGAACATGGAACACCTGTAGGCCTCTCAGTTTTCTCTGATTTTGGGTCTAGGACTATTCTTGCTCATAAAGAAGTATGAAAGATCACTGCATTAGGATCGGAGCTGACTTCATTCAGTCCATCAAGTCATTCATTCATTCCACAACTTTTTTGAGGATTAATTATGTGTGAGGAGATTAAGAGATAAATACAGTATAAGTCCTGTCCTCAGACAGTCACAGGCTAACGGGGAGAGAGAAAGCAGAAGCAAGGTACACGGCAGACCATAAAACCCCGATGAAAGAGACCATGTTGTTCACTGCCCTTTCTGCACACGTTGTTCAATTCCCAGCACACAATAATTACTCAAGAAATAGTTACTGAATTGAATAAAAAGATTTAAACATCATTAAGCAGAAGAAGATATTTATGATCTGAAACTCCCCGAGAGCGGGACTCTGGCCTCCCCTCTGCCTAGGTCTTTAAAATGTACTTAATTCTTCAAGCCTTTGATTCACCATCAGCTTTGAGATGTAGCATCCAACCTTGTTAGGATCCTGCCAGCCTGCCTTCTTTCCACTGTGATCCTCATCTCCATTTCAGGTGTAGAATGAAGACGTGCAACTTCCTGGGAGCACCCATGTCTCAGACCTGCCTCTCAGAGCATCCTGCTAATGGTTTTACAGTCCCTGCTGGGGCAGGTACATCCTTGATTACGTGGTGGGACAGATGACCCAGGACCTTCCTCTTTTCCTCAAAGTCCTACAACTGCTTCCCGTCTCGTTCTCATCTCATGAAACTCACGAGACATCAGAAGTCATCACCTAACTTCAACCTTAGTGTTCTGAGGAGTCCTGTAGGGCAGATGGGATAGGAATTTGAAGAGTATTTCTCCGTATTCTTACACCCATTTATCTTAGTCTATTTTCTGATGCTTCGACAGAAGACCACAGACTGGGTAGGTAATTTATAAGGAATAGAAGTTTATTTGACCCACAGTTCTGGAGGCTGGAAAGTCCAAGGTCAAAGGACCGCATCTGGCCAGGGCCTTCTTGTGGCCACAGCGTGGCAGAGGCACGGGCAAGCGCGGGAGACAGCGAGAGGAGTGGAGCCACACCGCATGCTGTGAGCAGGAGCCCACTCCCAAGACAACTAACCTCCCTCAGTAACAGCGTTCATCTATTCATGGGGACGGGGTCCTCAGGGCCTAATCACCTCCTAAAAACCCCTCCTTCCAATAACGTTACATCAGCGATGGGATTTCACCATGAGTTTTGGAGGGGACGTTCAGACCACAGCACCATCCAATATTTATCTTGTATTTAGCACAACGCATAACTGCACATTCGAAGTATCAGGTTAGGAAAGTGCGTGAAAGTAGTTTTGAGGAAGAAGAGAAGTAGACACATTTTTTTTTGTAGTTAACTCAAGGATTTTCAATCTCTTTCAATGTACATCCTCTTGACGAAGTGAAGCTTCTAGTTTTACCACGAGTGCCTTTCAGATCTTAGAAGACGTTCTGTATAAAACTTCCTAAAGGTGGGAAGGAGAGAAAAATACCACGGAAGGGAAATGATACAGGACTTGTATCAACAGAGCTAGAAAACAAAGATAACATCTGCACATTTTTATCGAGAATCAGCCCTGGTATTATGTAATGATTAAGGATGAAGAAGACATAAGGGAGTCTGGGGGACACGGGGCTGTACTGCCAGTGTCCGTGAGTGAGAGATGCCAGACTCGTTCTCACGGGGCTCACCTGCCTGCAAACTCGAGGAAGCTAAGTCAGAATAGTGGTCTACTCGGAACAGAGTGGGCTCCCAGGGATGAATGTCAGGGTCTGTCTAGGTATCTCATGAAACATTGTAGGGGTGAATTTGTGTACTTAGAAAATATTTTTGCCTTGCCTTTGTTGGTCACTTTCTCCTTTGAATTCTTACAGCACTTCCAACCTTTGATGCATAATTTATCTGTTTAGTACTATGTCGTACATACTCCATGAACTTTATCTCCACATTTCAATGGCAGAGAGCTTGGTTTTAGAGCCACTCTATTTTGTAGTGGTCATTGTGATTGACTTGTCATCATCTCTTCTGCCCTGAATAATTCCCTACACCAGGGGTCAGCAAATATTTTCTGTCAAGGACCATACAGCACGTATTTTAGACTCTGCAGGCCTCATGGTCTCTGTTAAAACAAATCTACTGGCTGATGCCTGAGAAACAGCCATAGATAATATATAAGCGAATGAGTACAGCTGTTACAGTAAAACTTTATTTACAAAAATAGGCTGTGGGCCAGAGTTGGCCCTTGGCCATAGTTTTCTGATTTCTGTTCTAAATCAATGCTGGTCATACCACTTCCCTTGACAGTGACTGCATCAGGAATGGCATGTGCCTGTGACCCACCCCTGATCAAGGAGACACAAGGGGAAATCTGGTGGGGACCTCTGGGCAAGGTGTCCTGGATTCTAGACAGGCACAATAAGAGCCTGTCCCTTGTTTTCCTCTGGACCTTGTTGGGGGGGGGCAGCCATCATACCTGCTGCTGAGGATGATCCAACACTGGGAGGACAGGCTGAGTCAGAGAGGAGAGAGACCCCGACATACACCTGGAGCCCACTCTGTTCTGGTTTCCAAACTGTGCAAATTAATAAATGCCCTTCTTGTGTAAGCCAGTTAGTCCTTTCCCTCACAAGAAAGCATCCTAATTGGTGCAGTCACATTCCTGAAAGAGGATGTTAAAATGATGACAAAATGATGTGAGTTGAGTCTGGCTTCTCTACGAGGGAAAAATGATACAGTTTGTATTACATTTCTTTTTTTTTTTTTGAGACAGAGTCTCACTCTGTTCCCTGGGCTAGAGTGTTGTGGTGTCAGCCTAGCTCACAGCAACCTCAAACTCCTGGGCTCAAGTGATCCTCCTGCCTCAGCCTCCCGAGTAGCTGGGACTACAGGCATGCGCCACCATGCCTGGCTAATTTTTTCTGTATATATTTTTAGTTGTCCATATAATTTGTTTCTATTTTTAGTAGAGATGGGGTCTCGCTCTTGCTCAGGCTGGTCTCAAACTCCTGAGCTCAAATGATCCACCCGCCTCAGCCTCCCAGAGTGCTAGGATTATAGGTGTGAGCCACCGCACCTGGCCTATATTACATTTCTGATACAGAACACAATGTCCAACTTTTTACCGAATTAATAAAAAACATCATGTCAAGGTAACTATCAATGATATATTTAAATAAATTTTTTACAATGCATATGAACTGATGAATTAGCGCAGTATGGAATTGGTTACTTCAAGTTCAAATTAACATGCATAGTGTATTAATATACAAAGTCCTTATCTTACATCTTCATAGTTCTTATGTTGTTTTGACTGTAGAAAATACAGAATATACTCAGTTAAGTCACTGAATCCATTAGGATTTTTAGGGGATATTTTCACAAGACTCTTTTGGGAGACTTTTAAGGAGATTTTGGTCCACATGATAAATTCTTGAGACGCTTCCCCTTTTTTCACTGGAGATACTTCCAGGTCCATTCATTTGTTCCTTTTTTTAAACTACAAAAGTCATAGAGGATCATCTTTTAAAATTCAGATGATGCAGAAGTATAAAGTAGTGGTTCCCCCTTAACCCCCTGTGGGTATTAATATTTATTTTTTTCTTTATGATTACCCTGTAGCCAGTGTAAGCATAAAGTTTCAGGGAATCTAGGAGGTCAAAACCATTTTTGTAATAATACTAAGACACTATGTATTTGTCTTTCACCGCGTTGATGTTTGCACTGCTGGTGCAAAAGCAATGGTGGGTAAAACCGCTGGCACCTGAGCACGAAGTCAGGCAGTGGCACCCAACTACACCAACAGTCATTGTGTTCCACGCTGTGCACTCACAGGGAAAAAAGCCAATTTTAATTAAGAATGGTCTTAAAAGAATCAGTAAAACTTATAACTTTTATTAAATCTGAACCTTGAATATATATATTTTTTGTTTTTGGAGGAATTGGGGGTAGGATTTGAAGCTCGGAGGCCCGTCAATTAGGCACTCATCAGAGCCTCAGTTTCCCTACCTGTAAACATTAGAAAAGGAAAGCAACATATGGAACTCCACACAAATTTGCATGTCATCGTTGTGCAGGGGCCATGCTCATCTTGTCCGTGTTGTTCCAATTTTAGTAGAAGTGCTGCTGAAGTGAGCACAGTATACTCCGTGACACAGACTGGGAAGCGCGGATAAAGTACTTCTGCTGCAAACCCAAGTATGGCGGTCGTCTGGGGGATAAGAACTTTTGTAGTTGTTTGTGTTGTGAACTTAACTAGCCTCTTTGTTCATAGAATGCCATTTTTACTTGAAGAATGACTGGCAGACTATAGTTATTCAAATGGAGTTTTGGCAGATATAGTCTCTAAAATGAACCAAGTGGGGCAGTCACGTCAAGGAATGTTGCCAGTGATAACACTTGAGCTTTCAAGTGAAATTTGAATTTTGGATAATTTGTATCTGCCGCTGTGAGCTTGATAGCTTTTTATCTTAGGCAGTTCAGGCTGCCACAACAAATCGCCACAGGTCAGGTGGCTTAAACAATAGACACTTATTTCTCACAGTTCTGGAGACTGAAGTCCAGGATCAGGGTGCCAGCATGCTCTGGTTCTTGGTGAGGGCTCTCTTGCTGGTTTACAGATGGCCACTTTCTCGCTGCACCCTCACATGGTGGAAAGAGAGCTAGCTAGCTCTCTGGCCTCTTTTGTAAGGGCATTATTCCCATTTATGAGAGCTCCACCTCAAGACCTAACTATCCACCTCCAAATACGATCATGCTGGGATTAGGATTTGAATATATGAATTTGGGGGGCAGGGGCACAAACATTCAGTCTATTGCAGCTTCTCAATACTTAAGAGATATTTCTGATGAGATCAGTGATAGTATAATTTTTTAATATTGTATCATGAAATATGTCAACATTTGAAAGACTTATACAATTTAATTAATATTTTTCACATGACCTATGGCTTATGTTATAAAATTGTGCATGATTAAGAGATCCATTAAAAGCACAGATGGATCAATGGATTTTAATGAAACAGGAACACAAAGCTCATCTATTTGGCTTTAGATACCACATTGTAAATAACCCTTAACTAACTACCACTTGTAGTTTGAATTGTGGTATAGTATCAAAGAAGAATAGCTTCAATTATCTGAAAAGACTTTTAAAATACTCCTCTCTTCCCAACCACATATTTGTTTGAGGCTGGATTTTCTTCATATATCTCAACCAAAACAACATATCATTACAGAATGATGGCAGAAGAGAATCTGACTAACTTCTATTAAGCCAGACATTGAAAATGGAACAATTTGAAAATTTTAACGATTTGCAAAGTTGTTAAAACAATGTCACTTTTATTCCTTTTTGATATTTTTCATAAAGAATGTTATTCACATAAAATAATACATATACATTTTTAAATGTTTTAACTTCTAATATGGTTAATATCAATAGATATAACTAACATAAATAATACCTCTTTGGGGTACTCAATAATTTTTAAGAAGATAAAAGGGTCCTGAGATCAAACGTGGTTTTAGAAGAATACTCAATGATGTGTGGAACACTGAAAATATGATGGCAAAGGGTTAAGAAGCAGAATATTGAAATAGGTACACAGTGACCCTAATTATATGAAAGAAATACATGCACAGAAGAGGAATAGGATGAAACACTACAAAATAATAATTTGGGTAATTCAAGTTTTCTTTTATTTTCATTAATTTTTCAAGTATTCTATGATAAAAAACGTTCTGCTTTTATAATCAAGAAGAGCAAAATTCCAGTTCCAACCTTAGGTCCTACATTTGCCTCGTAATAGTGGCAGCCATTGTGTTTTCCTTTTGTTCACCATGGAGAAGAATTTCATTGTCTGATTATAAGAAAATTAAATGAGTGTATTTCTTCCTAGTGGTTCCCTTAGGAGACTATATACTTATTCAAATAATGGTTTGTTTCCTGGAACCCTGACTGAAGAACTGTCTTCAGAGAGAATCAGCTACAGAAGAAAGGAATCTTACATCTTCACAGAGGCAGAGCCTTCTCTCCCCCTCCCTCCCCCGCCAGCTTAAGCCCTCAGCTGTGTGGTGTTGGTGCTGACCTGGCCCCCCCTTGAGCGCAACGGGGACAGTGTTGTGGGGCCACAAGCGAAGGAGGAGCCCAGAAGAGCTCCCTGCCACCAGCCAGTCTCCAAACAAAAGCAAGTCTATTCGTGCAGTGCAAGATCCTGTAGTAGCTAGCATGGGTTTGCTCAGCTGTACTCCTTAAAAGTGAATTTTTAAAAAATTGAGGAATTAATTGCACTTTCCTTTTTATTCCTCCTGTGTACATAGCACAATGTTGAGCACATAGTTAAGGCTCAATGAATAGATGTTCTGCATAATGGTGATTGGAGCCTGGATTGCTAATGTTGATTTGTCATTCAGCTGAGAGTTATCAGCTTGTTGAGAATAACTCAGGTTTCCTAAATAACCTAAAAATTGGTCTCCTACTAGAAAGACCAACTCGTCCCCGTCTGCCTAGAACTTTTCTGGTTCCTGCATCCCAGAAACCCTCTCAGCTCCAAGCCACCAGAATGGTTGGTCACCCTGTCCTACAGTGACCCAACTTACAATAATGTAACTTCTCTCCATTTCAGTGTGTCCTGGCTTCTCCAGACACGCCTGTACCCCCAGGCCCCAGCGAAGCTGCATGGAGGCATCTGTTGGCCTGGCCATTGGCCCTGCTCTTCAACTTCTTTGTGCTACAGATGAACAAGCCAGATCACAGGGACTAGCTGTACAGTGCCCCAAACCTCTAACATGGCTGTCATTTTCCCAGGAAAGCCTTGGGATCCTAGCGTACCCACCTACTCCTTTTTAAGAACGACGTTTTTCAGGTAAAGTCATCACTTCTGTTTTGTACTAATGCTTATAGAATGACAAACCAATGAGCCTGAAATGACCCTCCCGAGAACAAGGTTTTATGCCAGGATTTGATAAGCAGGAAAGGTGGTGTCGCCAGAAAAGAAACATTAGCCTTAACATTGGAAAAATGAGGATTTATTTTTATTTGTATTTATTTTTTGCATTCAGAGAGGGATGTCATCCATGTCCTTAGACACGTCTTAATTTGTGGATTTTTTTCTTGTTTAACTCTCTTAATTGGATGAAAGTAGGCAGCTGATGATTTATGGATCTCCAGTTGTGCCAGGCATCATTTTAAACGTGCACAGCTGCTCGGCAGTAGTTTAACTTGGCAGATAGTACTAAACCATTGAATTGTGTCATTTATTTGTATATGCATACAATAGCCTCCTTGTGCAGGTTCTTCAAAAATGGTTTAGAACTGTGCATTTTAGGAGTCTCAGAGAGTGACTTATTCTTTTGGAAGATTTTCAGAGTTTCTAGAATGAAGAATGAGACAGCATTTTGTGCCATTGCTCAGTTCCCGAGGGAATCACAGACAGGCTGAAGTGGAGAGGTTAACAGAGTGAGAGGTCTCGAGAGCATGTTGGGGAACTCCAATTTCAGTGGTTGTTTAGCCAATGTAGGACGTGTTACTGCTGACAACACTCTCACTTTCGTTATGATACCTCTCAGGGAAGCAGCTAAAACGGGGGTGATCTAACACAAGTCGTTGCAGGCATAAATAACTCAGAAGCTCTGTTGACAATAAAAAGTCTGGCATTCAGAGGAGTTAACAAAGCTATCTTCAAATGCAAAGGGGCCTGAGGTTTGTCACTGTTGTCCTTTGTAGTCAAGGATGACACTGTGGTTATCCCTGCATGCAAGTGTGGCTGAAAATACCCAAACGTGACAAATGATAAGGCCTTTCTGCAGAGTATGCGTGGAAAATCTTTTTTTGGTTTGTGTCAGTTGGCCTCCCAGGACACAGCCAGCCTTGTCACAAAGTTATCATGTGTCTTTCTGCAGTGGCTGTGCCGCTCTGGCTCTAGCTCTTGGCTCTTGGCTCTAGCGTTCCACAAATGTCTCCATTGCTTGGGTGTCTCTCCCTTGTGCTCTTGTGAAGGTTACACCTCCTACCTGGGCTGCTTACTGTCTCCCGGGCCAAAGCTGGCCAGGCAGGCCAGGGCCCTGCCTCCGTCCTATCCTTGTATTAGGTCACCCCCCTGTTCTGTGAGAGAGTCGCACTAGGGGGGCTGTGTTCCTCAATACACAGAAGCACCGATTCATTGCCGACGTTGCTGACTTTATCCTGCCACTTGAAATTTTTGAGTGTTTTCAGCTGGAAAGATCTTAGGTGCTGAGAGAATTTCCCTTCCTTTCTCAGTTGGGCCTGTCTTAGAGTAGAAAGAAGGCAGAGGAAATGCTTTTGGCCGGGATAGGCCTCTCCTGTAGGTAGAGTAGTTGGACATCACACAGAAATGTTTCCACACCAGCTTGTACTCAAAAAAAATTTTAAGGCTGGAAATCCCCAAAGGGTCACCTCTGCAGCCTGATCACGGGAGCTCACGAGCCACTGTCAGTGTATTCTCTGTGCCAGCTGCTCAGCGACCCGCGCCGGGCAGAGGTTAGGTGAGATAAGGGTGCGGCACCCACGTCCCAGGCTGACAGCAAACACTGTTGGGCAGCTGGTTACTTTGCTGCCTTGGCAAATAAAAATCTTTTTACATGTGGGTTCAGGATGGAGGTTATAAAGGGTAGTAAAAGGATTCCTTGAGGGTGCCTTAGCCTTAAAGCCTCCTGCAGGAGGAATTGCAGATTCTCTCCGATAGAGAGACTCAAAAACATTATTAGCTATTGGACCTCTGAATTGCCTTATGGGCTTTTCTTCGAGAACACTGATCTGAGGGCAGCTTCACGCACAAGAAAGTAGTGATGAGGATAGCTGAGAGGGGAGAGGGCTGAGAACTGAGACCCAGCCTGGGTCACGGGGCTCCCTCAGAGAGGAAAGGTCTGACTCGAGCATCCATGAGCAGCACAGGGACACTGGGTGTCCAAGCAGGAGGTCTGGGCAAGCTGGTCACCCTAGCAGGAGACCAATTTTTAGGTTATTTAGGAAACCTGAATTATTCTAAACAAGCTTGTCAGGAGAGAGGCGACTTGAAGTTAGGAGGGAGGAACTGAAACATACTTTGCCCACTTTACAGTTTTGCCCCTTTGGTTTGAGGTCATCCGATATCATCCCACCTGGCATAAGTTTTGAAGTTGTTTCTCCAAGGAATGTCTCTGAATCAGCTCTGAGCTCTCATTGGTCCTCCAAGGACGCTGGAAGAGAGGCACAGACCCCCCAAGGCTCCAGTGCATGTATCAGCAGTCTCTGATCTGCTTGTTATCCTGGGCCTTTTTTTAGAAGAACTAAGAGGAAATGGATCAAGATTAATTGAGCATCTAAAATGGGAATGTTTCGTTACTCCCATTTTATAGATGAGGAAACTGAAGTTTAGTGACTGGACCAGGACCACGTAAGAGCTAAGTAGCAAAGCTGAAATTGCAACTGAGATCCACCTGCCAGGGTGAGCAGGGCCCAAGTTAGCTCAATTCAGAGAGCTCCCTGGGTTTTGCTTCTCCAATTCTGTCTTGGAACTTCAGGGTTATTCTCAAAGTTCTGACCAAAATCTTCATCCAGGAGATAGCAAGTTCTCCTCGTGAAGTTCGACAGACCACCGACTGAAGAATGGGCCCAACTGCGTCCCTGCCGACCCATTAAAACCATAAATAGTAGTTTTGCTACAATGGTGACCATTTAAAACGCCACCTCTCTCCCTTGGTCATTTTGAAGCTACTATGCAAAATTTGCTGTCCTAAGACTAATACCTACATTATTTTAATTAATAAACCTGATTTGATTGGTGAGTCAAAGTAATGCCCACAACCTCCACTCTGTGTGTTGAACAAGAGGTACGCTGAGATAACTCCCGCAAGAAGATCTTAACAAACTTGGGCTGACACATTCAAGATGCTGCTGATTATCCCTGTCCTCCCTCTGACGATGTGCGCCACGTAGGCTTATCCCTTATAGCTTCCTTGCGTTTCATGGGATTCCTAAGTGTCAGGAATCACCATCTTCATGACATGTGACACAGTGGGGCCCTTTCTGGTTTAGAAAGCTCTTCCTCGTGAATTCTGTTACGAAATCTCAGGGAAGCCCAGGGCGAGACTCAAAGCCTGAGCTCGGGTTCCTTTCCTCCCCGGTGAAGACACTGAGATGAGAGAGCACGTGCTCTCCTGAGGGTGCCGGACCTGGAAAGTGGGAGAGCTAGGACTAGACTCCAGAATTCCAGTGCTATAGCACTGCCCCACCTTGCTCCCTTCTCCACGTCACACAAAAGGTGCTGCCAAGAATCATACTTTTGCACATAGCAGCCTAATGAGCACAATGGTCATTTGAACCTGAGGTCTCAGACAGTGGAGGATTTAAATCGTGGCTGAACGTATGCCTGGGGTACAAGAATGAGGATGCCGAGGATGCAAGCGAGGTCCAGCCTGACTTTTGGCAGTGCAGGTGTGCTATGGTTTGAATGTATGTGTCCCTCCAAAATTGCTATGTTGGAACCTAATACCCAATATAATAGTATTAGGCCTTGTGAGAAGTCATGAGTGCTCCATTCTCATAAATGGCATTAATGTGCTTATAAAACAGGCTTCAGAGAGCTGCCGGGCCCTTTTCTCCTTCCAGCCCTTCCTCCATGTGAAGACCCAGTGTTCCTCCCGTCTGGCGCAGCAAGGCGCCGTCCTGGAAGCAGACAGCAAGGCCCTGACCAGACACTGAATCTTCTGGAACCTTGACCTTGGACTCTCCAGCCTTCAGAATTGTGAGTAATAAGTTTCTATAATTTATAAATCCCCAGTGTGAGGTATTTTGTTATAGTAGCACAAAAGGCCTGAAACAGGTAGCATTCAATGCTATAAAGCATTTTGAAGGACCTATGAAACATTTTTTGAGGTGATAAAACCTTTGTGTTGCAACTGTCAGAAAATATTTTAAAAAGCTGTTCTTCATTGTATTAATACAAATATTCTTAAGACACACTACACACATGTAAGTTTGATTAAATTCTTCATAAAACAGAATTGAACTGTTTAAAATGAGTTTTCTTTTGGACTACACAGACTACATAGCTATAAGGATTGATCATAGCTCCCACTTTTCAATGTTTGCAAGTGTCAAAAAGACATAGGATTGCACCTCTCTTAGGAAATGTGATTTATAATATACTCCACACTCAGTGAAAATTGGGTTTGTGTATTAGTTAGAATTAAGTTCACTATGTACAGAAAATTAAAAATAACCGTGGTTTAAAGAAAATAGAAATTATTTATTTTTCTCTCATGTAAAAGAGGTCAGGAGATAGTCTGTTCAAGGCAAGTATAGGGGGCTTCATGGTGTCAGGGGCTGATGTCCCTCCTAACTTGTTCCTCCACTATGCATGGATTCTATCTCCAAATTCACTTCATGGTCCAACATGATTGCTAGAGCTCCAACAATTATATCTGCAACCCAGGCAGTAGAAAAGGGGCAAGAAGAAGGGAATGCTCTCCCTTCCACTTCTATCTGTTTGGCTAGAACCCAGGGATACGGCCTACAAGGTAGGCTGAGAAGTATACGGTTGACTCTTGAACAATATGGGGATTGGGGTGCCAAATTCCCAGGCAGTCAAATATCCTCATATAGCTTTACACTCCCCCCAAAACTTAAATGTGGGCTGGAAGCCTTATCAATAACATAAAGAGTCAATTAAAACATACTTTGTTTGTCATATGTATTATATGCTGTATTCTTATAATAAAGTAAGCTAGAAAAAAGAAATGTTATTAAGAAAATCCTAAGGGAGAGAAAATATATTTGCTATTCTTTAAGTGGAAGCGGATCATTGTAAAGGTCTTCATCCTTGTCATCTTCACATTGAGTAGGCTGAGGAGGAGGAGGAGGAGGAGGAGGAGGAGGAGGAGGAAGAGGGGTTGGTCTTGCCGTCTCAGGGGTACCAGAGGCGGAGGAAAATCTGCATAGAAGTGGACTGTACAGTTTGAACCTATGTTGCTCAAGGGTCAGCTTTATTATGTTAGCTAGCCATAATGTTCTCAGCTAAAAAAAAGTAAGGTTCTTTTTACAAAGGAAAAAAGACAGACAATATTTAGAGGCAATTATGCGTCTCTGGCACAGCTTGGTGCTCAAACCTATTCCCATCACCTTGTTCCCTGTGCTCCCCACGTTCGCTCCCCTCCCACTGCCTCTTGCACACATGTGTTTTGTACAAAAGATCCTACTGCTTGAAAGCCAGGGCCATGCAAAGCAGAAAATATGAGTATGAGTTGAAACTGAGTCAAACTAGGGAGTTTGTTGCTATGACAATTTTGCCTTGTCAACATTGTTGGTATCATCATCAGTAAAACATATTGTGTACTTAGAAAGCATGGGGGAAATATCAGAGAGGTGAAGAACTATAATACGGATTCCTATCGCTAATCTCTGACTTTCTCAGTTAGGGGAGATGAGGTTCCCATTGAAAGACAGTGTCAAGAACGGTGACAGGTCTGAGATTTTATGCTATAGTGTCATGAATGCTAGCAGAAGACACTAGAGTCCCGGGTCAGAGATAAAGGACTTTATCATAGCCATAGCGATAGAGTTCCAACTTTTTCTTGTACCAGTTCTCCAGGTCCCAATTCCCACAAGGTGACACAGATAGCCAGGTGACGCCTACACATGCGGTGGGTGGCATTATAGGAGAGGAACCCTGAACTTAAGGAACCCACGTCTTAATGGGCAGTAGGCATGCCTGCCCTCTTCTCCAGAGGGAGACATTATATTTTAAGGCTATTTCCTGTATAAATATCCTTATGAGGATAGTCCAAACAAAGGCAGTCAGTGTCTCTGCTTGCAAGACGTGCAGAAGCATAGGAGACCCCTGGAGAATTGTCTCCAGCAGATATGAGGCAGTACAGTCATGTGTCACTTAAGGATGTGGTTACATTCTTCTGAGAAATACATTGCTAGGCAATTTCAGCACTATGCAAACATCGTAGAGTGTAGCATAGCCTGCTATACATCTAGGCTATACGGTACAGCCTAATGCTCCTAGGCTACAAACCTGTGCAGCATGTTACTGTACTGGATACTGCAGGCAATTGTAACACAGTGGGAAGTATTTGTGTTATATATGTCTAAACATAGAAAACGTACAGGAAAAATACGGTATTGTAATCTTACCATCATTGACTGAAACTTTGTTATGCAGTGCATGACTGTATATGACAAGTGCTACACAAGTACCAAAAACACTAAAATATTAAGAAATGAGCACTGGAGGCTGAGTAATCTGAGAAAGTGGCTGGACTTTGAAGGAAGGGAGAACCTGGACCCAGAGGGACAGAGACAGCTTTTACTGCTGCACATAGGTGTGGAGACAGGAATGTGACGACGCAGTTGAGAACAAAAGCCCAGTTTGGCTGAAGGGAAACTTTATTTAGGAAGCTGTGGGAAATTGGGACTGGTGTCTGGAGGGCCCAGAATGCCTGAGAACCTGTCCTACGGTAATGAGGAGGGACAGTGACAATGCCCACCGGCCAGGTGGCAGGGCATGGGCCCGAGCAAAGATCAGAGGCACGGGAAGGAGTCGGAGAGAAGGTCTTCACAGTGGTCTGGGCATGAAGTGTGGGACACTTGGATTTTTTTCCACATGGGAAACATACCTGTATTTACTCAATTTTGTTTTCTTTACTATAGAGCACCAAGGCAAACTTTGTAGGTAATTTTGTATGTTTGATGATTGATTTATAGCATCATTAATACATCTCTTACCTAAAGAGGCACTTTCATAGACTTTTTCATTCAAGAAGGTGTCATCCAAGTGTGTTTAGTGCTGGATCATCATCTGGCGGTCAGGCCCTTCCCTGAAGGTGTTTGGGGTCAGGTCTAAAGGACCTCAGGGGATCCTTTCTGGCCAGGATGAGGGAGGTAGTATAAAGGATATGTCCCCAAGGAAACCCAGGGTACTCACAAGCAAATGGCTTGAACAGGGGGATCCTTTGATAAAGTCGGTGCTAAATAGCTGTGTCTTTAACCTTAAGACTGGAGATTGGAATTCTGTGTTCTAGGGTGGTTTCTTATTATTCTGATGTAATAGTCTTGGCTCCTTGTTGCAAGAAATGTGGGCAGCCCTCACACCTGCCTTTCCACAGACGAATGAAGTGACCCCTTACATGTCCCTAGGCTTGCATCATCCTCCGGGGGCCTCCTGCAGCCCGAGGTCCTCAGCAGTTCTGCGGTGAGACCACTAGATCATCACCGAGGACTGTGGCAGACCACCGTGTAGGCAAACCCTTACATACTTGTAACAGAGTCTGAAGCTGACAGGAGTCAAACTTTATATATTAAGGGGGTATTAAAAACCCAGCTATTTCCAATAGTTTATTATGCACGTGGCCATAAACACATCACACTTGTCACAGAACATATACCTGTAGTAGGCCTTCCGGAGGGGAATAAATAACACTTACCTAATGAGAAGGCTGATGTTTTGCGATGTCAAGTACACGGAGGTTCCTGCATCAGAGTCACAACTGTCACCCCCTGCTAATGGGCGGGCAGTCCTCTGGCCGTTGCCTGCCCACACTGTATGGGCCACAGGGTGGGAGCCACTGCACTCGGTGAAGGAGCAATGACCTCTACGGACTCACTGAGACCCATCATCAGACTGTGCCCTGAAAGTGAACCTGGAAGTTTTCACAGAGACCAGTGTGAGCCTTCCAGGGGAGTGCGCGTGAACACTGAGGGCTGCTGTGGGGACAAACAGCCCAGCGTAAGTGAAAAGAACAAAGTGTCCGTGCGCTGATGGAAGATGCCCACACCCAGAGCCTTGTGTATGGTTGTGGACACCACACTTAACAAGGAATATATTTTTTTAAAGTGTACATTCGGAGGAGAGATACTTTCAGACTAGGTTAGTAAGGGGACCCAAAACCATGTCACATTTGGGAACAAAGAAACGATGCCTGTGGAAAGAAGGCCTGGGAGCCATGAGAGCTGTCCTGAAACACCCTGGGGGTCGTCAAGAGGAAGATTTCCCTGGGGCAGGGAAGGCAGAAATGAGTGATCAAGGGTGGAGACACAAAATCAGATTTAAACTAGGGGGAAAAAGAGACGGCAGTTGGGAAGGGGGGGCCTTTCTAATAACAGTCTTCAAAAATGGAACAGCTAACGTGGGAGATGCTCAGTTCTCCGCCATTTGAGACATTTGAGCCCTGACTGCACAACCACATTGGAAGAATATTACAGAAGGACTCAGGCAGCTGATCACTGAACTACGTGACTTCAATTTTCAGCTCCCGGATCCTGTGATTCTATGTATAGAGAACTCAAACCTGAAGCAGAGTCCTCGTGAAACCTTCACAGCTTTGACTCATGGTATGTACTGAATTAAAACCCGTAAGGCAATGAATTTCACTTTACTGAGTCGGAAACATCCCAAAGTACATTTTGACATTCAGTTGTAGAAATTATGTTAGCCGATTTTGTGTCAAATTTATTGATTTGATCCCAATAAATCACACCACACGCCAAGCCAGAATTCTCCTGGGAAGCCACCCTTTCTAGTTGCAGCATTGCATGTGGCCGGCTGCCACCCCCTAGAACACATGTGTGCATCCACATACAAACACTACTGTAATTAACATTTTCGGTTACTTTATCACAGTTTAAAAAAAACCCAAACTTTTTGGGTTGTATAATGTCCACCCATTTTTAAGCTTCTCTTATTGGCAATTACAGAGGTAACAGGTAGAAACACCACATTTCCAGCACTGGTAAGGCCAAAGTATGTATAGCAAACAGTTGAGAATATGTACAAAATTAGGTAGGAGTTAGAGAAAACAGCTGTCAGGGTTTAGGAAAAAGTGGAAGGCGTAGGAAAGGTCACACTGCTCCAAAGAGATAGAATTGAGAGGTTCTTGCTTGGTGTCCTGGTAGAAAGCTTCCCTTCCTCCTGCTTTCCCAGGGTGGAGATGATGGCAGGGGCAGGTGTCAGCGTCCCTGCCTCCCAGGGCTCTCGGCATCGAGGCTGGTTCACTGCCCTTGCTTGCTGGCAGCCGACAGCTGAGCCTGCATCTCAGAGGAGCTATGAAAGGGCTCCAGGAGGTTCTTTTTCTTCTCTACATCAGAGGCCAGAGAGGGGTAGAAGAGAACGGGAAGCCAGTGCATTTGTTTCTGTCACCCAGCCTAGCAGCTAAGTGTGCTGACGGCCACAGTGGCCTGGGTGCCGCCATTATCCGTGATGCTCAGAATAACAGCAGCAGAGGACGGGGTCAGGGTAGGGGGCTCACCCACTAAGCCACACCCCACAACTACTGAGGAGTGAAGACTTTAGAACTCCTGTGGGAAAGCGTAGCAAATTCTGAAGACAGAAAGACACGAAATGCATGGTGTTCTTCTGTTAGGGTGCTGATAACACTGATGAGGACACTTAGTAGTGATGAAAAGAGGATTTTCTCACATTCCAGAAAACTCAGGGAGCAGAGCCAATTCCTTGTGTTTTTTTGTTGCTATGAGAAGAAAAAAAAATTTTTTTTGCTTTTGTCTTGAGCTTGTCTCTGTTTCCCACATACGGTCAAAGAATTAGGTAACTGTCCTTACTCATCAAAAGCATAATTGACTCTCCAGGCCTGGCCGTCCTGCAGACAGTCTCCCACTCACTCCCCCATGAGGCGTCTGTCCTCCCAGATGTGGGACAGCAAGGCTGGAGCTCGGTGACTGTGAGATCGCTTGCCTTGAAATCTGTAACTAGGTGTTCTTTTGTTATGCCACTTTTTACTCAGGTTTGTTCTAGAAGACCTTGCCTTTTTTAGTGTTTTAGGCATATCTGCATACTAACAATAGTAATTATAATATTAGAACTAGCTATGTGTGATGGTTGTACCTATGCTACCAGGAGGGGGCTGTAGGAGGGAGCTTGATTCGTAGGTGCTGCTCATCCTCTATCTGTGTCCTGTTGTCCTTCTTCCCTACGTCCCGCACCACCTGCAGCATCCTCTCCTTAGTTCCCTGAAGGAACCACAGTGTTCCCTTGTGCCCTGAGCAAGAGCATCCACTGGTATAAGGTATGTCTGTCTCTCAATTCAGGGGGACTGTGGGTTGCTGTGGATCCCAGAGTACCTTGCAGGCATGAGGTGTCTCAGGGACAGGCTCTTGCTGGGCTATGAATGGGATGGGATGGGAATCCCAGTGTGCCAGGACTGACTGAAATGGTCCGAACTCAGGAGTTGAATGTGAGCCCAATGGGGCCCTTAGGGCTCTGGGGCAAGACAGAGTGAGTCCACCAATCCCAATGATGTTGGAAGGGAATTTAAGAGCATAAAAATTGGTTCAGTCAGTGAAAACAAAAATCAGACTACCAATGACTAATTGTTTAGTCTTGTACTTGCCCTACAAAAATATAATGCAAGTCACATATGTAACTTTAAATGTTCTAGTAGCCACAGCAAAAATAATAAAAAGAAAGAGATAAAGTTAATTTTAATATTATATCTTATTTAACCCCACATATCTAAAATATTATCATTTCATCCCAAAGAAACAAAAATTGAGGGAATTCATCACCACTAGACTATAGCATTATGAGAAATGCTCGAGGGAGTTCTGCATCTAGAAGATAAAAAGCAATAATCACCATCATGAAAATATGCAAAAGCATAAAACTCACTGGTAGAGCAAATTCACAAAGGAGAAAGAGAAAAGAACCAAACCTCATCACTGCAGAAAACCACCAAATCACAATGATAATACCGGAAGAAGAAGGAAATATGGATATGCAAAACACCAGAAAGCAATTAATATTGACAAGAGTAAGTCCTCACCAATCAATAATAACCCCGAGAGTAAACAGATTAAATCCCTCACTTAAAAGATAGAGACTGGCTGAATGGATTTTTTAATAAATGACCCAATTATATACTATGCACAAGAAATTCACTTCATCTGTAAAGACATAAATAGACAGAAAGTGAAGGGACAGAAAAAGATATTCCATGCAAATATAAAACAAAAGTGAGCAGAAGTAGCTATACCCGTATCAGGTAAAATAGGCTTTAAGTCAAAAACTGTAAAAAGAGACAAAGCAGGTTGTTATATAATGATAAAGGGATCAATTTAGCAAGAGGACATGACAATTATAAATATATATGTACCCAACACAGGAGCACCCAGATATATAAAGCAAATGTATTAGATATAAAGGGAGATATAGATTCCAATACAATAATAGTTGGGGACTTGAGCACCCTGCTGTCAACATTGGACAGACCAGCTAGACAGAAGATCAAGAAAGAAACATTGTATTTAAACTGATTTTTAGACCCAATGGACCTAACAGACGTTTACAGAGCATTTCGCCCAACAGCTGCAGAATACATATTCTTTTCATCAGCACATAAAACATTTTCCAGAATAGACCATACGTTAGGCCACAAAACAAGTCTCAACAAATTTAAAAGAATGGAAATCATATTAAGTATCTTTCTGACCACAACAGAATAAAACTAGAAGCCAGTAACAAGAGGAACTTTGGAAATTGTACACATATGTGGAAATTAAACAACAAGCTCCTGAGTGACCAATGGGCTCATTAAGAAATTAAGAAGAAAAGTTTTAAAATTTCTTGAAATGAATGAAAACAGAAACACAACATACCAAAACCTATGAGACACAAAGCAGTTCTAAGAGGGAAGTTTATAGCAATAAATGCCTATATTGAACAAGTGGAAAGATTTCAAATAAACAGCCTAACAATGCATCTCAAGGAACTAGAAAAGCAAGAACAAACTAAACCAAAATTAATAGAAGGAAAAAAATAAATATCAGAGGAGAAATGAATGAAATTGAGAGTTAAAAAAACCATACAAAAGATCTGAATAGACATTTCTTAAAAGAAGACATACAAATGGCCAGCAGGCATATGAAAAATGCTCAACATTAGTAATCACCAGGGAAATACAAATCAAAACCACAATTAGATATCTCACCCCAGTTAAAATGGCTATTATCAAAAAAACAAAAAATAGCAGTTGCTGGCGAGGGTGCAGAGAAAGGGGCATGCTGCTGGTGGAAAGGTAAATTAGCATAGCCACTACAGAAAACAGAATGGAGGCTCCTAAAAAAACCTAAAAGTAGATCTAACATATGACCCAGCAATCCTGCTACTGGGTATAAATCCAAAAGAAAGGAAATCAGTACATTAAAGAGACACCTGCACTCCTATGTTTATTGCAGCACTATTCATGATAGGTAAGATACGGAATCAACCTAAGTGTCCCTCTACGATGAACGGAGAAAGAAAATGTAGTATGTATACACAATGGAATATTGTTCAGCCATAAAAAGGAATGAAATCGTGTCATTTGCAGCACCATGGATGGAGCTGAAGATCATTATGTTAAGGGAAATAAGCCAGGCACAGGAAGAAATATATTGCATGTTCTCACTCATTTGGGAACTTAAAAAGTTGATCTCTGAGAGGTACAGAGTAGAATGATGGTTCCCTGAAGCTGGGAAGGATGTTGGGGGGATAAAAGAGGTTGGTTAATGGGTGCAAAAATACAGTTAGACAGAAGGGATAAGTTCTAGTGTTCCACAGCACAGTAGGGTGATTATATTATATTATAGTTAACAATAATTTATTGTGTGTTTCAAAATAGCTAGAAAAGAATATTTGAAATGTTTACAACACAAAGAAAGGACAAATATTTGAGGCCAAAGATATCCTAATCACCTTGATTTTATCATTACACATTATAGGCATGTATCAAAGTATCATATGTATCCCATAAATATGTACAATTATTGTCAATTAAAAAACAAAAGTATTATTTCAATATGTAAACAATATAAAATTACTCGTGAAATATTTTACATTTTTATACTAGATCTTCAAAATCTGGTGTGTGTTTTACACTTCCAGCACAGCTCTACTCAGACTAGCCATGTTTAAGTACTTAATAACCACATGAGGCTATGCTACCATATCAGACAGTGAAGGTTTAGGCAAAGACTCAGTCTGTCAATTCTGTGGTCTGTATGTCCTCCATAAAGTTGTTATTATCAATTTATTAATGTGTTGCCCTGGAGTCATATGCTATTCATGGAGTACATACACATGTACTCTATTCACAATTTTTCATTCAACCAACATTGTTTCAGATACTTGGGATACAGTGTCCATGACCTTCACAAACAAGATCTCTACTCTTCAGGAGTTTACATTCTAGTGTCTGGCGTAGGCAAGAAATTAGTACCCAAATAAGGATATAAAATAATTGCCATTAGTAAGAAGTGATACGGAGAAAATAAACAGGCTGTGGAATAAACATTTTCTGTCGGGCTGTATTAATTCTTGGCAAGGCTGAATTTGCCTTTTGCGTTGACAGGTTCTACGCTCTGCTCTGAGGAAGGCACGTGTGTTAGTCCGGGGCATAGGCATGGGGGAGAGGACCCTTCCTGGGTTCTGAGAGTTTCCACAAACTCCCACTCCTGGAACACAGGCTCTTGACGGTTATGTCGGCATCGGTAATCAGACCGAGCCCTCTGCGATGACAGGGTGTACGGGGGAGGAAAGGGACCTGCGCTGAGAGTCAGTGCACGTGGATTCTCATTCTTGGTCTGGCGCTCATTAGCTGCAGACAAGCCCTTTCCCCTGTCTGGGCTGCACCCTCCCCTGTGAGCCCTGAGTTCTCACATTTTATTAGTATTTTATTTATTTATTATTATTTTATTTATAGTGATTCTACGTCTATACCAATGGAAGCTTTGTGGCTTGTGGGCAGTGTGAAATGCCAGTGACGATGAACAAAGAGAAGGAGCTGGGTGGCTTAGCATGCGGCACCGGGAGTGCCAGCTGGCAGTCCGGCCAGCAGGGCCACGAAGAAGCAAACCAAGGAACTGAGCCCGAGCAATGGCAGCCGGGCCCGAATAAATGGGCAGAGGGGAAAGAAATGCTGATTCAAGCAGTGGTCAAGCAACACTTACGACCAGCTTTCAAAATTGTTGAAAGAGTCTGTGGTCAAGTGAATTCACCACCTCTCAGTCAGGGTGGTGGGGAGTGGGGCTTTCAAACGATGTAGTAAGGGTCTCAAACCATTGCTCCACCTGGACTGCGTCTGAACACATACAGTAAAGTAGAAAACTGACATTACCTGGAGAATGAAATAAAAATCACTTTTATCCCAACCAATCTTTTATTAAAAATATCTGGAGATGTTCCAGTTCACTTTTTAATATTACTGGCTAATCTCAAGGAGTAAAATGAATTTGAATGCACAGAGAGAGCCACAGGTCTTGGCTAGCCATAAAACAGAACTAGAAAGTGTTTTCAGGAAGTTTGGTTGATGGATTCAGTTGGAAGCACTATTTATTGTGCTGTCTCAATAAACAAAATAACTTTCAAATTAGCCAAAAATTGTGGCTATAAAGAAACACTACCAGAATAGTATTTTTCCTCTGTCAAAATATCATTTTCAACATGTTAAAAAAATATGGGTGGGTATGCACCACTTCGGATGGCTCGTATTTTGAAAAAAACAAGAAACAGAAAATAACAAGTGTTGGTGAGGACGTGGAAAAATCAGAAACCTTGTGCTTTGTTTATGAGAATGTGAAACGGTGCAGCTGCTGTGGAAAATAGTGTGGCTGTTTCTCAAAAAGTTAAACATGGAACCACTACATGATTCAGCAGTTCTACTCCTAAGTATATGCCCACAAGGATGGAAAGCGGGGACTTGCAGAGAGATTTATTTGTACACCAATGTTCGCAACAGCTAAAAGGTGGAAACAACCCAAATGTCCATCAACAGATGAATGGATAAACAGAACATGATGCATATGTACAATGCATGGAGTATTATTCAGCCTTAAATAGAAAGGAAATTCTGACACATGCTTCTTCAACATGGACAAATCTTGAAGAAATCCTGTTAAGTGAAATAAGCCAGTAGTAAAAGGACAGATATTGTATAATTCCATTTATATGAAGTACCTAGAATAATCAAATTCATAGGGACAGAAAGTAGAATGATGGTTACCAGAGGCTGAGGGGAGAAGGAAGGGGGAAACATTTTTTAATGGGTATAAAGTTTCAGTTTGGGAAGGTAAAAAGGTTCTGGAAATAGATAGTGGTGATGGTTAAATAACAATGTGAATGTACTTAATGCCACTAAACTCTACACTCAAAAATGGTGAAAAAGGTAAATATGTATATCGTACAACAATTTGTGTAAGTGTGTGTGCGTGTGCATTGACAACCCACACACAGTCCTGACCTTACCTCTTTGTGCATGGGGCAAGTGGTCTTGCCATGTGTGAAAGGAGTGTCATTTTCTCTTCCTCCAAGCCTTCCTTTCGACAGAGAGGAAAATTCCCAGCAACAGGGTAAACATGGCCCTAGCTTAGAGCCAGGCCCACCTCCCTTTGGTTTGAAGACCATGTATGGAAGAAATGGCCAATCTGATGTTAAAAAAAGAAAGAAACAGGAAGACACAGGTTAAAAAGAAAAAGGAGAAAAATCTTGTGAAATTTCAGAGTGTTTACACTTTTACACTTGTGGTCAAATAGAACAAGTTTCTTTTTTATTTGGTACATAAATTTGTCCTAAGCAATGTGCTCAAAGGGAAAATTCCCAAGCAGCAGTGCTGGGTTTAGAGTCATTTGTCAAATTAATCATGATATATTTTCCTGCCTTGAATAGCGTCAGCTGGAATACTTTACATTCCATCCAAGGAAGGGAATCCAAGTGAACAATTCCCAACAAACAATTGTTAGGTCTACAGAAGAGTGAAAATCTCCAAGTCCTCCTTTCATTACTGTTTATGACAGTTTTCCATGATCTTCACGTTAGGGAGATACAGTCAAATGGCAGAAGGAGGATTGAAACCTTATACCGAGTTTTGAAAGCAACACAGTGTCGGTGTTAAGGGAAGCCAAGATTCTAATCAGAAGGCAGTGCTGGGTTTGGTACAAGATAATCATTTAGGGAGGATGGAAAAAATAATAGGTCAGGCCTGATAAATATTTGACACAAACTTGAAGAAAGAGTCCAAATGCTTAATGCATTCTCTTTTCCCGGTACTGTGTCTGAAATAAGTGAGGTGTCTAACAAGTAATGTACTTCATACCCAAAGCTGCAAAAGTGTAGCAAATTATATTGGATATCAATTTGAAGACTGTACCATTTTTAAAATGTAAAATTTTGTAATTGTGAAATGTCATGCTCATTTACTTCATTTGAAGTAAAATATGCCAATATTCTATCTGACTCAACAAACTTGATATAATCACCTTACCCATGAATGTCCATAGGAAAAAAAATAAATTTGGCTATTAGCTAATTTCTCTAGATTCTGAATATTATTAGCTACGAGTTTTTCTTCCCCTTTTCCAAATTTGGGCCTAACGTTAGTGAGACAGGAAACACATATATCTATTCATGAAACGTAGAAAGCTGAAAATTTTGTAGATCATTTGGATTTTAAACACATTCCCCACAGGATATACAACCAATTGAAGTAATATTTTTAAGAAAATGTATTTTTCTTAATTTACCATGTTAATTTCCTATATTCTTTTCTTGTTTGAATGTGAGTAAATAGTCTATTTAAAATAAGTATTTTCCTATTATAGTAAAGAATCACATAATCTAGTTTTTTGGCATTGGTTTAAAATCTAGATATCCTTTATATGATGCAAATAGAATAACTAGAATTTAACCTAAGTGACTACTCAGTGCACTAGATTAAAAGTGAATGGATCCACCCACGATACAGGCAAAACAGGGTGAAGCAGTTGGTTCTGGGCATGCTGACCGCTGCCTCTGGGGTTCATGTGAGCATGGGGAGGGCAGAAAAGACTGATTTGTTGATGAAAACTGCTAGTCACCCAGGGCCAGATTTTTGTCTTAGATTGTTTTGGGAGAACTTTGCCAACAATTTAGAAAAATGATAACTTGGACATTTGCTGTAATTCTTATAACCCCTCCCAGCTGGAGCCAAATATTAGCTTTAGAACATTCACATTAAAATGGTCTTTTGGTGTTTAGTATCTCTAGACTGACTGAATCTGCCTCAACCTCCTGTCACCTGAATTCCAAAAGCCACATGTGTTCTGATATTCCAATTAGGTTGAGTCACATTGAGTCATGCAAACCTTGGGATTAGGGGAGGAGAACATTTTGAAATAATTTAAAAGAACATGATTTTTAATTATAAGAGGGAGGAGAATGAGGAGATTTTCCCCAAGTGGAAATTGGATCCAAATGGAAATCAGGCTTTGCAAAAATGGAATTATTGAAAATCATTGGTAGAATAATGTCTAGATGTGAAGTCAAACAGTGGTTCTCCATGTATTTTAACCCAGTTAAGCCCACAAAATCCACTCATTTACCCATTCACTGATGAAAACCTTTGCTGAATGTTCACTGTACACCAAGCATACACAGCCATGCACCGCAGAACAACATTTCGGTCAATAACAGACTGTATATGGGACTGTGGTCCCACAAGGTTATAATACGGTGTTTTTACTGTACCTTTTCCACGTTTAGATATGCTTAGATGCATAAATACTTACCATTGTGTTACAATTGCCTGCACTATTCAGTACAGTAACATGCTGTGTAGGTTTGTAGCATAGGAGCAATGGACTATCCCATATAGCCTAGGCATGAAGTAGGCCATACAGGTTTGTCTAGTGCACTCTGTGATGCTCACACAATGCAGAAATAGCCTAACAATACGTCTTAGCCCGTATCCGTATCCCTGTTTAGCAACGCGTGACTGTAGCTGGGTATTAGACAACACAGATGTGTAAGGGAAATGAAGAAAGAGCGCCCTCTGGCCCTGCGAGGAGTTCCATTCTCAGAAATGGCCAAAACCACACATGCTTGTGCCATGCCAGTCTCTCACATTTTCTCACAAGGAGGAGACTGTGAATCAGAATGTCTTTGAAGTATTCCATTACTCTACCCTGATTGCGACTGACCAGCATTGGAAAGGATCTTGCACAATGGAGAGTCAAGCACACTGAGGACACGATGCACGGCTTATAGGTGAACACATCCTTATTTTGAAAACTACTGATAAAAGCAAACTTTTTGCCTCTAGAGACACAGTGACATCACAGTTCAAGAACCTATTCCAACAAAGACCATCAAATCGGGGACTGAGCCTTATCAACCTTTGTACTGGCAACACCGTGCTTTGCTCAGAGTGTTCAAAAAGTCTGGCTTTATCTAGAGAGAGGTGGAAGCCTTCTGTCTGGGGACGTACGTAATATGCTCAGAAGTAGCATCAGTAGAGGCTCAGAAGTATCCCCAGTGCAGTGATCCAAGGAATTTAAAGTTAATTTTGCCACTGTGTGTAAACAGACTGCCGAGATATTTTCATTTCATTCAGTTTGGAAGTCACTCAAGACAGAGTTCAGAATTTAAAAATTGGATACCATCTTGGACATTGGTGATGGGCCATAAAAAATAAATTAGGTCCTTTAAATAGCAAGTATTAAAAAAAAAACAACTCAGTAATTTTCCAGAGGAAAAAAGGACAAAGTAATTTTTTCTAATTCATTTTTCTGTAATCAATTGAATCTTTTTAGAATTCAAACAATACAATAGATTCAGAATTTTGTCACAAAAATAAAACTGCCAAACTGATAATATAAGATAAATGTAGAAAAATGTTGACGAATTTGTTTTTTTAAGGAAAATAGAGACTCTGCCAACTTATCCCTCAATAACCTTCCAATTGTGTAAAGTATTAAAATGATATTTGCTATTTAAGAATTATTAGAAATTTGTTAAATTGGCAAGATCTCATATTTCAAGTGTTCACATTTTGTTTTGGTAAGTAGCAAACTCTATAAACTTCCTGTTAGGTATTTTGGGAATTAGGTATTTTGAACGTGAGCAGCAGTTTTCTTCTAACTGGAGGGAAAATGCTCTCCAAATAAGGAAAATAATACATTTTTATCGGATGTGTTCTTCTTTTAGCGTAAGGCACCAACAAACCAACATTCAGAAAGAGAGAAGAAGCCATCCTTCCACTCACGGATCCTCCCTGTAAATGAAAAATAGCCTTTCCACGGCTCTTACCCTCTGCTGGGAGGCAGAGCACCTCTAGCCCAGGTAGAAAACAGACGGCATGGAGGGAGGTACCAAACTCATAGTGTAGTACCAAAGGTGACTAATATGAACAAGGGGCAGAGTTCATGTTAATGATCTGCCCCTTCAGTCTTTTATTTCCTCTCCACTTTGGGGGCTTCTTTTGTTTTTGTTTTTTTTCCCAGATATCATTGGCTAGCATCTCAACATGTGTTTAACAGGTCATATAAAATATTATAAGAACAAAAGGATCTTTTGTTGGTACAGAAACCTATATTGTGCATCTAGTATATGCAACCCATATAGTGAGAAGTCATATGGTGAGATGCAAGATTAATGAGGCGTAAACCCTCCCTCTTGGATTTTATAATCTAAATTACGGAGATCAGCTCACAGATAATTTAGTGTTTTAGTCATATTGATTTATCAAATAGTCTCTGGTTGCTGAGCACATGATCATAAAGACTGTGGAAAAACAAATCACCCTTCCACCAAAACAGATTAAATAATGAAGACCAAAATTGTATCTTTTGCCATTTTCTGTTTTATTTTATTTCTTTAGATATAGGATCTTGCTCTGTTGCCCAGGCTGGAGTACAGTGGTGAGATCATAGATCACTGCAGCCTCGAACTCCTGTATTCAAGCAATCCTCCCACCTTAGCCTCCCCAGTAGCTGGGATTACAGGTACATGTCACTACACCTGATTAACTTCTTCTTTTTGGTAAAGATGAGGGTCTTGCCCAGGTTTATTTTCTACTTTAAATGTACTTCATGAGCACATTTGCTTACTAAAATGAGTTTTTGTTTTATATAATATTAAAGAAGCCATATGATCCTTTTAATATAGTTCAATAAAATTATCTGAATTAAGTACCTTGATTTGTTATTTTTTAGCATTGTTGGAACTTTTAGAAGCACAATCATCCTAAAACTAATATCAATGTAATACGAGTCTATTTAACAGTTTTTAAAAGTTAGATATATTTGGAGTGTAGTGTCAAAAGGTGACTAAAAGCAATAAATTTCATAAAATATCAGTGGACTTTAAGAAACCTTTTTAAAAATCCTCTGTGAGCAATAGACTTTAAAATACATTTTTTTTCCCAAAATCAAAGGGTATGAATTAAGATGAGATAGGGAAAGTCTGCTCATTTTTAACCTTTAAAGATTAAGTATTTAAGAAAAAATAGAAGCTGAAAATGTCATATATTTTTTGAAAATTAAAAGAAACATGGGATCAGGTGTGGTGGCTCATGCCTGTAATCCTAGCACTTTGGGAGGCCAAGGTGAGAGGATCACTTGAGGTCAGAAGTTTGAGACCAGCCTGAGGAAGAGTGAGACCCCATCTCTAAAAAAAATAGAAAAATTAGCTGGCCATGGTGGTGTGCACCTATAGTTCCAGCTACTTGGGAGGCTGAGTCAGGAGATTCACTTGAGTCCAAGAGTTTGAGGTTGTAATAAGCTATGATGATGCCACTGTACTCTAGCCCGGAGACAGAGTGAGACCTTGTTTCAAAAAAAAGAAAAAGAAAGAAAAGAAAAGAAACATGGCAACTCTGATCATGTGATAAGATAATATTGACTGTGCACAATTTTTTTAAAATTTATTACTCCTGGATACTGAGATTAGAAATGAAGTATAGTCTTAATCAGAAAAAATAAACCATCTGATTTATTTATAAGAATACATTCCAAAGTCCTTTGAGGAATTAAAATCATCCTTATAATGGCAAGCACATGGTAGGTTAGGTTCTTAATAAATACTGGGTGCAATTGAGAGAAAATAATGTATTAATACATAAAAAAATTTCACAGAAATGAAAGAGTATTTAGAGAATGTCAAAATACAGTGGAAATGTTTAACAACAAACTAGACCAAGCAGTGGAAAGAATTTTGGAGTTTGAAGACAAGGCTTTCAAATTAACCCAGTCAGTCAAAAATGAAGAAAAAAGAATTAAGAAGAATGAACAATCTTTCTGAGAAATATGGGATTGTATAAAACAAACAAATATAAGAATCACAGGTATCCCTGAGGGAGAAGAAGGAAAACTAATAAGCATGGAAAACCTATTTGAAGGAATATTGGAGGAAAACTTCCCCAGTATTGCTAGAAATTTAGACATTGAGATATAAGAAGGTCAGCAATCACTTGGAAAATTCAAGGCAAACAGGAAATCACCAAGGCACATAGTCATCAGTCTGGCCAAAATCAATGTGAAGGAGAAAATCTTACAAGCTTCGAGACAAAAGTGTCAAGTAACTTACAAACGAAAACCCATCAGACTCACTGAAGACTTCTCACCAGAAACCTTACAAGCCAGAAGGAATTGGAGTTCCATTTTTAGTCTTCTTAAACAGGACAACTGCCAGCCAAGAATTTTTCATCTTGCAAAACTAAGTTTCATAAATGAAGGAGAAATAAAGCCTTTGCCAGACAAGCAAACACTAAGGGAATTTGTCACCATTATACCTGCCCTACAAGAAATGCTTAAAAGTGTGCTACAGATAGAACAGAACAATTAGTACCCACCAGTATAAAAACACCCAAAAGTTAAAAATCACAGCTCTTATAAAACAGTGACATAAGGTAGAAAACAAAGCAACTAGGTGACAATCAACACAATGACTGGAACAGTATCTCACATATCAATACTAACATGGAATGTAAACAGTCTTAATGCTGCACTTAAAATATATAGATTGCTGAATGGATTAAAAAAACATGACACAAATTTATGCTGTCTACAAGAAACCCATCTAACTTGCAAAGATTCTCATATACTCAAAGTAAAGGAGTGGAAAAATATATTCCATGGAAATGGAAACCAAAAGTGAGCAGGAGTAGTTATTCTGAGATCAGATAATATAGACCTTAAATCAACAACAGTAAAAAAAAAAAAAAAAAGAAAAAGAAAAAAAAAGACAAAGATGGTCATTATATAATGATAAAGGGGTCAATTCTACAAGAAGAGATAACAATCCTAAATATATATGCAACTAACACAGGAGCTCCCAGATTCATAAAACAAATACTACTAGATCTACGGAAAGAAATAAACACTGACATCATAATAGCCGGGGTTTTTAACACTCCACTAACAGAACTAGATGGATCATTGAGGCAGAAAATTGACAAAGAAACACTGGAATTAAACAGGACTCTAGAAGAAATAGACCTAACAGACATTTACAGAACATTCTGCCCCAAAACTGCAGAATATACATTCTTTTCATGAGCACATTGGTCATTTTCCAAGATAGATCATGTGTCATACCACAAAATAAGTCTCAGCAAATTCAGAAAATTGAAATCATAGCATATATTAATATCTTTTCAGACCACAGTGGAATAAAACTAGAAATCGATTCCAAGAGGAACTCTTAAAATTACACATATACATGGAAATTAAACAACCTGCTGCTGAATGATTCTTGGGTCAGTAATGAAATCAAGATGGAAATTAAAAAATTTCTTGAATTGAAGGAAAAAGGCAACACAGCCTTCCAATATCTCTGGGATACAGAGAAAGCAGTGGTAAGAGGGAAGTTCATAGCACTAAATGCCTACATCAAAAAGACAGAAAGATCACAAATCAACAACCTAATGTCATACCACAAGAAACTAGAAAAAGAAAAAACCAAACCCAAAGCTAGCAGAAGAAAAGAAATAACAAAGACCAGAGCAGAACTAAATGAAATGGAAATAAACAAACAAACAAAAAGCAATACAAAAGATCAACAAAACAAAAAGTTGGTTCTTTGGAAAGATAAACAAAATCAATAGACCACTAGCTAGATTAACCAGAAATAGAAGAGAAGGGACTCAAATAAGCTCAATTAGAAATGAAAAAGGAGACATTACACTGGATACTAAAGAAATACAAAAAAATCATCTGAGACCACTATGAAAACCTCTATGCATACAAATTAGAAAATCTAGAGGAAATGGATAAATTTTTGAAAACATACCACCTCCCATGCTTGAATCAGGAAGAAATAGAAATCCTGGACAAAGCAATAATGAGTGGCAAGATTGAAATGGTAATAAAAAATCTTCTGTCCCCAAAAAAGCCTAGGATCAGATAGATTCACAGCTGAATTCTACCAGACCCACAAAGAAGAACTGGCAAATATCCAACTAAAACTGTTCCATAACATTGAGAAGGAGGGAATACTCCCTAACTCGTTCTATGAAGCCAGTATCACCCTGATACCAAAGCCAAGAAAGGATATGACAAAAAAAGAAAACTACAGACCAATATCCCTCATGAAGATAGATGCAAAAATCCTCAATAAAATACTAGCAAACCAACAGCAATAGGATATCAAAAAGGTAATTCACCATGATCAAGTGGGTTTCATTCCAGGGTGCAAGGATGGTTCAATATGTGCAAATCAATAAATGTGATTGACCACATGAACAGAAGTAAAAACAAAAATCATATGATCATCTCAATAAATATAGAAAAAGCATTCGATAAAATCCAGCACTGTTTCATGATAAAAACCTTTAATAAACTAGGCATAAAAGGAACATACCTCAAAATAATAAAAACCATATATGACAAACTCACAGCCAACATCACACTGAATGGGGAAAAGTTGAAAGCATTCCACCTAAGAACTGGAACAAGACAAGGGTGCCCGCTGTCACCACTTCTATTCAACATAGTACTGGAAGTCCTAGCCAGAGCAATCAGGCAAGAGAAGAAATAAAGGGCGTCCAAAGTGGGAAAGAGGAGGTCAAACTATTCCTATTTGCCAATGATATGGTCTTATATCTAGAAAACCCTAAAGACTACACCAGAAGACTCCTAGAATTGATACATAAATTCAGTAAAGTCTCAGGTTACAAAATTAATGTACACAAACCAGTAGAATTTCTATATACTAATAACAGTCAAGCTGAGAGTCAAATCAGAGACTCAATACCATTCACAATAGCTACAAAGAAAACAAAACACCTAGGAATATACTTAACCAAAGAGGTGAAAGATCTCTACAAGGAGGCTACAAAACACTGAGGTAAGAAATTACAGATGACACAAACAAATGGAAAAACATATCATGCTCATGGATTGGTAGAATCAACATTATTCAAATGTCCATACTGCCCAAAGTGATTTACATATTTAATGTAATTCCCATCAAAATACCAACATCATTTTTCACAGATCTAGAAAAAACAATCCTAAGCTTCATATGGGACCCAAAGAGAGCATGAATAGCCAAAGCAATCCTAAGCAAAAAGAACAAATCTGGAGGCATCACATTACCAGACTTCAAATTATACTACAAGGCTATAGTAACCAAAACAGCATGGTACTGGTATAAAGGTAGACACCTAGACCAATAGAACAGAATAGAGAACCTGGAAATAAAGCCATATAGCTATTACCAACTGATTTTTGACAATGCAGACAAAAACATACACTGGGGAAAGGATTCCCTATTCAGCAAATGGTGCTGGGAAAACTGGATAGCCACATGCAGAAGAATGAAACTGGACCACTCTCTCTCACCATATGCAAAAATTAACTCAATATGGATTAAAGACTTACATGTAAGACCTGCAACCATAAAAATTCTAGAAGAGCTCATAGGAAAAACTCTTCTGGACATTGGCCTAGGCAAGGAATTTATGACTAAGACTCCCAAAACAAATACAGCAACAACAAAATAAATAAATGTGACTTAATTAAACTAAAAAGTTTCTGCACAGCAAAGGAAATAATCAATAGAATAAATAGACAATGTACAGAGTGGGAGAAAATATTCACAAACTACACATCCAACAAAGGACTAATATCCAGAATTTAAAAAGAACTCAGCAAGAAAAAAAAAAAATCACCGCATCAAAAAGTGGTAAAAGACATGAGCAGTTTTTTTTTTCAGAAGAAGAAAAATGGCTGACAAACATATGGAAAAAATGCTCAACATCACTAATCATCAGGGAAATGCAAATTAAAACCACAATGAGATACCACTTTACCCTGTCAGAAAGGCCATTATTAAAAAGTCACAAAACAATAGATGTTGGCATGGATGTGGTGAAAAGGGAATGCTTATACAGACTGTTGGTGGCAATGTAAACTAGTACTATCTCTGTGGAAAATAGTATGATGATTCCTCAAGAAACTAAGAGTAGACCTACTATTTGATCCAGCAATCTCACTACTGGGTATCTACCCAAAGTAAAATAAGTCATTTTACAAAAAAGACACCTGCACCCCAATGTTTATTGCAGCACAATTCGCAATTGCAAAGATATGGAATCAACCTAAGCACTCAGCAACTGAGGAGTGGAGAAAGAAAATGTGTCATTCATACACACACACACACACACACACACACACACACACACACCCCCATGGAATACTACTCAGCCATAAAAAGGAATGAAATAATGTTTTTTGCAGCAACTTGGATGGAACTGGAGACCATTATCCTAAGTGAAGTATCTCAGGAATGGAAAATCAGTATTTGGTACCACATGTTCTCACTTATAAGTGGGAGCCAAATGAAAGGTATATATGGTCATAAAGTGTTGTAATGGACATTGGAAACGAAAGGGGGAGGATGGGGGGGCTGTGAGGAAGAAAAATCTATCGGGTACACGGTATACTATCCTGGTGATAGGTATGCTAAAAGCTCTGACTTCAGCATTGTACAATTCATCCATGTAACAAAAAACACTTGTACCCTCTGAATCTATTGAAATTTTTAAGAAGAAAGAAAAAAGGTATAGCAATTAAATATAATCAAACATAGAATTACCATATGATCCAGTAAGTCCACTTCTCGGCATATAGCCAAAAGAATTGAAACCAGGTTCTTGAAGAGATATTTGTGCACCAATGTTCATAGCAGCATCACTCACAATAGCCAAGAGGTGGAAACAACCCAGTTGTCATGGACAGATGAATGGATAAATAAAACATGGGATACACATACAATGGAATATTATTGAGCCTTAAATAGGGGTAAAATATGACACATACTTCAACATGGATAAATCTTGAAGACATTTTTAGGTGAAATAAACCAGTAATAAAAGGACAAATATTGTACAATTCCAACTATATGAAGTATCTAGAACAGTCAAATTCATAGAGACAGAAAGTAGAATGGCGGTTGCCGGGACCTGGGAGAATACAAGAATCGGGGGGAGCGAGTGCTGAATGGCTACAGAGTTTCAGTGTGGGGAGACGAAAAACTTCCGGAGATGGATAGTGGTGATGGTGGCACAACAGCGTGAATGCACTTAATGCCACCAAACTGTACGTTTAAAAATGGTTAAGATGGTAAATTTTATGTTACATATATTTTATCACAATTTTTAAAAAAAAAACACTCACTTGTGGAGAGGAACTGACATTGAAAGCAAGTCTGTTTTCCCCTTGTTACCAGAAAAGGAGAAGGCTGGGAGGAGAAGCAGGGAACAAGTGTGACATGCAGACAGTGAGGGGTTCCTGGGAAAGGGCCCTGCACCCTGCTCTTGGGGAATAGGCAAAACCTTCTTGGATGTAAGATAGAGGGAACCTGGACCTCGTTTCCTGGATAGATCCCTGAGAATGGCGAGAATTCTGAAGAGGGAAAAATATGGCTATGTGTAATATCTTGGCCATTCAAGTCTCAAACGGCCTCACAAGCTGCCCAGGCCCAGGCCCAACGGGTGTGAGAGCCGAATGATAGCTGTGTGCCCAAGAGTAGTGGGGAAGTGGCCGGAGAGGCACAGGGACTGAGGTGGGCAAGTGGAGCTGAAGGGGACCTTACAAGGATCAAATTTGTGACCAGGGACAACTCAGTGTCCACTGAGTGGAGACAACATGCAGAAGCAGATGAGCCCCTCCAATGCCTTGGCGCTGTGTGAGCCGCCCCAGAATTCGTATGTGACACCATGGCAGGGAAAGCCCCTGAATTGACTTCACAAGGGCTTGAAATAGAATTTAAATTGTATCGTAAAGTTAAATTTCTTGCACACCAAAGCTCTGGGCTGATATAAGAAGCTATCATTGTAATACATTCCTTTCAGCTCTAGGTTACCCAGACACTTGGGGCCTTCATATTAACTTTTCTTGGTAATTCGTTCACTTGCATGAGAATTTCCATCATTAGTGGTTTCAGCTAGCATCACAGGGTGATGCTTATGTGTTGTTCCTTATTTTACCCAGAACAAAAGGAAGGCCTTGGCTGCCCAATCTTTGAGAATTTGAAGTTGACAATGGCAGCATTACACATAAGAGGAGTTTGTTTGGCTCGTCCGGCCAAGCTCCCTTCAGCAAGAGAAATAAAAATTGTAGTTCGGTGTCTGCTAATCACTTATCTTAAATTCCATATCTTATTTTAGCTTCCTGCTGCAATGAGATGCTGAATAATTAATTGCCTGAAACACATGTGTGGTCTGAAATTTGAATGTCTTATGAAGGTATGACTTATAGCTTTCCTAGAAAAGGGGGGAAAATTATCCACTGCACCAGGAACAGGAAAATTTCCCTCCGGTCTTCTTCTCTTTCCTAGTAGGTCCATGCTTTCTCTTCTGTTCCCAAAATGTTTTGGGATGGGGGTGCATGGAAACAGCACACACCCTACCGACAGCTGGGACAATCTCCTCTTCCAAGGCAGCATAGTCCATACCCAAACAGTTTTCAATTGTGTGACTATTTTCTATTTGGGAGTGGAGAAAGGAAAGTGAGTTGAATGAGTATGCTGAGCTACTGGCGGGAGGTATTTCAGTGCATAGTGTTGTTTTTGTTTTTCTTTAAAGGAATGATGCTAAACTCAACTGGGCTGTAACACCTGGATTTTAGTATCTGAATATTTAAGCTAATTGGAAAAACATAATTCCTACTTAATATAGCTTTCACCTGCTGACATCAATTTAATATGATTACTGCCAGCGTTAATTTCAAGTTCTAAATATAGTCTCGTGTAATAGGTGGCCATATAGAATCCCATCTCTTCGTCTTCCTAATTCCACTGCAGATAAATGTTCCCTGGGCTACTCAGGCAAATCCTTGTAATCCTGGGAATGTGGTCTTTAAGCAACTAACCTCTTGATGGAAAAAAATACCAGTCCTGGTCTTCATCACTTTTCTCTACTCTACTAAGTCCAGGTTTTGGGTACTTTGCAATTTTCTAGTGTCTAGAGACTTCATCTGCCTATAAGACTCCTGGATTTTCCTGTTTTCCTCACATTTCTCACAGCTCTAGCTCTCCCTCTTGCACTTGCTCTCCCCCCGCCCCCTTCACCCTGGGAATTAAAGGTATGTACTCTGTAGTCTCAGTAACACTGACTTTTAAGTGAGACCACAGTATAAAATAATAAATGAGATTTTAAACAACTTTTGAAGTGGGTGCGAGCCATGTTGTATGTTTCAAGACTGATATTCTTGCAGAAGCCATTGCGGAAGATGACGAAAGGAAAATGAATCACAGATGAGCGTGAAACTAAAACAAATGAAATAAAGAAAATGAACAGACTCAGACTTTAGAAATGATTTTCTATTTCTAATTAGGCTTGATACCACCATGTTTGGTGACTGGTATGTTTTCACTCACATCTGCTGACCTGCTTGAAAAAAGAAACAATGAAGTCGCTTCAAGGGATCCACATTTCAATTTCGGTGTGTGGGACGATTCTCCACGACAAGAGTCTACTAGCCATCATACCTATAGCAAAGCCTGGCTTCTTGGTTCACTGGGCACTTCCCTGATACTGTTTCATTATTCATGACAGCGTGACATTTACTTCCATAACATTTTCCATTGCTCCATTTCTAACTTTAGCATGTAATAGTCATAAAATAACGTAAACAGATAAAGGAACTACCGCACATAGCTCTGGAAACCCACCGATACCCAGTCTGCTAGTCCTGCTGTGCATGGCTACTGTAAACCAGAGTGGTACCGACACCAGCAAATACGTGAGCAGCAAATGAGAAATTAGCTAAAGGTTTAATGCAGACATTGGTTTGTTTTCATAATTTTAGGTGGAATATACCAGCTTGATGAAAGCTTTGAAAAATGCAGTATAATTCTTTATGAAAATCAAAAGTACAACCAGTTATAATTTTTAAAAAAGAAAAGAAAAATAACTAACTTTAGGGAACTGGATATTTGTGTGGCACCAAATTCTCACCCCAGAACACCTAGCAAATTGACAAAGGGAAAATCTTTCTTAATAGTGAAGAGAGCTGTGGTTGCCATCATATTAATTCAAGGATCAAACTTGGCATCACTAATAGTGGGGCACCCAGGCTCAATGTGTTCCTGATGCACTGAGAAGAAGACAGCTTCACCAATGAGTATTATTCCAAACGTGTAACCTGAATCTAAGCAAGACTTTAGCTGTACAGGCTATACAGAAGATGGAGGAACAAATTAAACCACCTTGAAGAAAGAATCAGAAGTCCAGAATTGGAGTACTGTATTAGGCAACTAGCTTGGCCTCTTTGAAAAGTTAATAGTATGGGAACGGAGTGGGCTGTGCTGTTTTGGATTAAAAGAGACTGAAGACATAACAATGGTTAACATGTGTTCCTTGATTGGATTCTAAATTGGAAAAATATCCACAAATACCCCGAGTTGATCATTACACAATGTATACATGCACTAAAACATCACATGTATACAGTTATTTTGTGTCAATTATAAATAAACAATTTATAATTAATTTTTGAATTAATTTTCAAATTAATTTTTGAAAAGCATGCTCTAAAAAACATCTATAAAACCAAGGTAATAATTTGAATATGGACTGAATGTTACATGATATTAGGGAATTACTATTAATTTATTAAGTGGGATATATTGGAATTTGGTTATGTAAGAGGGTGTCCTCATTTTTTGCAGATGTGTACTGAAGTACTTGGGAGCAACTTTAGAGTGATCCAACTAAAAAAATACAGATAAATAGATAAAGATGGCAAAATGATAGCAATTATTGATTAAAGGTGTTGGGTTATTTGTGTTCGTTGTATTCTTTTTTCCCCACTTCTCTGCCATGTTTAAACAATTTTATGATAAAAAGGTAAGAAAAAAACCTTGCTTTTATTAGATGATAATGTATGAAAATCAGATTTTTCAAAACTAATTAGTTTCTCTCCACCCATTTGGACCAGATCAACTGACCAAATTCAGCAAAAACAATTTAAAAACAAAATAAAGGCCGGGCGTGGTAGCTCATGCCTATAATCCTAGCTCTCTGGGAGGCCAAGGCGGGTGGATCGCTCAAGGTCAGGAGTTCGAGACCAGCCTGAGCAAGAGCGAGATTCCCATCTCTACTAAAAATAGAAAGAAATTATCTGGCCAACTAAAAATATAGAAAAAATTAGCTGGGCATGGTGGTGCATGCCTGTAGTCCCAGCTACTCGGGAGGCTGAGGCAGTAGGATTGCTTAAGCCCAGGAGTTTGAGGTTGCTGTGAGCTAGGCTGATGCCACGGCACTCACTCTAGCCCGGGCAACAGAGCGAGACTCTGTCTTAAAAAAAAATAAAAATAAAAAAATAAAAATTAAGAATAAAAGACTCATAATTTTTTTAAAACTAAGCACACCTGCAGCCCTCATATGAACTCATTCACTGACAAAAACAACAAAAAGGCAACAATTTAAACCAAACCACATCAATTTCCCTTGAATTATCTTTATTTTATGAGGGAAAAACAAAAATTTGTGGTGGCAACAGTGCCTGGTTTTTATGTAAGTTAAAACAATGTAAATGGATTGTTTGCTGTCCTACAATGAATGATTTTTAAGCAGGTGGCTTAAAAGTGAAAACAATTTTGCTAATCACAAATGATCTGTTACAAATAACTTTCCCATGTGAGTTGATTGAAGTAGAGTGAGTACCTGTCAGTAAAAAGAGAGCTAGGCTTAGGGAACGGCTCACAATTTATAAATAATTGTGCTAGTTTGCAGATCAACTAAATAGTTTACCCCTCACATGTACAGTTGACTCTTGAACAACAGGAGTTTGAACTGTGAGGCTCCACTTATATGTGGATTTTCTTACACCTCTGCCACCAGAGACAGCAAGAACAACTCCTCCTCTTCCTCCTCCTCAGCTTACTCAGCCTGAAGATGATGAGGATGAAGACCTTTATGATGATCCACTTCCACTTAATGAACAGGAAATATATTTTCTCTTCCTTATGATTTCCTTCATAACATTTTCTTTTCTCTAGCCTGCTGTATTGTAAGAATACAGTATGTAACACATATACAAAACATGTGTTAATCAACTGTTCATGTTGCTGATAAGGCTTCCAGTCCACAGTGGGCTATTCGTGGTTAAGTTATGGGGGAGTCAGAAGTTATAGGAGGATTTTGGCTGCATGGGGGATCAGTGCCCCGAACTCTCAAGGTGTTTAAGGCTCAACCGTATTTTCAGCCAGCCTACTTTCTTATCTGGGTGTATGTGTAGAATATACTAATTAAATAAAATACTTATATTTTGACTTAAATTGTCCTGATTTGGCATTTGAGTGATTTATAAAATTGCTGGAATTCACTTCCTGTAATAATAAAGTGACCATCAGTCAGGCATAACGGAAGCAGCACAGTGCTGGGAGTGGTGGAGCCTGCATGACACAGGCCACGCTATGTGCTTGTATGCTCAGTAAGTATGTTTGGCCTTGGGAAAGGCTTTAGTCTTCCTGAGCTTTAGCATCCTCATTTAAATATACCGTGGTTAGAACAGATGAAAGGCTCTTAACTGGGGTTGGGAGGATACGTGAATCCCCTGAAATTGAAGAGTATCAGTGTGGAAGAATTGCTCTGAGGAGAGGTGTGGTAGATTAGACGTGGCCACAAATCTTTGCAGCGACTCCCACCTACAGGTGTTGTCTATTCCCCAGCCCACTGGTCTGGCCTGGCCTGGCCTTACGACTCACTCTGAACGAAAGAACGAAGCAGAAGTGATGTCACGTGACTTCCTGGCCTTGGCTTCAGGAAGCCTTGCAGCTCTTGCCCTCGTTCTCTTGGAATGCTGCCACCACCAAGTAGGTTGGTCCTCGCTCTCCTGCTGCAGACACAGGGCCCCAGTGACAGCCAGCGACAACCACCAACCGTGGGACTGAGGCTGTCTGGGCCGTTCAGCCTCAGGTAAGCCATCGCATGGCCGAGGCTGCCAGAGTAACCCTGGAGACGCAGCCGGCAGAAGAACCACCAGGTGGACTTAGCACAAATTGCAGAACTGTGAGCAAATTAATGGTAGTTGTTTTAAGCCACTAAGTGTTGAGAGGGTTTGTTATACCATAATATGTAACCACTTCAAGAGGGTACTTAGCGTTTATGTAATTCTCAAAGGTTATGAACTATAATACTACTGAATTTGATTATTTAAAATTTTATGATTTCTATTTCTACTATATGTCATAGGCATGATTCAATTTAGCAAATATTGCAAACTGCATTTTAAAGTAAATCCTAGGATTTTTGAACTGAAGAAGCAGCAGGCTCTCTAGTCTGTAGTTCAAAGATTTTTCCTACTTTCTTCTTGAAAAAGAAAAAAGTGAGGCAGTGTTTGGACACCTCTCTCATTCTCCATACTTTTTAGAGATTTAAGCAATTTCATCTGAAAATGCTATTAACGTTCTGGTTTGTTATTTCCAGGCCAGTGTTTAAACTTATTTAGGACAGCTGGCATCTGCTCCTAAGTGAGCTTGCCCTTCAATTCTTTCTTACTAAACATCGTTCCAGCCTTGCTGGTCTACACAGGGTTCTACTCTGTGTCCTTCACCACTGGCATGATGCCAGCCCAGCCCTGCACGGATCCTACACTTCCTTGCTTTTGATTCTAACAGCTCTCTTCATCATCTAGAACGTTAGCCTCCTTCTGGATTTAGTCTTTCTCTTTTTCTCACATGTTCTTGACAGATCTTTTTGTACCCATGCTTGTTTCTCTAGATTGCCTTTCACATTTTACACACACCATTTAAAAATATATCTGATCTCAGCAGACAGCTTCCTGCCCGAAGACATTAAATCTTTTTGGCTGCCTCCTTCCTTTTTCTTTTCTTTTCCTCTCTGCCCCTCCTCCCTCCGGGCTTTCGACTATTTACAATAGTAGGATCTGAATTTTATTTTGAGGAATCTCCTCTGCTGCTGCTTTTTGGAATCTTGGGCCAGGGTGTCAAAGTCAGGCCTTTATAATTTCCTGAAATATTTTTAAGCTCAGACTAACAGAGTGTGTGTCTGGCAGTGACCACATCCCTCTGGAATTTTCTGATGGCCAGGTGGCCCTCTTCCAGGGTTCCTGTCACTTCTGATTTTCCATTCAGGGCCTCCTAGTTGGCCAGAATTAGAAGCAGGGTGTTAATCCTCCTCACTTCCTCTCCCTCTCCCTTCTGAAAGATGACATTATCATGTGGCTTAGTGATTCCAAACTGGCTGCACATTTGAATCACTTGAGGCACTTTAAAAAATAAACAAAAAAACCAATGTCTGGGCCCCACCCTGAGAGATTCTGCTTTCATTAGCCTGCAATGGAGCCTGCCTATCAATTTTTTTATTTTAAATTCTGGGCTATTCTAATGTGCAGTGAGGGCTAAGGAAACTAATTGAGGCAAATCATGGACTTATCAGATGTTCTGAATTTAGAAAAGGAGACATCAGGCAGATGCCTGGATAGCTGAAGCCCCCATCGTTAAGATTTCGAATGCTTCTCTTCTCCAGTCCATTAAGTTTTAACACAGGCAATCTAGTTCTAGCATGTCTAAACAGGATAATGACAACCAGAACTATGATATTACTTTCTGATGGTTGATATTAATCTCAACACAGCTTTAACATCTTTAAACAAGATGAAGCCAGGCAGCAAAAGTCCTTTGAAAAGCTCGGAAGACCTGGTTTGGGACGTTAGCTTTTCTGAAATTCCAAATAGAGATGAACCATGTTGCTCTTGATGGTTTTCCTTATTAGTTGAAAGTAATTTGACAAAAGAAGGAAATTTAAAATGGGAAAATAAAAACAAATCATTTTTTCACCTTCTTTGGTCAGTTTTTAGGATGCTAATGCCATCTGAGTCAAAAGGCAATTGAGATGTTAAATATATTACGTTTTTAAAAAATTCTCTCAGCACACATCACATACACTACACATTTGGGCTTTTAAAAAATGTTTAATTCCAATTTGTTAATGATATTCACCAAGTGTGCAACAAATTTTCCAAAACACTATTTTTCTCCTTTCTCAATAGAAATGGCCTGTTTCTGGTTAGTGGCAAGAGTTTGGTGTCTTTCTCAGAAGTAGGTTAAGTGTCAGCTAAACTGGGACATTTAGGAATAAGTGGCAAGTTCCCCCTGAAGTCACATGACTCGAAATGAGTATCTCTTCACGGGACCTTGCATAGGGCATAGCTGCATCCAGGCAACCACCAGCACATGCTGGCAACCAAGCAGACCATGCAATTTGGCAGGTACTGCTGGACACTACGGGCATCTGAGGGGGACATCAGCCTCTTACGAACTAGAGATGACCGTGGAAGAACATGATGCAATTTTCCAGGGTGATCACTCAAGGACTAAAAGCCCTAGAAGTGTTCTAATACTCTAGCTCTACTCTGCTCTGAGTTAGCTCTGTAGAAACTGCTGTCCAGGGACAGAAGTCCAGAGGTGCACTCTGCAGGAATCCACAGACACAGGGGCAACAGAAAGGATGAGCAATGTGCTCATGTTGAAACACTGCAACTGCTTTCAATCAAGCAGGCCCATTTGGAATCACATGAATTTTGTCAATAATTCAGTTTTGCAAATGTTTTGCAATATGGTTTCATCTGACAAACTCTCAGTAGTGTATTTTTCCAATTTCCAAAAAAGCACATGTAGAAAAATGGTGTCAAATAACATTAAAGGGTGTGTTTTGAAATTGTGGACACCAAGGAGACTAGCATTGGCTCTCTTTCCAACTCTAACTCATGCCATCTTGAGCTAGGTTTACAGGAGCTTGAAAACAATGCATGAGAAGATGGTAGAAGGAAAAAGAATGCCTGACAAAGTAAGACAGAGATAACAGCAGAGTGAAGACAGCTGACACAGGGATTCTTAAAATTGGTGGGTTTAATTTAGACAGTGTTATTTTAATGTCTCCATCCTTTTACTTAGATGGGCATACCCAAACACCCACAACTATTCATCATCCACTGCCCAATATCAACACTGAAAACAATGTATACTTTTGCTCTGTATTAGGACAAAAATCATAGATTCATGCATAATTGTTTACAGAAGTTTAAAAAAATAATGAAGTTGCATTTCTGCTCCTACCAAAATTGTACAGTCTCTCTAAACAAACTTCTTGACTTTCTGGAGAAAAGAGAAGATTCCCACTGCTTCAAATTAAAGTCCACATATTAGCAGAGGAATTATTGGTTATGACAGATTGAAAACAGATTGGGTGTTTCTTCAATTAGAAATAAGTACATTCATTTCATAAATGGTTTGCCATAAGGAGAGCAATCCTGTTTAGACCTGAGGTATACGTCATGGATTTTTTTTTCCACTTCTTTCCTCAGTAGTGCAGGGGGGAAAAAACATAGCACTTCTAATAGGTTTTTTGGCTTTGCAAGAAATACAATCAACCTCTTGATTCATCCTAAAATAGTAGGCATTCCTACTTTGGTACAATTCAATCAGGATTGCATAACTGCTGGCTTTAAAAGAATATGACATTCTACCTCTTCACTTTAAACTGATTCAGTATGAATTAACTTAAAATGTCACACTCGATTTAGATTTAGATAAAACAATACTTAAAAAACAATACTGTTTGGTTAAGAAAGAGGTTAATGAGGAAAATGTAATCCCTACTTAAATGCCATTGGAATGCAAAGCCACATTTATTTGCATGTGTGGTATCTGTAAAAGGTCCAAGGAATTTTGTTTTTGGTGTTTTGAATTGTTTATAATGTATTCTCTTTTTATTCCATTCTAACAATTCCCAGAAATGATGGAAATCAAAAGATGGAAAAATATAAATGCGTTTGGGTTGTAAGAAAATTACCAGTTGCAACATCAGCTCTGCCCACAGTTCATAAAGCAGGTGATTATGAGGACAATAAAGAAAAATGTCATTAAATCAGAAAAATCCCTTGAATCTTGCCAATTCTGTGATAGCGCCTGGAAGTCTGACAATTCAAAATAGTCCATGCCAAATTATGCAACAAAATTTCACCAATAATGATGCTCATTTGCAAGCATTTATTAAATAGTTTAGATATTCCCGGCTGCAGGACATGGAACATACTGGATAATCTCTTTGACGTTATGTTTTATTAAATCATTTCCCAAAGTGTCAAGTAAAACAAATCTATTCTTTTAAAAGCAACCTTGGAAAGGTCACCAACTTTTCAATAGACCAGTTTCTCATTTCACTACTAGGTTATTTTCTCACACATTTTAGGTTTGGGAATAGCTCCATTAAGAACACTGTGTTTCAAAACAACCCCGTTTCCCTCTGAGGCCCAGCAGCCAGAGCAGAGCCTAGCACTGAGAATCCACAGGCCATCAATTAACAACAACTAGCCGGGGTGGGGGGGTGGGGGGAGGGCAGGGACAGCTTGGCAGAAAGTCAGTCATATCAGTGTTTAGGCCAAAGCTCCCATTCAATATGGCATTGCTGCCCTATTGCAGCGAAGTACTAATGGTCAGGATCACCATCGCTTAAACTTCTATTTCTTTCTTTCTTTCTTTTTTTTTTTTTTTTTGGAGACAGAGTCTCGCATTGTTGCCCAGACTAGAGTGCTGTGGCATCAGCTTAGCTCACAGCAACCTCAAACTCCTGGGCACAAGCAATCCTTCTGCCTCAGCCTCTCAAGTAGCTGGGACTACAGTCATGCACCACCATGCTCTGCTAATTTTTTTCTACATATTTTTAGTTTTCCAGATCATTTCTTTCCATTTTTAGCAGAGACAGGGGTCTCGCTCTTGCTCAGGCTGGTCTCGAACTCCTGACCTCGAGCGATCCTCCCACCTCAGCCTCCCAGAGTGCTAGGATTACAGGTGTGAGCCACCTCGCCCAGCCCTAAACTTCTATTTCAATACCTTGATCTGTCGCTTGAATGTTTCCCCTTAGGCTTTAAATATGCAAGAATAAAAATGAAACAAAAATTAACATGTTTATGACCTCTCCTACTATTTCTATTTCTGATGAGTTCTTTCAGATAGCTAGAGTGATACAATTCTACGGTAACTAAATCCCTCCAGAAACCTCTATTGCCCAGAACTACAGTTTTCAGGGGCAGGGCCTGCTGTGCAGTAACTCCCCAAGCCCCTTGCTGCCACCAGGCAGGAGGAGCAGCTTGTCTGATTGGTGCATTTGCAGAAGGAATAGAGCATGCCCAGCACCCCTGAGCCAGCCCGCAGGTCCCCTCTCTGCAGAGGGGTGTGGGGGAGGCCTGTGGTGCTCAGATATGCCAGGGCCTGGGTGGCTACCAGCCGGTGGAGCAATTCACAAGCGCACTGTGGCGGCTGTCTCAATCCAGCTCTTATTAGTAATACAGCTGGCATTTTTAATCTCTGTTCATCTGATTCCTGACACCATAAAGTGAGTACCAAAGTCTGGTAAGGATGAGAGGTGCCATTTATTGAGCCTCTAAAATCCCAACTACTTCACAGAAGTAAATTCACTAATACAGAATTCATGTATATTTTTTAAAGTTTTAGCCATCTCTCCATCTTGGATCCTGCCGCCCTGCTGCTGCTGCATGTGAGCTTGGCTCTGCCACCTGCGCTGGGAGCCTCCTCTCTCTGCGTCACTGCTGACACGACAGTAGAGGGACTGGAAACCAAAGGCAGTCGTCTCTACTCCCATGGCGCTGGCCAGCACCAGGCCGGTGGTCACAGCTGCAGGCCACAGAGCGGGGCTGTGCACCCCTCCTGCAGAGAGGGCTGCCGTGTGTTTGTGAGCGACGATGCAGTTACCAGAGCAATCAATTCCTTCTGGACAAACATTAGTTAAGTGACACATAGTCTGTCTTGTCTCTGCTCAGGAAGAATTGATGAGCCAAAGAATCAGCTGCTGAGTAATACCTGCAGGAGCACAGCTGTGCGGAGGGGCTCAGGCAGCCAGTGAGCGGAGGAAGAGGAGACCAGCAGAGCCCACCCAGCCTGGGTTCGTGTGACAAAGCTGATTTTCCTCAGTGCCTAGTCATTCAACTCTCAGGCTGGAAACTGAAAACTCACTCCCCCTAAGCAGGTTAGAGCCTCCTGTCCAGAGATTAGACCACAAAACAGGACAATATACAATCAAGTATCAAAATGGGCAGGTCAGTCATTAAGCCCTGGTGAAAATTTTTGCCTACATTCCACAAAAAAAAATTGTTGTTTTTCCTTCTTTTCTGTGAAAATCAGAAAAGGAAGCCAGTGGCAGTGAGGCCTTGTGGTGAAAGTGGCAGTGTGAGGTGAAAGTGGCAGTGTGAGGTGACAGCAGCAATGCGGGACAGTCCTCCCTCAGCCTCCTGGCCTGTGGATGGCAGGGACCCCTCCTGATTACACGCACTGCCCCCCACCTGCCCCGGCCAGGACGGCCATCTCACCACTGCAGGGTCTGTACCACTCGTGTTCACGCTAACCCCGACCTCACGTGAACCACCCTGACGGGCTTGCTCCCTGTCAGCCATGGTTCAGTGCAGGAAACAGAAAACCATAGATCTGCCATGGTCGGAGGCTTTAATACAAGGTATCACGTGGAAGGGCTGGAGGAGTCCAGTCAGGGGCAGCCATCAGAGTCCCCACAGCCATGAGGCTGGTGACCAGACAGTGGACCATGGAGCCAGGCCACTGCCCATCCTCATGTCTTCCAGAGCCCTCTTGTACACCTACACAGCTGCCTTTCAAATCTTACGTGACTGTATTTCATTATCAGAACCTGAACTGCATCCTGAACTCTTGCTGCAAAGGTTACTGGGAACTGTGGTTTTTACACTTCTAGGCCCTCCAAGACAAGGCAGCGGGGAAACCTAGGAATGCCTGGTGCTGTAGCCAAGAGCCAGCACAGCTCCCGCAGGGACCGCACATGGAGTCACAGGCCGAGTGCTCTAGGAACAAGGTGCCCCAGCACACATGCTCTCGTGAGCCCCCTTCCTGGGAGTCTCCCTCAAGATGGGGAATATAAAACTAACCACTGAGAGCTGGTGGTGGTGTTGCCTGAATTGCCTTCCTTAAGATCGGATCTTCTGGCAGCCTTGAGCGCTAGAGGACTGACTTGGCTGAAGAACTTAGGAGAGCTTCCATCTTGCTCTGCCAGTCACCTTACCATTCCACACCCCTTTTGAGATTTCAGAGATCAGTGCTTCCCCAGGCCTGGCCCCATGACCAGTGGCAGCATCACTTGGGAACAGGTTAGAAATGCAAATTCTCAAACCACACCCCAGACCTGCTGAATCAGAAACTAGGGGTGGAGTCTAGTCTGTGTTTTAAGAAGCCCTTCAGGTGATTCTGAAGCCTGCTACAATTTCAGAACAACTGCTATAAGGAATAATACATTTCTGGAACAACAGAATATGGGAAATAATGCCCACTTGATTACTAGTGGGGTGAAAACAGCATAAACCTCATTGCAGAGCTCTGGCAAAACTAAGATGTAGCATGCAGCTAGGTCCATCTCTCCCCAGGTGCACATCTAAATCTCCTTTCCCTCTGCCTGACCACATGGTGCAGGGACCCAAAGCCATGGTCAGCATGTTTTTAGGTGAAGAGAGAGAAGGAAGGCCATACCCAAGCTGGGTCTTGGCTCAATCCTAGTATCTGGGCTGGGCACGGTGGCTCAGGCCTGTAATCTTAGCACTCTGGGAGGCCAAGGGAGGAGTACTGCTTGAGGTCAGGAGTTCAAGACCAGCCTGAGCAAGAATGAGAACCCATCTCTACAAAAAATAGAAAAATTAGTGGGGCATGGTGGTGTACGCCTGTAGTCCCAGCTACTCGGGAGGCTGAGGCAGGGGGATGCCTTGAGCCCAGGAGTTTGAGGTTGCAGTGAGCTATGATGACACCACTGCACTCCAGCCCAGGCAACAGAACAAGACCTTATCGCAAAAAAACAACAAAACAAAACAAACCCCCACAACCTTAGTCTCTGGAATGGAAGAAAAGAGAGAGATGGTTAATATTCCTGAGGACAGGCTCTAGTAGGTTCACTTACCAGGAAATAGGAGAATGGTCTGCCTTCTAGTAAATATGCTTTAATCAGCGTCCTGAAACTTGAACACTCAAAATGGTGTCTGCTCCTTGTAGACATTGAGGCAGAGAGGTAGGAGAAGAGACAGAAGCATTCCTTACCCCCAACATCAGTCTCTGAGCTCCTAAATTGCTCCCCATGATTCAAGACTATTCCACCTGTCCCTATTAAAACAATGGGTCCCCTTGCCAAAATTTCTGACTGCAGCCACCTCTCCTCCCACCCTCCCATTCCTAGCTTGAACAGACCCCTTCCGCTTCGGTCTCTGCTCCTGAGTTCCTATTCAAATTATCTTCCTCTTGCCGCCAGTCCTCTCATAGGCTCCACGTCATTCTTTCTTGCCAGTCTTCTTCCTGGGGCCCGAAGCCTGCCATGCTGTCTTCTCCAGTATTATCAATACTTTTACAATCAGGAAAAAAAAACACTGTGTTGAGATTTTCAGAATTGAGTTCCCACCTCTCAGACTCATTTTCACTAAGGATCACATTCAGTGTCAAGTCTGCAAGGGGGGATGTCCCCACTATAGCTCAGGGTAGAGCACCAAGGGCAGCAGGGGCTTCAGCCTCACAACCCAAACCTGAAAAGCCTAAAACTGACGGGAACCTTGTTAGAGAAACATGGAGTTTTCTAAAACCATAGCTCTCAAACTTCTTTTTAATCTATGAGAAATACATTTTACATTGCAGCCCAGTACCCACACATGTATAAAAAAAACTGTGAAAGAATACTTATCCTTCTGATATTTTCTATTGCATTTTTAAAATGCTAGTCAAATCCCACACAATTGATTTCATGAGTTACTAATGGTTAGCAACCTGCAGTTTGAAAAACACTGCTCTAAAGCACACACCATAATAATCACACTACCAGTACTACCAGTACTAAAGAAAAAACAGCATTAATAGCACATTGTCATCATTACTAATGCTGCTGAGTGTTCTATGTGTTTGTGTGTGTGTTCCTGTCATTTCAATTAAAATCTTAAATTGCTACAGGCCAGGCCACAATATCAACTCTATACTTTTAGTATTGCAGTGAATACAAAAAAAAAAATTGCTTGTATTGAATTCCTCTTAACTCTGAATTTGGTGATGATTTACAACAGCAGTGCAAGTGGATGACCAAATTTTCATTACCAGATTAGTAGGTATTTTCCAGGTTTCAACAAACATTTTTGTGCAATGAAGTTTAGTTTAGCTCGAGTTAATCAATATAATCATATAATGGAGGTTCTCCTCTCTCCCTGTTAAATAACAGTAGTTCAAAGACTGGAAACATTTCAAGGATAAAAAATAGGGCTTGAAAACGGAAACGTATGCCTTCTAGAATAGTCTTAGATCTTCAGCTGTCACATGAGAGAAGCTCAACGCTGTCCTTCACAGCTGGATTTCTGCCTCTCTACAAACATGCACATACACGTTTTCACTGAGGAACGGGCCACCACACACGACACACGGAGACACGATGCCGCACCCCGAGGTATGTGACACCGAGCGGCGCGTGCAACACAGACAGACGCGGGATGCTGGCGGCGTGGAACCCTGGCCTCTCCTGGCTCTCTCCCCAAAGCAAAACCCACCGTAGACGCCGCGAAGAACCAGGAAACCTCATGGCTTTAATCATTTCCTTTCCCCGAGCTCCATGTGGCACACAGGACACTCCGTTTTCCTTTAGGTTTGCGTCTTCCCGAGAGGCGAGCGGAGGAGAGAGCGAATCCGCGTTCCCAAGGGCGCGGGGCGCAGAGGGGAGCGGCCCGCCGTGCTCCGCCAGCCACCCGCGCCCGCCCTCAGCCCGCAGGACTCCTCGGCCCTGGCGCGGTTGAGAGTTGGCGCCACCTGGCTTCTTGAACAAGAACAAGAGGCAGGAGGTGGATGAGGTTGAAGAGGGGCGCGCAGCCTCCTCCCCGCCTTGGGCACCGGGCGGGCGGGAAGGAAGACGGCGCGCCTCCCGCTTCACAGCCCGGGCGGCACTGCCGGGGGAGGCGCAGTCCCCTTCCCGGGAATCACCGGGGAACTTCCCTCTGTATTCACGGTAAAATAGTGGATTCCGCATTCAAAGCAGGTGTAAAGTGCAGAAATACCTGTGGCACTCAAAGCATTCTAAATAAGCACAGATGAATTTACGCATTGATCAGCTCTGGCTCGTTTATATCAATCACCTGTCCTGTGCAGTTTCCCGCACCGACCTATGGGAGAGGAGAAGAATACAGGAGAACAGGCACCCTAGGATTCGGATCTCCACCCTGTTGCAATATTGGAAAGGAGTCAGGTTAAATGCAACCCCTGTGCCTCAGTTTGTTCACATGCTAAATGGGGAGAACAATACCTTCAGGTGACTGATGAGAAAAGGAAAACCTGGTGAGAAACTGCCTTCAACGTTACCATTTTTGTAGAAAGGCACAACAACAATCCTAGTGAAAATGATAATAGGTTATTATTATCCACTCAGTGCCTTACACAATTGCACTGAGTTTGTATTTACATGTACGGAAAAATGAATTCACAGAACGGCTGTTAATTGGAAGGTACTTGTCACAAACTGCCTTATCTAGAGCCTGGACTAGTTACCAAAAAAGAATTATTTATGCATCTATTTCAGCATGCCTTTTAAAGAGTGGAATCTAGAGACAGTGGTTTGGAAACTGACTTTCCACATAACCATGCACACACATGGATGCATATGATATGTGCATACCAAGTACACATATATGAAAATGTGTACATACATGGGAAATATGAGTTTGCATTTATAATAATGCACATTGCTACTCATTTTACAAAAGACTTTTGCATTTACTTCTCATTTAATCCTCACGGCATTAGGCATTGTTAAACCCCATTTTACAGATTAGAAAAACTGAAGCTCAGAAAAATAACTTTCCCAAAATCTTGATAAGAAGTTATAGAACCAAAACCATTTATTCTGAGTCATTCTCATATTTAGCAAACATGTGATGGACACCTACTGTGTGCTGGGTACTAAAGCATGGTGGCTACAAAGATCAAAGACATATTGCACTGCCCTCAAGGAACTCACACCGAGTGAAGACAGAGGAATTACACTCCTAAAGGATACATATTCCATAAACAGCCTGGGGCTTGGTGAAGGCTTCCAAGAAGAAGATATGGCCATCCTGAAGGATCGAGGTGTGACTCAGGCAGAAAGACAACATGTGCAAAGATGTGATGGCAAAAGAAACAAGAGTGCTCAATATAGTTCAGGAGAGCCACGGCTCCCGAGTGTGCAGCGACAGTGGTGAGAAAGAGACTATGACGAGCATTATGTGCTTAGCATTTGGGTTTTCCTGAAGTCTATGAGGGAGTGAATGAAAGATTTTAAGTGGGGAAATGACATGACCAAATGTCCTTTGCATTACAGATCAGTCCAGCTGCCATGAGGACAGACTGGAAGGTACATTGGCAGTAGGAGAAACGATGGAATGACGCAGGCAAATTCAGTGTGTCATTGCTGAAGCAGGGAATGATTTGGAAAACAGAGAGGGTGGATTTCAAAGATATTTAGGAGGACCTGGTGACAGTTGCCAGGTTACTGGCCTGAGCACCAGATGGGTGGAGGTGCCATTCACAGAGACTAAGAAACAGACTATGGGCATGCAACAGAGATTAGATATAAATTCTGTTTTGAGCATAGTGAGTTCTAAAAATCTAAGTACATCTGTATGGAAATGTCCTCTAGGGATTTTTGTCTCTCTTACATTTGATTCAAGACTCTAAAAACAAACGAGACTTGCTGCTGTACTCCTCATTGGAGAAACCACAGCCTTGTCTCAGTGGCCCTTGATGGCTCAAAGTCTCACACAGCAGAGCCGGTATGTTTAAAGAAGCACCACCCAAGTGAAATGGTACTGTTAGTTTTGCTTTAAATTTGTGCTCCTGAACCCAAGACTATTGTATTCTGGTCCAGTTATTCCTGGTCTTAATGAGAAAGTGAGGTGAGGACTGCAGATGGTTGGGGTGGTAGGAAGATGCAGCCTAAAGACTTGTTCTGTGCTCACCTAAACCGATCACAAAGGTTGGACTGGGGGCCCCATCTCTACAGTAAGTTTCTTGGAGGAGCCAGGCACTGAGCAGGAATTCAACCTGGGCTCTCCAGCTGTGTGACCTGAGGAAATCAGCTCTCTGGGCCCAGCGTACTCATCTGTAAGATGAAGGGGCTGAGGTATCTCTAAAGCCCTTTCCAAGTTTAACATTCTCTGAGCACTTAGCGTAAGAAAAAGTGGGTTCTAGCGTTAGCTCCGCTGCTTCCATCTGGTGTGGGGAAGGGGCTCATTGACCGTTGAAACATTACAGCATCAGAGAACATGAGAACAGAAATCAGATTTACGGGCCACAGATCACCTAGATTAAAAAATAATAATGTGTATGTGTGTGTATATATATTACATATGTGCATACAGAGAGAGGGAGAAAGAGAGACAGAAGTAGATCTTGAGAAACTGGTCAACATATGCAATGGGTTGACGGCAAAGCCAGGTCTAAAATCAAGGTTTTCTAACTATTGGTCAGGTAATTTGCCCATTGGTCTCTGTAAGTCATGGATGTCACCAGAACGCTGGAAGATTTGATAAGATTCATGTTTAATGAGCTCCATGTGTGATGTGCTTCCTTCCCCCACCATTGATATTGCCTCAGAAAAAGCTGCACGTTCTGGCGACAGCATGGATCTTTTAAATGGGAGCCCTAAGAATTCACCCCTGCCGTTAATACTAACTCTACATGTAAATTTGCTGAAGGATAATATCCTGAGATCATTTTTTCAGAGGTGATGAAAGCAGTCCATTTCTGAAGAGGCCAAACGAGAGGAAATTATCTGGCTTGTCCTTCCGCTGAGGGCAATGTGGGATACTTCCCCACACTGCACTAGGCACGGGGAAGACGGCACTGCGGCTACATCCCAGCTGTGTGCCCTGGGCAAATGACTTCACCTTTCTGGGTCTCAGCTCATCTCCAGGAAAATTCAGATGTTGAACTTTAACAAATCCTAACATTCTGAGATTTCACCTGGAGAAATTCCTGAGCAAACTGCCCTTTTAGCCAACTGTCCTCTGCCTCTCTCTGCTAGGTAATTTAAAAAACTGGGATAGTGGGTTAAGAATAATAGTAGTAGTAGTAATACTAATAATAATAGCAGTTAATGAGGAAGAGGACCTTTGCTACTTAATCTTGCTCAGACTGAAATTTAAAAAGTGACTTGACAGGCTAATGCATTCAGTATTCATTCAGTAAATATTTTGTAAGTGTGCCCCCGTATGCTACCAATGTGCTAAGGCCTGGGGATCCAGCTAGTGTATCTCGACCATATTAAGAAAGCAACAAGAAAATGTGCTTTTGCATGAAAATGGCATTGAATAATGCCAAAAAAAAAACACGTTAGCGTCTCTGAATCTGTTATTGCCTCAAACTCTGCCACAGCCGTCTCTGGGGTCCCGGGCAAGTCACGGTCTTTCCCGCCTGGCCCCTCCAGCCCGCGCGTCTTCAGAGTCTTCTCCTGGGGTAGACTGTGTTCCTGAAAGGCCCCATTGATGCCTCAGTACGGCCGCCAACTGCCTCCCGCGAACGCCGGACCGCTAGGTAACCCGAGCCCGAGGCTCCCTCCCATTTGAGTAGAAAAAAAAGTAGGGGGTGCGGGGGGCGGAGGAATCGAAAGAAAGGAAAGGAGAAAAATACTGAGAAACATGTTTTGGCAGGCAAGGCCTTCGGAGACTACCATATGTGCTCCACATTGAGCAACCCCTAGTCTTTGATGTTTTTCTGAATGTAAAGGCATTATTCTTTCTCAAACTGCGCCTAAGTACTACAGACGTTAAAACAATGAGGCCCGAGCGGGCGGACCTGGCCCTAAGTGTTTAATTCGTCCTTCACCCGAGTGCCCGCCACCGGTTAGCTCCCCAGTTTGCACCCGGGCAGCGGGCAGGGCTGCCCTGCCCCCGCCCATCCCCCTTTCGGGCGCGGGTCTGTCTGGATCCTAGGACACCTTAGCGCCAAGTTCGGAAGTAAGTACTTTCCCAAACGCCCGGCGAAAACTCCCCAGATGTTTCCTGAATCCCGGAAACGAGCCCAGGTCGGATCTGAAGCATTCTTTCGACGGCGGCCCCGGCGCCCGCCCCGCGCCGCGAGCCCGGCTCCCCGGCGAACTGCGGGGTCGCCCCGGCCCGGCCGGCGCGGCAGCGGCCAGCTGAGCGGGAAACCCCGGGCGAGGTGGTGGAGGTGGTATTTTATGGCGTGCGGAATTATGAATCACACGCGAAGATCCCTAGTAAATTTACACTGCAATCTTTGGGGAGTGTATTAAATAGTCATTCACGCGCCGGTTGTAAATTCCTTCCTTCCCCTGCCCCCTGTTATCCACCGCCGGACGGAACGGCGACCTTAAAAGGAAGGCTCCAAATCCACTCGAGGTCTCTTCTAGGAAACTGCCCTTTCCCTCCCGGTGCAGGGAGGCCGGGGCTGGCCGCAAGTGGGGACCTCGGGGGCGGGAGGGGGCGCGAACGCGAAACCGGCGCTTGGGCGGCGCGAGGCTTCGCAAACCCGGGCCCCTCCGCGGCGGCCAGGGTGGGAAGTGCTCACTTCCAAACTAGGGCGTCCGAGCCCCCGCCGCTTCCGGGTCCCGGGAAGCACTTCCGGGGTGCGCGCCACGCGGCCGGGACCGGCGCCTGCGGATAATCGCGAATAGCGAAGGGGAATGGAACCAACAAAAGGAACCGGCCACAACTCTGGCCGACAGTGACGTCGGAGTGGGCCACACCAGGTCCCCCCACCCCCAGTTGCGGTCAAGCCCCAGTGCTCCAGCACGTCAGTGTCTGCCCTGGGGGGCCGCAGAGCCGAGACCAGGGCGCCGCCTGGGCCTCCCCGCCGCACCGTGGGCGCGGGCACTGGAGCACGGCCCGGGCTCCCCTCCCTCCAGAGTAGCGCACGACGAAGGGCCCTCCTGCGCCCGGGCGTCTGGGGAGGTCTCTTTCTCTGGGTCGTTTGGATGCAGTCTGGAGTCGGCCGGGTGGGACCAGCTCACCCTGACCCTCGAGGGTCAGGAAAGGATTACTGTCGGGCAGAGGGCACCGCGGTGCCTGCCTGTGTTAAACTGTCAGGGGGAGCAGGCTCCCTCCGTGCGGGAGCGGGCGTGTGGGTTATCCGGGAGTAACCAGGTCGCGCCGAGGCTGGGTTGAAGGTGGCAGCAAACCCTCAAGAGGCAGTCGTGGCTGTGGGCCTGAGACGACCTGGACAAGCACAGGTACGCGCGCGCCTTGCCTTCCACTCGCTCTCAAACAACTGCCCCTCCCTCGGAGCACCTTGTCTGCCAGTCAAGATCTGTTGTCTCAGTGCCTACTGTGCTCGGATCTTTGCCAGGCTCTGTGGCGCATACAAAGCCACAGAAGGCCTGGCATCTGCGCGCGAACCCAGCTCAGGACCTGGAATTGGTGCGTCAGTGGAGGGAAGGGAGGGCGCCCATTAAAGTTACTTCTCATGCTGCACTTTTTTTCTGGAATGAATCAAAGGCACTCGGAGAAGACTATAATACTGCACGCCTGGACTTCGGGCTCAGCTTCCTTTTTCTGACCCTTCCTCAACTCGGCTTTCCCTATTCAGGAGGAGATTTGGAATTCCCCTTATGGGGGCGCGGGAGGGGGGTGGTGGGGGAAGCAGCCAGCCCAGGTAAGTATGGGAGCCACATGGTCTGGCGGATGGAGAAAAGGAAAATCATCTCCAAATGCAACCAGACAGGTGGGGGGTAGATCGAAGCTGAAAAGGGAATGGGAAGTCTGAATAACCCCAGCAGACTGCGTACCCGGTGGTAAGGTGTGAGAAACAGTCAACATTTGGAGCTCTGGAGTCTGAAGAGTTTTGGCAGCTGTTAGATAACTTCCTGATCTGCAATAAAATTCACGTGACCGAGAGGATGTTTCCGCTATTTCGTTGCCTGGCTCCTTTCCTCTTTCTCCAAGTCTGCAAGTTTAAGAGATTTCACTGGGTCCCGGTTGAATGGTGGTGCCGGCCGAATGTGGGCCCAGGGAGGAGTCCTGGAGGCTTGGGACTACACCAGTCGGGCAGGGGCAGTCCCAAGCTCACTGGCTTGTCGCCTCCCCAGCTCTCACCTGCAAGGTGACACCAAGGCCTGTTTTCGGAATGGGAATCCAGAATGCTCCCTTTCCTGCCACCAACCTGTCCCTGATCTTCCCCAAACTGTCCAAAATAAACACTTTAAAAATCTGTGAAGTTCCAAGGGTTTTCCGCGGCCCAGCGCCCTCTGGCCGCAACAGCAGCGTTTCTGGAACGTGATCAGGCATAATTAGGGCCTGACCACTGTGGAAATACGGGCAAGATTTTTACTTTCCTTATTGGAAAAAATGCAACAGGGGCCTGGTGCGCAGCGCAGGGCCCCCTGAAAAGCAGCATGCACTGAGGGGGCTCCTAGCACCCGCCGGCCGACTTTGAACTCTTCTAGGCTGGGCGACGGTTGGGGGAGGGGCGGTGGAGCCCAGGCCCAGGCAGTTCCTCACCACCCAGGTCCTTGGGTGTGTCCCCCGGGGCTTCCGCAAGTCTGGTGCAGGTGTCATCTCTGTCCCTACGGCTAACTCGACCCCGTGTCGCTCCCGCTCCCAGGCCCCCTAATCATGCACATTCGGACTGGCTCGCACAGCGGGTGGACAGGGAAAGGCCGCGCACCAACCGCATCTCTCGGTTTTCGCGTGGGTTACGGCCAGCTTCAAGGGACAGTCCCCCAGATGGGAGGGTCGAACGTGGGTTTCCCGGACATGTAGCGGGAGAGTAATAAAACTGGCTGAAGAGCAAAGGATTAGACCTTGCCGGTCAAGGTCGGAGAATGCAAACGGAGGCGTGTTTGAGGACAAGCTTGTGAGACGTGAGGGGAGGACTTGAAGTTCGCAGGGTCGACCACTGAGGGGAGGAAGGGAGGAGGAGGGGGACTGACGGCCTGGGAGGCCACACCTCCCCGTTGTAAGGGAGTACGGAGGGCAGGCTACGAACTTCCGAGTTTCTAGGAGGGAGATTCAAGGATTTTCCCAATGACACAAGCACACAACGATGAGGATATTTGACAAATTATCCTCGTTTTGCAAACGTGGAAACAGAGACGTCAACATGGTGGCTCGAGGTCACAAAGCCAGTCCAAAAGCCAAGACCCAACCAGGTGTGCCTAGCCTAAATCGTATTAAGCACTTGCCACTCAGCCTCTGATAAAAGCGGCTCAAGCCGGATCTTCACGAAGACCCTGATTCTACAAGAGTTGCTCATCCGTCCAAATTCCTGATGGCTTTTAGGTGGGTGTTATCTTTAGCAAAGGAGAGATTTACATTAAACCTGCTGGGAGGGTAAGGGGTGAGGAGGGGCGTTACAAATTTTCTTAAATACTCCAGTAGTGTCTTCTGTTTCCTACCCAGGTAAGCTGTACCCAAGTCTAAGTGTTTCAGTAATTGCCTTCCTGTCCGGCACCACTGCAAACTTCGCAGCGCCACTTTGTCCAGCACCGAAAGAACGCCTAAGAAATGGCTGTGATAATGTCAGCTGGTGCAATTCCCCTTCGCAGCCTTTGCACAGAGCCCGAACTGCAGTGGTTTTCTCATTTGGATCCATTTCTTACTGGTCTTGGCTTAATAAATCACTCTGATCATTAATAACTATAATAAGATCACTCTGGCCCAGGTGCCTAGGGGTGGCCGGGCTGGGCAGGGGCTGCGTGCTCCACTGGTAGCAGGTCCCAGAAGGCCCACACACCCTGGAGGGTACTTGCCAGCATTGCCCAGGGCTTTTCACACCCCAACTCCTCACGTGCCGCCTCCAGATTTCCCTCCCCTTGGCTGGAGAGTAGGCCCTCCAGTGGCTAGACCCTTCTGTCTCCAAAGGTGGGGGTTCCCAGGCAAAGAACCACAGAAACACTGAAAAAGGCAATTGGGCTCTAGAAACTTCATGGAAAAACCCAGTGAAGTGGAGACAAACATGCTTTAGCCACGGTTGTTGGAAATTCAGGCAAAGCTCCAAATACCCTTTGAATTTTGTGCACAATTATTATTTTCCTTCACTTTTTCTTCTTTCTTCCTACATTGTCTTGTTCTTTTGATTTCCCTCTTGAATTTCTTGAGTTTTAGTGCTGCCAGACCACTGGAGTCCTCCCACCACGGAGAGGAGATGTCACTGCTGGGTTGCCCCTATCCTCAGAGGGGGGAAGACCAGCTCAATTCAAACTGGCAACCTAATTCCAGTTCGCCAGCTGTGGTTGGTCAGCCTTTTCTCTGTGACCAGAGTCCAGTGTGGTGCCTCCAGCCACAGGTAGCAGCAGCAACTATGGCAGAGGATGACAGAGGAGAAATACATGAACGCCGTGCAGCTTTCTGACCTTGATGTTCACTTTTCTGTCAGCTTTCATTGTCACCACTGAGTTAGATAATCGATAACTGTAATTGAGGAAAATAAATCATAGTCTCTCCTTCTAGTGCAGCCACTGTAAAATGAGTTAACATACCTTTGTTGGATTTAAAAAGTCCCATTAAATGACCACACCTCCAGTTTGGAATAGTACTCCAGGGACAATTAGGGCCCAGAGGCCTTAAATTAGCCAAAAATTCAAGAAATGCACATAATACTCCCAGGACATCACTTCCATGTCCAAAGGGAAAGAGATGGCTTCAGAGACTTAAAAACAATTTATCCTTAATGCCCACCTGGAGTCAATGCACTGTGCAGAAAAGGTGGGGTCCCTCTCCCTAATTCTTCTTGCTCAGCCTGCACATTAGGAGAGTGAAGAAAATGGGAAAGGGGAAAGCAGCTAGACAATGGAGAAGATCTGTGCTGGGACTGTGTCTTTGTGGGAGAGGAAATGGGGGGAATCCCCCCAGGCAACTCCCAAACTGCAGCTGCCTCCCCCGCAGGCCTGCACTCTCTCCTTCCTTGCTTCCTGGCTTCGCCTGTTCTGTCTCACTCTTCCTACCTTCCACAAATTCCTTAAATGCAAACGCTAAAGCATTTTCTCTGCGTGTGAACAAGCAGTCATCAGACAACCTCTCTGCAGATAAGAAAGAAACCCGTGACACCAAGAAGCAACTACTGAACAAGAGCCGGGAGGTGGAAGTGCAAACAACAACGTTTGGGAGGTGGAGCCCTTGGGGCCTTGCTTTCAAAGGCTGACATATGGGTTTCCAGAGCTCCACACTCAGTCCTCTCCCAGCTTAGGTTTGGGTGGTCCCTTCTGCTCACTGATCTGTCCAGTGGAGAAATGGCCGAGATGGCACTTGGAAGTTAGGAACCAAGTTAATCCCCTTCTAGGCCTTCCCAGGCTTCTAAGACTGAATTGTCCCTGCCCCAGGCTGAAGGCGGAGCTTTGGGCTCAGTTTAGATGGTATGAACAGAAACTCAAGTCAAAGGAGATTGAGTTTAAATCTTCCCAAACCCTCAAAAACTCAAATGAGTTTGGAGGTTTTTAACATTTCTTTTTTGTAGAGATATGGGTCTCACTATGTTGTCCAGGCTGGTCTTGAATTCCTGGCCCCAAGCAATCCTCCCGCCTTAGCCTCCCACAGGGCTGGAATTACAGATGTGAGTCACCATGCCTGGCCAAGTTTGAGTTTAAGTGGTCTCAAACCCTGGTGTGGTGGGGCATGAAAAGTGACACTTGAAGGACACATGTGTAGTACATTTTGGGCTCCTCTTGTTGAGTAAGAGACTCCTGGTAATGTTGACTTTCCTATGGATATTTTGGAGAAATAGGTATCTGGGCTCTATAGCTCAAAATGGTGCCCAAAGCTTCAAGTTCTAACAACTGGGATTTCCCATCACTTAAATCACTCTCTAGGAGTGTACGCTAGAGGCTCATGGAAGGGAGTTCAACTTCCTTCCCCAAGTTACCAGGAGACCTGGCCCAGGCTGCAGGACCTCTTAGTGTGCCATCAGGTCTCAGGAAGCCTCGGGTTTCTTTGGACACAAGATCTATGGCTCTTGCCAGATCTGTCCTCGTTGTACCCCAGTTTTCTTGCAGGCACACAGGACTTGGAAATGCCCTCCTTACGGTTGTAAAGATTAAACAATATGCAGCCTGTGAAGTGCTTGGCACATAATAGGCACCCAACAAGAGTTAGTTCCTTCCCCCATGTCCTGTGGGTAGGTAATGAGCGGATCTGATTACTACTCTTTCCCTGATGGAAGAACTGAGGTGGGGTGGAGGAGCCATGGAGGATCACTCTGAGTTTCCCTTGACTTCTGGGATTGAAGACCCAGGGCCACCAGCTTCTGTCCTGTTAAGGTATTGGACTTGAGGGGTTTCCCGGCAGCGTGTTCATGGCTGTGGCCATGGCCTAGGCGACTGCCAGGACTGCAGTGTCTAGCGCGGTGTTCCGAGCCTAGTCCTGGGCTCTCTAAGAATCCAACCGCCATCCATAGATCCGGGAGCGAGTGGCTCAGGGTCATTTGATAGCCAAAGAGCAAGCGACTCTCCGTGCTGGAGCAGGCAACTCTCCATGCTGGAAACCTGGGTTCTGCCTGGCCAGACTAGTCACTTTCCCCCCAGGCCTCGGAGCAGAGCTCTAACTCCCCTTCCTCACTCCCCCCAGGTTTACTGAGCCTCCCTGGATCAGAGCTGCTGTGGCAGAGGCCAGAGGAGAGGGTCTGGGACACTGCCCTCTGCAGCCTCAGAGTCCCTTAGTGGCCTGGTGCCCATGAAAGCCATGAGGTGGTGCTAATGAAGAAGCCTAGACCCCACTCCTTGCACAAGGCCTGGAGCATGGCCCTGTTCTTTCCAAAATCACCAACATAACTTCACACTACTACCAAAAGCCAGACCTCTCCCCCAAGATCTTTCCTCCCACAACTGCCCCCTCCACCTGTGTAAGGGAGGGCTAAGAGCTCTTCCACACCTGAGCACCCCCACCCAGAGCCCACCGCCGCACCACCTTACAAGGTTCTGGAGACCAGTCCTCCGAAGAGCAAAGAGAAGAAAGCAGCCAACACCCCACGATGAGAGCAATCTTCCTTTTTATCACCAGAAGGCAGAGATCTGGAGCAGTCAGGGGAGGGCTGGCTTGGTGCATGGAAGTATTTAGCAGGTTCAGTGCCATTTCTGCCTAACAGGGTGTGAAAAGTAATATGAATGTGAAATACTGTGGGAAAATGGAGAGTTTCCAAAGCAGGCCCAGAGGCTCCTCCACTGGCTGGCCTGGAAGGCCCAGAGTCCCTGCTGCCCCAGGAGTGGCTCCAGGAGGCCCTGCTACCGGCCTGGGACTGCAGAGGGAATGTGGGGGGCCGGGAGGGTGTGGGTGGGGGAGGTGCAGTGAGCACAGAGCTGAGGGGGGCAGGGGCGGGGGCCCAGCTGACAGCACACGGGAAAAACCTGAAGAAAGCCCTGCGGGCTGCCTCCTCCTGGCTGCTGTAAGTTGACACAAGACAGCTTCCTAGAACTTCCCCTCCAACCGCCTAAATGTACAAAGGAAGAATTGAAGTCAAAAAATGGATAGAGATCATGTCGAAAGTCAGGTTGAAAACAAGACTTTGCTAATTTTATGAAGCAACCTATCAACCCACTGGGGTCTGTGGGTGCTTCTTCAGGAGGTGGAGGTGGGGGAGAACGTACGAATCCGAGCAATGTGCCCAGGCTGGCCCTGCAGACGAGGCTGACAGTAATCCCTGACCGCCAACACACATAGAGGAGTCTGGACTTTTCTCCTTCCAGGCCTCCGCAATCCCTAGTTTGCGGGACGCCCAAGCCACAGGCAGACACAGATGGAGCCAGACCACGGGCTGCCCCCAACCTTGGCCGGCCCGCTAGGCTGGTTCCCAAGCGACTTCTCAGTTGAGGGCAGGATCCCCCCAAATGGGACCAGAGAAGTCCTGCGGCCGGATCTTCCCCGGTGCTGGGGCAATTTCACTTCCCCACTTCTCCTCCTCGCTTGCCCCCGGCCCGTCCTGGCCATGACTGCCTCATTCCAGACGTGAAGGCGCCTAAGGCCTCCAAGAGACCACCCTACGTCTGTGCTCTCCGGCCTGGGGAGCCGAAGTGGGAATGCCTCCCCTTGGACTAGTTGCCCCCGCATTAGCTCGGCGGCTCGGTTGGTTTGGAAACGCTTGTTTCCACACTTCCACGTTTTCTGCTTGCAGGGCCTGGTGCGCAGGGGAGACAGCCAGCCTCCCTCTTTTTAAGACCATTTCCGCAAACCAGACTGCATAGGAGCAGCCAGGTGACGGTGCAGCTGGTTGTGGATGGTGCAGATGGTACCAGGTTTGGGAACAGACACCACAGCATATTATTCTACTTCGCAGGCACTAAGGAGTATTCAAGAATTGATGGCCTCGGTCACTCTGGTTTTCTCATGCAAATGACTCTACGTTCTAATCGTAAATGAAAGCTTTAGGACCTGCCTTTGCAAGGCGCCCTGGAGAAAGAGGAGGGATGTGTGCGCGCGCGCGTGCGGGAAGGTCAGATGCAGAATCTCACAAGGAGGGAGGAGGGGAAGCCTGGGGACACTGAGGCTGCGTCCACCAGGATAAAGCCCTAGCGCGTCCTGAGTCTCTAACTTCTGTCCTCGAGGCCTGAACCTCGCAAGCCGAGCCTGGCGCTCCCTCTCCGGGAGCACGAGGGACACAATGCGCAGATCCAGATGGAGTCGGTGCCAGCAGCCCCGGCCCTTCGCAAAGCCCGCGCGGCCCTGTCCTCCTCGGAGGGCGGCGGCGGGACCTGGGCTCGCAGCCTCTCCCCGGGCTCCGCGCGCCTCGGCCGAACCTCACTCCGGGCCTTCCTCCCCAGTGAGCTCACTTCCTCCCCGCGCCGCTCCCTTCCGTCCGCCGGAGCCGGCTCCCGGGACGCGGCTGCCCGGGCGCCCGGAACCCGGGGCGCAGGGCCTGCTCCGCGCCCGCCCCGCGCCCGCGCCCTTCTCGGGACACGCCCGGGACGGGGAGGAGATCCCGCAGGGACGGAGGCAGTGGAACGCTCCGAAGGGAGAGGAAATGGCTTCTTCACAACCAGACTCAGCGCGGGCTGGAAGGCGGGGAGGCCGAGGCCGGCCGAGGAGATCATCCAGTCGCCCCTTGACGCGGCCCAGCGCTGCGTCTCCTTCCTTTCTTCCTTCTGTCTCCTCCGCCCTCTTTTCCCTGGCTTCTCGCTTTAGTCCGCTGGTGTTTTAAAAATTCACATGTCGGGCACACTGAAAAAGCAATTTTGCATTTTAAAGTCGGCAGTAGCAGAGGGAGAATTACAAATCGGATTGGATTTAATTAGCTGGTAATGCTCCTCTCATGCCCTATAATTAAACAGAGATTCTAATGACGCTTCAGGGCCCACAAGTGATTATTACAAGCATATTTTACATTTACATTAAAACGCTCTCCCTGGGGTGCAATCCAGGATCTGGCTCCATTTATTCGAATTTCGAACCTGAGTACTGAAGTCAGAACACTGCTCCCCAGCAATGGAAGGCTGGCTGGTGGGAGCTGTTGTTTGGTTTCCTAGGTTGATTTTAACTTTTGTCCTGTTCCGTTTCCGTTCCTACGGAAAGACAGCCGACGCTTTCGAGGCCACTCTGCATCCGGCCAGGCTACCGGCAGCCTCGACCCCACTAAGACCCACGCCAACGTGTGTGTGAATTGGTGCAAAACCCAGAGCCACTTGGTGGTTCCCCATCACACACACACAGAGGCACAGTTAGGCAGCCCGGGCAGTGGATCGAATCTGGTTGCCCTGCAGAGGGACTGTGTGGCCCTGCAGAGATCCAGGAGCTCCATTTCTAGCCAGGCAATCGCTCTTCTGCATTATTCTCTTCTTATCTTTCTCTACTCCAGTCATCTACCACCCTCCCTCCCTCTGCGATTCCCTGTGAATCTGCGATAGTCTCCTGGCCCAGGCTACAGCATCTCTGAACCCAGGGACAGGGCCCTCCCAGAACCGGGTACCCAACTCCTTCACCCTGGCACCCTGCAGTCCTAGTCGTTCACCATCCCACAATCTCCAGGTTCTAAGTAAAGTGCACGTTCGTGCTGTCATCAGATCCACAAGCATTTTTGATGAGAGCTGCTTCCCTTTTGGAAACACTATTCCCTCTCCCCAGGAGAGAGAAATTAATTCTCTTCAGCTGGCTTAGAAAAAATAATAACCAAGACAGAGTATCTGTAGTGTGAAAACATCAGCCTCTAAAGCTGTTTCGGAGTGGAGTAAAGACTTTCAGGAAATGGTGGAAATAGGCCTGCTCAATTAACCAACCCCAGACTGCCATTACTCTGGCTACTTCTTTTCTCCCCGGCCCTCTATACTGTTTTCTTTCCCCCTCAAAACGTTTCCTGCTGCAACTTCCCCTTTATTTATGCCTTTATCCTTCTTAAACAAGAAATCCCTGGAAGTAACCCACCACCCCCAATTTCACTAATTAGTGGTACACGCAGGCCAGGTACCAAGAGCATCTTTAGACCTGAGCCTTCTCATCTGTAAGGAAGTGGTTAGACCAGATGGACTCGAAAGGCCCATTTCCACTCTTAAATTCAACACTTTCAAGACACAATTTTTCTTCTGTATTCATGAATGGAATATTTGTATACATACATACATATGTGTGTGTTTATATATTTCAGTGATGTTCTGTACCAAGATGCAGATGAGAAGGACATTTTAAACTTGGGTTTAAATGTGGGTGCCCTTTCTGGGTAGTTCCTATCAGACCAGCATTCCCTACTGGGAACAGAAAGAGACTCTCAGGGTGGAAAGCACCTGGGGTAGGTCTCCTGAACATAGCCACCCTCCAAGTCCACTCATGGTCACATGATTCATTAGGGCCCTTACTCCTCATCAGAGCACTAGCATCAGACTCTCTGACCCTGGCAATTCAAACACTAACAGTAAAACCCCATAAAACTGGCCAAGAGGGTGGCCAACATATGCACACATTAATTAGAGTTATGCTGGCCTTTGGTTTTCAGTCAGATGAACAACAGCTCCAGGGCAGGGGGCAGAGGGTTTGGGGTCCTTTTCACCCAGCAGATGCCCTTGGTCCTACCAGGGCATCAGTCCAATACAGTAGGCGATCTGAAAGCTAACCCTCCTTGGAGAGTGGCTTAACCTCAGTAACTATGGCTAAAACCTGGCAGTGGGTCCCTATAAGGGTCAGGGAAAAATGTGTTTAAGGGAGAACCAGCAGCGAGCCTTTGTTGTTATTACTGCAACTAGTATTATTATGAGACAGGGTTGGGGAGAAGTCCAAAGTGAAAGAAGAGAAATTTTTGGTATTAGTGGAAGATGTGGATACTTAGCAACCCTCTCCCCAGCGTACACACACAGAGTAATGGCTATAGTCCATCCAGAAGCTGAAAATCCTTCCAACACCATTTACAAGGATAAGGGAAGGAGTGGTGAGGAGGAGCCTGAGCTTGAGCCAACTTAACTGCAATTCTGGCCAGGTACCAGAAACCGCAGAACATTTCAGAGAGCAGACCTTCCCCCATTCCTGGCAAGGGACCCTATGCATGGCACTTTCCCCACAAGGTGTGTCCTCTTCTCCACCTATATCTAACTCTTAGATGGAGGATAGTCAGGGTCAGTCACTGTCTAGGTTAGACTTGGGGAGCAAGACCCCACAGCCTCTCCAAGGGCCACACTGATGTAAATGAAGGTGACTTTATCTTCATCTCTTGCCAAATTGTAAATGACAAAATGCCTGAGGTCTAGCAAGTATACACATACTTATTACACTGCAGAATTTATCTCAGTTGCTTTATAATAAGTATGTATTTCCCAATCTCTCCCTCTCCATTTATAACCCATACAAATTATCTACAGACTAGAACATAGCAAACCTCTCTTATAGTAAGAGAATATTTATTCATTACTTATTTAATGGATAACAGTTCAGTCCTTCCCATGTGAGTTGAAAGGAGGAGGCACACAAACAATGAAGAGCCACATTCCCACAATTCTAGATAGGATTTGAGAACCTCACTCTTTCTACTTGCTTCACTTACTTTTCTTCTTCCCTTATTTCTAATTCTTTGGTCCCAGTCTCTGAGAAAAGACAATCCAATGTAGAGCCTTAGGCATGTGCTCCTGTCTTCTCTTTCCCAGATATTTTAAATTACAGTCAGATGGCCTCTCACACTCTGACCAGATTGTATTTGGTGCGAGTCTCTTCAAAACTTCCAGGGATCTTCCCTCTCCCCTGGGCACCCTCCGCAGCAGAACATATACGCCTGGAGTAACCTGCATCATTCTAGAACCATAGAGATTATAATCCCCTTTGCTCTTCCAAGCATTAGGAAGCTCTGAGAGGATGCACAAGACATTAGTAACAGTGAGTGAAGCAACTGGAGAGAGTTTTCACATGTACCTTTTGTATCTTTTTAAACCATGAGAATATACTGCCTGCTTATGAGAAATTAATCTGATTAGGGTATATATGAGAGATTGTAGATGCTAAATATACTCACATGTAATATCACATGTTGAGGAGGAGGATCTAGATGTTATGTACTGAAAATATGGGATTGAAAAACATGTAATAAATTTTCTGTTTTGCACGATAGGTTATAAGTTGGAAATCTGACTAGAAAATAATTTTTTTCACAAAAGTACAAAACTTTAGGTGAGGCAAAATGTACACTGGTCCTCTCCTCCCTCATCTTCCCAAATGGGAAGACTTGCCGGCTTAAAACAATTTGCTCCCCCCGCTTATGTCACTGGGAACACAGACTTGCAGGACAGGCTGAGCCCTCAGCCCCAAACGGAAAGGCTAAGCTAGAATACAACTGAAGAGAAGGATTGACATTTTCTAATAGATGTTTGAAAATGGACAATTTTTGTTAACAAGGAGGACAAGACCCTTCCCTAGAAATGGCTGCCTCTCAAAGCACCCTCTCCATATACATTCTCTCACACTTCTCAGGGTGGGCAGAACATTTTGTCCCTTTCCCAAGGCTTTAACTAGGTGTAAAAGTTCTTGTTAGGCAAATTCTACTCTAGAAACTTAATATTTTCAAGCTAAATCAAAAAAAGGAGAGTAAAACCCCCCTTAGTGGTGTAAACTCAGAAATAAAAGGGATAAACTAAGCAGGAAGTTCAACAGTCACCCACTCTGCACAGATGCTTAAATGGCCCTGGGTTGTCAAAAAGGTTTTTAAGTTAGAACTGCTGTGCTCTTCAAGAAATATGCAAATAAACAAATTCACCCTAGCAAAGGACATTGCTCTTCAGCTCACTCTAATGTTTATGTATCCTGAAGCCTTTCCTGTTGCATAGTCCCAGCTAGTAAACAACTTAAGCCACTCTTAAAGTGAAGATCAAACTGCAAAATGAAAGGGACTTTTAAAAACTGTATTATTGAAAGATGAGGTAATATAGAAAACCACATGGGAAATAATCTCTGCTCCATCAATTTGTGTTAATAATTACATACTCACTGAAACACAAAGTCAGATTGCCTTTTCCCACAAAAGCAGGTGGTTAAACCATAGGATTTCCAAGGAGTATTCATTTAGGTTGGAAACTGGGAGTGATTTCAGAGTGACCAGGAGTAAGAAAGGGGAAACGTTTGTGAGACTCAGAAAGGAGGCACATGGGGGAAATGGTGGGGCAGGAAGAGCTGGGAGTTGAAAAAGCCCTTGCTTTCCCCAGCTGTTTGCAGAACTTGGAACATATGGTGCCAGGGTTTCTCAAAGATGACAAGGCATAGAAAGTAAAATTATTTCCCCCCCATAAAGAATGCCTTCCCCCAAATAAAGATATGTCTTCAGGCTGGAGACTTTTCTCCTTCCACAGGAAATGAGCCGAGGTCACTTAGAACCAATCCTCCTCATTTAGTAAAAAATAACAGGGTGATTATGGAAGCAACAGAAGGAGTCAAGGTGTTCGTGCTAAAAAACTTCAAGATAGGGCCTGGCCTGGAGTGGGAATATCCAAACGGGTTCTTCATATTTCAAGTTTTATAGACAGACTTTTCCCTAAAGGATATACTTTCATTAGGTCATAAATGCACCAACAGATGAGAGAAGGAAGGAGGGGTGTGTGTGTGTGTGTGTGTGTGTGTGTGTTTGTGTCTGCGCATGGCGGGAATGGTGGCTCAGGTATTCGGATCGGGCTGGCGGGGGAGGTGGGTCCTGGCGCGGCGGTACGTGCCACCCACCCGCACGGGTAGAGGACAGGGACCGCGAGTTCAGCCGCCTTCCGTGGGCTTCCTAGCGCTTCTGCTTAGCTATCTTAGTTCTTAGGTTTCCAGTGGGTTCCACTGAACCTCCTAGCTGCCCCGAGTCCGGGCGTATACGTCCCTAAAGGCCGCAAGAGGCCAGGGCGGGGGGCGGGGGTGGGGTGGGGGGCGAGGAGAGACGTGATTTTTCAAGAAAGTTTGTTGAAGATTTAACTCAGAGAAGTATGTTAGTTGGGGCCTCTGTACCTGAGCCCTATGGAAGGGAAATGGGTTTATTTGACAACTTTCACTTCTTGCTGGAAATTCCCAGATTGGAGAGGTTTATCACCTCCGACACCCAAGGGGCCCAATTGAGTGCCGTCAGATGTGAATGCTCTTCGTCTCTTTCAGACTGGAGAATCCTTTGCAAACAGAGAGTCGTTCTGTCTCAGCTAGCCACGTTGACTTCTTCCTGCGCATTTCTCAGAGTGAGTCCGGGTTACGCAACCAGCACCATTTAGCCGCATCCATGGAACCCCGGGGAATGTTTAGCACTGATTCACACTGAGAACTTGGTAGGAGTTTTTAAATTATTGTAAAACACGACCCAGATGAATATATGTCTGTGAATATATGAATATATACTGTCTGTCTAGGCCAGAGTAGCAAGAGACGCGCGCATACGTTTAAATCACACTCTGAAACGCGGAGGAAATGTTGCAATAGGTACCTGCACGCGACAGAGAAGAACTGGAGCAATAATTATTTTCCTCTTTTTTGATTTTCTGTTTCTAAAGAAAGCATTGGTATCTAGGACGAGTTAGGTAATGTGTATTAAAAGGCAAGCAGGTCGCTGTCGTTTACGCCCAATCACAGTTCGTAGTTCAAGGAAAATTGCATTTAATTGACACCGTGTATATTCCTAAGCTCCTCTCAGGCGGGCCAGGCAGGGACGCCCCAAGAGTATTTATTTCTAGGGCTGGAAACAAAACAACCAACCCCGTCTACCGCGTAAGAGAGCGCTCCAAGATGGACTGCCAGAGAAAGGCTTTTTGACCCCAGTAGAAATTAGTCATATTGACAGACGCCCGGGGAAGGTAAATTACCCCGCGCGCTGACGTTACGCAGAAGCGCCGGGTTCCGACTCCGCCGCGGCGCCGAGGGGGCCAGAGGCTGCCCGTGCTTTCCCCGCTATTCCGACAATGCCCCACTTTGCTTCTCCTGGTCTGGGATGGCCACGTGAAGGCGACGGAGGGCGCGGTAATAAGGTGCACGCTAGGAAAAAGGCAAGAGGAAAGCAGAAAAGTGGAGAGGAAGCTGCTGCGCGCCGGGGTGCAGGCAAGCTGGAGAAAGGAGCAGAACCCGAGCGCAGTGTGCAGGGGAGGGAGGGGGAGGAGGCGGGCAACGAGAGGACCACGCGGCTCCGGGCGCCCAGGCCGCCACTTGGGAGGTCCCGGCCCCAGCGCAAGCCCGGCCGACCATCCTCCCGGGAGGCTCGCGGCTCGGGCGGGGTCACAATTACACCTCGGCTCCAACCGAGGACTTAAAAAACGAGTGGCGGGGACTGCAGTCTGGAAGCAAGGCCCTGCGGTCACCAGAGGGGGGCCGGGCCCCTGCACAGGAACCTTTTACAAGGCATGTGGGTACAAGAAAAAAAGTCAAAATAAACCACTTTCATCCAGCCTGGGCAGAGAAAATAAAAGCTGCCTTCTAGAAGGGGCGAGCGGGAGTTTTGAAATTCTTTGTGTGTTTTGCTTTTATGTAGAGTTTTGCGGTTTTACCCGATAACCAAGGGAGAAATTGTGGGGGAAACTGCTAGATTTTTTTTCGAGAGGGCTGTAATAAGGGGTTCACCGGTCCTCCGCAAATCAGACTGTGTCCCAGGGCTGCAAGCAACTGCATACATCCATACAGCTCATTACACCAACCGGAGAAGAATACTTGCGTGACCCGATTGTTGTTCATATAAAATAGGGCCTAGTGGTCTCACCTCTTTTCTTTTTAGAAACTGATTCTGCGGGAGAGGTCATATTGGAAAGTACCAAAAGTGTGGCACCTGATTTTGCCAGAGATTGGTCCAGAAATCCTTACTAAGAGTAACCGGTATGGCCCCAAAAGACCCAGGTCAGGGTGCAAAGAGAAGGCAAAATTAGCGAGGTGGCTGCAGTGTGGGCCCCAGCTTAGCGCGGCTGCCCCTCGGGGAAGAAGAGGCGAAGACCCCCTCCAGGGCAGGGCCGGGGCGGGGGCATGTGACTAGCTCCTCCTGGACCTGGGGCATAGTGTCTGCGGTATTTTTAGCTCCTCTCTGTTCCCTAGAGGCTCCTTTGTAAGCCGAACAGAGGCTCTCCAAGCTGCCTTCACCCGGAGGGGGTGTGCGAGTAGGGTGGAAGAGGCTGCACTAGTATTTTGGAGGGGGGGGAACCCTGTTTAAGTTAAAACAAAATAAAACTTGCTCTCTCTAGCTAGGTTCTTCTTCTGGTTTCTCGTTTTGTGCCCACGGGAACACGCCACGTTCCATAGTTAGGAAAACCGTGGGGGCAAGAATGGGTGGGGCCTAGAAATCCGCCCTACTTTCGAATCCGAGTGCGGCGCACCTTCCTCTCCGCCTCTCAGCCCTCCCTCCCGGCCAGTGCTGCTCCCAGGAGCGGGTCTTGGCACCTTAGGGCGAGCGACGCGTGGAGGAAAGTCATCTCCGTTGCCTCAGGGGAGGCAGGGGTCCTGGGGCATTTATTTATGATTTTAAAATAAAAGTTTAAAATGAGTACAAACGTTTCTGCAACAGTTTCCAACACAAAGTGTGTCCAAGAATGCAAAACTCAGGACCCAGACATTTTTCGTACATAGAAACCTGGGTCTCCATGCGTCCCCACTCACCGTGGAGAGGTCCCAGTCTAGCCTCCAGGCTCGGGCCTCCGGGGCTTCCACAGTCCTTCTTATCCCCATTCTGGACCCTGCCTGGCCCCTGACGGCTTCTGGGATCCACCATCGCACCGTTTCCCAAACCCAGCAGTTAGCCCCCGCACCCCTTCTTGGGTTCCGCACTGCCCTTCGGAAGTGTCCAGGCTGGAGGGACCAAGCGCCGCCGAAGACAGAAGGGCGGCTGGCAGGAGACTGGCAGGGAGCCCCACCAGGGTAACTCACCTTCTACCTCTGTGTCCATCCTTCACCCCCAGCTTCTCCGGGTCTCTGCACAGAAGTGTTTGGCCCTTGCCTTCTGCCCCGGCTTCCTGGGGTTTCTGGAGCTACCCTACGCCGCGCCTCTACCCACCGGATTGCCTTCGGTGGGGGGGCCCTCCGTGCGGCGGCGGCGGCGGCGTGGCGCTGTGAGCCCGGCGCACAGGAGCCCCCAAGTCAGCCACATCTGCTCTATTAGCTGCTGGGTAGCCCTGCGGGTCGAAGATGCTCAGAGGAGGAGGAAGTGCAGAGGGGGGAAAAAAAAGAGGAAGGAAAAAAAAAAAAAACCTAACGTACACACAAGCACTCAAAACCAACATTGGGGTTGGGCTTTTTCAGTTTCACACGAAGAGACCAGGAGTATCTGGAGAAGGTTTTTGAAGACGTTTAGGAGGGAGGGTGAGTTTTCTGCTGAGAAACTCAATCTGCCATACAGTAGCGGCCCCATCTGCGATCTGTCACTGCTGACAGCACCACAGGGCACAGCCCTGATCTTCTGCACAGCCTGCACTCCCCGAAATACCCTCCTTAATCAAAGGACGTCTGCGCGCCCGAGCTCAGCTGACCGCGCCGGGAGCTGAACTGCCGGCGCACTGCACCCGGCCCGCCCCCTCCTGCACGCAGCCCCGGCCCCTCTCCCAGCACATTAATTAAAAGCGGAAAAGAGACAGAGGCTGATGTCATTGCTCTCAGAAGATCATAAACGTAAAAGAGTCATCCTGTGAGAATCCCTGAAAATGACTTTAATGAATAATTTCAGAGACAGTTATGGCTTTGGGTGATTACTGACCAAGAATATGAAAACCAGATTTGCAAAGCGAAGGCGATGGTCAGGGCGCCTGGCCGCCACTTTCCCCCATTGAAACCGCACCCGCTTTCCTTCTTCGCCAAGTACTAGTTACAAACTTAGGTTGCGTTTTCAGGTTTTCTTCTTTAAAAACAAAAGCAACACATTTTTCTTTTCCTGTGTTTCTGCCTTATCCTAAAGACAAAAATGTCAGCTCAAGGCAACACAATAACAACCTACTATAAAGGCAACCATACACTGGCGTCAGTGGACATTGGCTTCCATGTCTTCCAAAGGAGGGATTTACTGCCATCTTAATTTAGGTTAGTATCTTTTTTTCTTTTCTTTTTCTTCTTCTTCTTTTCTTTTCTTTTCTTTTTTTTTTTTTTGCCTCTTCTGTAAGCAATGTGCTTAGTGAAGGTTGACAACTCCCTCTGCCCCTGAGTAAGTGCACCGTTTATTCTAAATCATCTCAGCTAGTGGAGCACCACAGGATCTGTTTCTGCACAAGAATCTGCAGGTCTCCCTGACTCTTTAGTTCTTGGTCACCAATGGATTGAAAAATGATTTGGTGCTACAACCAAATGGTATTTTCCAACTCTCCATCTAGTCATTTGGAAGCATCCTTTGGTTGGGTCTGGTTGCTCAAGACTGGTTGTGCATTAAAATACTATTTGAGAAAACAACTGGTGCGTTAGTTGGGGAAGGGCACTGATGAGTACCCTCTGATGCTTTACATAAATGGTTTAGCTGCCTGCAAGCCTGTCTCCATCTGGGACTGTATGGGCCTGTGGTGAGTTTTGACTTATCCCATTTAATTCAAGTAAAAGTTCATTATATACTCTGAGCAGGAAAAGTATTATAGACACAAGTGATGTGGACTTTTGTTGTTTATTCTCGATTGGTCTGAATGATTCAGAAAACTGGTTATTTGTCTGAGTAGACTCCATCATTAACACAGATCATGGAGCATTCACCTACCAGCACTCTAGAAAACTGTCCTTTGTGCAGACACTGCCTGTTCTTCTGTCCTCTAGAAGCACTGTAGTAGGCCAGAGTCCTCCAGTCATTAAGGACACAATTGTCTAAAAGCCCCATTCCCCATACCTAGCCCCAACCTTCAGACCACAATGTTTCCTTCCCTCTTTGTTGGGGGAAGGGTACCAAGCTCTCGATGTGACATTTCCCTGACTTAGAAAGAAATGTTTCTTTTTCATTCTAGATTACATAAAGTCACGTTGGAGTTTGGGGTATAGGGCTGTATCAAAGAATTAAGGTGAAGTGAACTTTCAGATTTTTTTTCTCAACTATATTCTCTTTATTTTTGATACTTTTGGTTTCCAAAATAGATCTTCTTATCACTCCACTCAAAGTACAGCTGTCTTCTTTTCCCTCTAGTTAAATTCGCTGTAGCCTCCGATTGACCACTCCGCTTGCCCTTTGTAGCCCAAGCAGAAACAAACAGCATCTTCCGGGTTTGCTTTGAATCCTTGGGTTACCCAATTAAATGGAGGCATAGGGCTGATCCATGATATGGCGAATTCTCTTCCACTAGAGACTTTAAATAATGCAGGCCTCGCCCCACTCCTCCCTCATCCATCATAAAGCTACCCCTATTTGCACCGTCCAGTATTTCCCACTGGGCTTGGAGCCAGCGCCTGGGTTGGGGGACTGGGTGGATGGGTGTGGCCTCAGGCAGTGGTTCCGGAATCCTCTGAGGGAGATTTTGAAAATTGCAGGCTGCAGTCTAGGCCCTGACCTGCTGAATCAGAATTTCTGGTGGTGGGGTGAAATAGGGGCTGAATTTGTAATTTTATCAAGTTCTCCGGGTAGTGGGAAGTTCAGATGTTGGATTCATCCCAGCACCCCTTACTTCACGAGAGACCAGGCCAGCTCGCAGGGCGCCAGGGTCAGAGGTCTGGGGCGTCCATCTGCCTATCCAGGAATTACACAAATATATGTAGCCTCTGTTCTGAACACTGGGACATAGCAGGTGACAAAGCTGCCTCCAGCCCTGCTGGCCCTTAGGAGATCTCGGTGTTTGTGCCAAGGACAACTTCTGCGGGAGGGGGCGTAGGGGAAAGCGGGGCGGAAGAGGGTCTAGCGCCTGGACTCACCAGATCCATTAGGGTTTAATAGCAGGTGCAAAGGTGGCAGCTGGAGAGACATTGCATTCTGTAATCAGCTTCTGGGGGGACGCCCCCCTAGGCAGAAACTCCCACCATTTTGGCCCGAGGGCTTTTGGGGCCAAGCGGGTGCCATTGAGGGACGGGTCGCACTAAGAGCTGACCTAGGAGCAGCCTAGTCCTAAGAACCACACATCCCGCACCCCCTTCCCCAACCTCCGTCCTGGACTTGCACTGTCACCGCCTGGGGCCGCAGCTGTTGATGTAGGAGAGCGGCGTCCCGGCGCGCAGGGCTAGCAAAGGAGCGCCCGCCGACCAGACCCGGACGTGGGAGGCTTTTCCAGGCGGAATGCACAAGTTGGAAAATATGGAGTGGGGAGGGGGCGGTAGAAACGTTAACCGGCCCCTCCTCACCGCAAACAAGGAAAGCACAAAAGTCTCCTGGGCTAAAAATACATATTTATAAAGTCCCTGTGCGCAGGCGGGCGGCGCGTCCCAGCCGCCGGCGGGCTGGGGAGGACTTGGCCGCGCGGCCGCCGATTACACCCAGCTCGGCCGGGATGGCTCCGAGCCGTCTGCCCTGACGTCAGCGAGGCCCCGGCCCCGCCGCGGCGAGATAGGCAAGCGCGGCCGGGCGCGGGCGCGGCGCTAATCACTCCCAGATGTCCCTAATAGCGGAGATAAAGACGGACAGAGCGGCGGGGAATAAATTTGTAATCAGGGCTCTACCATCTGATCATCAAAGCGGCCCAAATGCCGGGAGAATTTGAAGGGAATGTGCGTGTAGGGGGGCGCGTTTGGGGGAGAGGTAAGGGTGAGCTTCGCGAAGGGAACTGACTTCGGCAGGGTAGGGCGGAGAGAACAGGGACAGGACTCTGTGACTTCCGTGCGCACGTAAAGTCAGATGACACACAGTGCGCCTTCACCTCCGTATCCCGACAGGCCGAAACCACTTGGCAGCCACAGGTTAATCGGACCTGGGCACGCAGTGTCTGTGCGGGAAGCACGCGCCGCGCCGGCCGGTGGCGAGGCCGCGCTCAGAACTGTCCGACCCCCGGAAACGCGGGATGGGCTTCCTCTCCCGGAGTGGTCCTCCTCCCCCTCTTTCTAGACAGTTAAAATAAGTGTTGGCCCCCTCCCCTCCCCCACCTCCATCCCTGGTAAACAGAATCCCTACAGCAGCAATTCATTGCGCGGCGAAGCTTTGTCAAGGAGGCGGCTGTGGGGGCTTCCAGCCTGGGTCCTGGGCAGGCTGGTGGTGGCTCCCGGGTTTTCTCTCCAAGGGACCCGCGGCCTCTCACCAGCCAGGATTCCTGTGCGTCCGGGAGACCTGGTAGCGCGCCCTCCTCGCGCCAAGATCTTGACCGTAGGAGCCGGACCTTTCGGAGGGACTGGGTTCCCTCAGGTCAACAAGTCCAGAAAAGGCACGCAGTGCGCAGCGCCCAGGATCAGCACAGTACCCGGCCCACGCCACAACCCCCTTTCCAGACCATCTCTGCTTGGCACCCACCAGACAGTTCTTGGCCAAATCCAGGCGCGTGGGTGGGACTCACAGGCAGGGAGAACTCAAGGCGGCCGAGGTGGGAGAGAACCAGGAGCCGCGCGCAGAGCGTTTCGTTAAAGCTTCAGGAATAACTAAGCGGTTTCCCGCGCTTTGTAGTCCCGGTAGTGCAAACGCAGGCCCGGCTTTCGTGGCATGCGTTGCCACGTTTACTGTCCCCTGCACACACACTCCAGGCCCTTACAACTGGCCCAGGTTCTCTCTGCAACGCTGGAGTCTGGGAAGTAGCTTCCAGGTCTCTTTCTGCTCCCTGTGGCTTTGCTTTTGCGCTCCTTCTCATCTTCGCACCCCTTCCTGCGAATTCCGTGTGCGTCCAACTCTCGCTCTCTAGCCCCTTCACAACCCGGGTGGGAGACTAGTTCCGCCATCCTTGCCAGCCAGGGGACAGCGGCCAGCAGTGTCGGTGAGCGGAGGGAATCCAGCCACCCTCTACCTCCTACTATGCACACTTGCTTCCCAAGGGGCCGGGACGCTGCCCTCCCTGGCGCCACTGCTGCATCCGGGCCACCTGGTCCTCCCATACCTGAGGAGGGCAGCCTAGCCCCGAGGCCCACCCATCCTAGATGCCACCCTGGCATACTGGCTAATCCATCCGAAGGCTGGAGCTTCCCACCGAACCCCCCTCCTCGAGAGTGGTCCGGATATTCAAAAGGCAAGCAGGACCCCAAGTGATCTTCGTGTCTCGACCTGAAAAAGCCCTTAAAGCTGCTGACAATGCCCCTGGGCGGGGGCAGAATCCTGGAAATTTGTGATTGGGAGCACGCCGCCCACTCTATAGTTTCCCAAATTCCTTCCCAAGCTGAGAATGGGTCTGCAGAAACACACACACACACACACACACACACACTCAACTGCAACGGGCTAGCCCTTGCCCCACCGGTGCTCCGGGGTTATCAGGAACTCGGCCTGCGCGGCGGTCTGGGGCCGAGCCCTGACAGCCAGATCTACCATCAATTTACCTTCCGCTGCCCCAGCTTCCCATTTAGCTTTTAACGTCAAATCCTACATTTTTGTCGGCTCCGGCCTGTCTAGAACGCTTGTGATTTCGCTGCAGGAGTGATTGCTCTTAACAAAATGGCAGCAACCACATTATCCCAGCAATTAAAACAGACCTTTTAGCCGGTCCCAAAAGCAGAAACTTGGAATTTTTTTTTTAAGCAAAGAAGAAGGAGAGTTAAAAGAGAAAGAAGTGTGTAAAAGAGAAAAGCATGGAAGCCCTGTAAGAAACGTCTGCCCAGCACAGGGCTCACTTCCTCCAGACTTGGCAGCATGGGGCAGAGATGTTGGGTGGCTGAGAGCAGTTGGGTGGTTGGGATATCCGGGCGGCTAGGGCGATGGATAATCTGGGGTGTTCTGCCGGTTGAAGTGTCTGGCCAGTTGGGGAGTGCATTCTGTTAGGGCATTGGCCGCCAGGTGTGGGGGCAGCTGGGTACTCTGCTGGCGGGGGTGTCCGATATGCTGGGTGTCTGGCCTCTTGGGGTCCGGTGGGTTGAAATGGCAAGGCGGGTGGGGGTCTGGGTCTGGTGCTGCTGGTCCCGAGGAAGAGCAGGAGGGAGAGGAGGCAGGCAGCGCCTGGCCCTGGCCAGACAAAGAGGGTGGGTTTTTGGAGCGTGGAGTTTAAAGGCATGTGTATTAGCAAGCTACTTCTAGCGATGGTGCGCCAAGGTTTTTTAGTTTCCTTCTGTTGGTATTTAATAAACCAGAAAAAGTGTTAAACCAGCAAACATGCGTTAAGGCCCAGGTGGCTGAGGCTAGCTACCCAAGGCAGCACAGGCCTATGTGCATGGTGAAAATAACTCGCCTCTGGCTCTTTGGTTCCTGTTTTTAAAACCTCACCTCCTGCACCACCATTTACTCCAACACTTTGGTAGACTCCTTCCTTCACCTCTAGGACCTGAAGTCTTTCTCCTGAGCGCACAAAAATAAAGATGCAGAAGGCAGCTGGAGGCAGGAGAGATAGAAGGGTGGGAGCCACTCGGTCAAACGGACAAAGATTGGGAAAACAACTGAAAATCAGGGCGCGCCTCCCCCCACCCCCCAGTGCTATAAACAAAGGCAAGTGTCGGTAAACACAGCCTTGGGCCCAGAGCCGGCTGACCCGAGGGGAGAAAGTTCAGATCGCTTTGGCCGAGTTGTTCTAACCCCTCGCCCTCGCGTTGTCAGCCGCCGGCAGAAGTCCTCAGAGCCGCTAGCTCGTCTTCCCCGTCACTTGCGAATTCGCCCGCGTCCGGCCTGATCCCGCAGCTGCATGCGGCTGGGTCAGAGCGGGCACCGGCGAGGTGTGCAAACCCTTGGGATATCTCAGGAGGGTCTGTGCTCGCAGCCGAGGTGCGAACATCGCCCCGACCATGGGTTCCAAGATGGAAACCCTCCGGCAAGCCTCTCCAACACCAGATTTATATACGTGGAGTTTCATGAAACAAACCGCTTTTTAATACGTTTCACCTTTCTCCCCCACCCCCATCCCTCCCAGCCTCCTCCCCCTGCTTCCAGCCTGCACAGTCAGGCGCTGCAGTTCCTCTGGTTTCCAGAGCAGATATTCAGGCTCTAACCAAACCTTCAGGCAAAAGAGGCAAGGAGGCCTCAGGAGCTTTCTTCCGGGATATGCGGGGACTCGCGGAGACCAGAACCCCCAAACGGGAGAAGTCCCTGGCGGCTGGTAGCCGAGGGCGTCGCTTGTGCCGCTGGGCTGCGGGCCGGGACGACTTCAGACACCGCACAGTTAATATTGAGTTCCCCGTAACTCCTTGTAAATCTAACCCACCCCTCGCCCCCCTTTAAATCCGTGGTCTTGTTCACGATTTCTTACTTGACGTAAAATTCCTTGTTACCTAATCATGGACTTTTTCCGAAAGCCTCCTCCCCTGCCCCAGCCTGCTCTGATGAGAACCCCCTATCTAGATTACAAGCAAAATCTCCTCCTCTCTTTTTCTTCTTTCCTTTTTTTTTCTTTCTTGGATGAAAGCCCTATATTTTGAATTAAACACCCCAGACTAGTTCCTGCGGCTGTAATAACGCCTGGGATCCTCGTCACATCTCCTCCACCAAAAAAACGAGCTCCCCAAACAAAACCCAAAGCCCCCACCCAAGGGCATCTGGTTGATCCCAGGAAAACAAGGGCACCTTTCCACCTTCTGCCGAGGTGCAGGCGGTTCTCCAGCCTAGACCCTCCTTCCAAACACCACTGGGCATTCTGCTCGGAACTGGGGGAAGAGGGAAGGAGAAAGACTCGGTAGCGCCCAGGCCTCTTTTGCAACATTTTCACCAAGGACGCTTCTCTTTAAGATCATCTCCTTGCCCTGTGTGGACCGCAGGTCACGTTGATTGGTCAAAACCACTGACTCTTTAAAATAAAGTTAGAGGCAATTATGATAATTTAGTTTACTTCTGAATATTTTAAATATTATGAAAACAAGTATAACAGCTTTGTTTTCAAAACTTTTTGAGGTATCAACCATTAAAAGATTAGGGTTTTGTAAAAAAAAACACAGTGGTTTATTGAATACTTACAACGTTTACACCTTCCATATTAATTAAATTCCATTTAGTTTTAGAGGACGGAAGTGCACAAAACAAGTAGCTGTTGGAAACATCTTCGAACAGGGAACGACCACAGATGAAACGACAGCACTAGATACCGGCCCCAACAGAAATGTTAGCGGCCCTGTTTTCTGCTTTGAAATAAAACTTTATAATCCCCAGGAATATTTATATCCAAAGGCCAAGTATTAAAGATACACTTCACGAAGGCACTAGTGTCCGCTGTCTTTATCTGGAAAGGGTTGGGGAAGTGGGAAGGGGGCAACGCTGGTGTCTACATAGCCAAGAGGGAACATTCACACAGAGAAGCTACGAGACGACGGACGGGATCCCTTACCACGCAGGAGTGTCCTCTTCATATTAAAATATGGAATGCTTTTCTTCAAATATCCATTTTTTTGGAGGGGGAGGTGGGAAGCGGTGCCTCAAAGGGGGTCAAAGAGAGGGGAAGGAAATTGCACATAAATAAACAGGATGATTCCAAAGGCAGGGAGTCCTGAAAGCTGAGCGAGGAGGGCTTGCCCGAGTCCTGGGTCTGCATCTGGCGCCTTGGCCCCGGCTCTCTCGCGCTCTCCTCCGCCTCCTCCTTCTCCTCACTGCTTGAGCTCCAGGGCCCAGACGTGCTGCGGCCAGCCCGTCCGCCCTTTGGTTTTCTTGTCGTTGCTGCTCACTGTGCTTTTCAAGATTTCGTTCTGGGCAGAGGGGAGGTGAGGGCGAGAAAAATGGAAAGAGAAATTCAGACAGGATACCTCGTCCCACGCCACCCCAGTGCTTCCTGGACCACAGGAGACAGCGAGCAGGGGAGAGAAGGAGAGGAAGGAGGATGGTCCCAAGCCCCAGCCCTTGCAGAAAAACTATGAAAGTTTGAGCTGCCCTAGCTACCGCCGAGGGCCTCCAGGCTGCAACGCTCAACTACCAGATCCGCAAGTTTATAAACAACCGCCCGTTTTCGAGTCGTTTATGGAGGAGCTGGGGGCCTTTTCTCTGACTCCAGATGTAGGAGGGGGAGAGGGGGTCGGCCCTAAGTCTGGTTTCTGTGTTTTCAATAGCAATCCCAGATCCACACGCTAGGAAAAAAGGGGCGAAGGCCCCTCTGCTCCGGCCTGGGCCTCTCCGCCAGCGGCTCTCAGCCTCGGGCTCAGCGTTGCGTCTCTTCCCGGGCCTCCGAAACCTCTGGGTATTTGGGAGGTCACTCGATTATGCAGCAACCAAAGGGTTGCGGGCTCCAAAGAAGAAAAACTTGATAAATGGAGTTATTTTCTAGGCCCTTCGTGGCAATAGCTCTGTCCTGAACACCACTGACCTGTGGGCACTTGGTAGGAAACTGAGAAAACTTTAAAAGGCTGTTGAATTTCGTATAATTGTTAACAATGACCATGGTAATATTTATTTTTTGTCTTTAAATGTACAGGCTCATTCAAATAAAAGTAGAAATACCCATGGAGTACACTCATTTGGGAAATTACATTTTAACGCTATAGCCAAAGAGAAACTGGAACTATTATTTCGAAGTTAAAAGTACTTATTTTATGTTTATCTTTACATCTTCCGGACATGGTAATGAGAACCACCACAAAACTCTCTTAGGGCTCAGAGTTAGTGGCAGTCTCGTTCTGGCAGAGAGGCAGATGTGATCTATAGTGAAATAATCGGAGCCGAGAGCTTCTGGGCGAGTTATTTTAGAAATATGCGAAAGCAAAATGGGATTGGAGGCCAAAAGGCGTCTCTAACAGATACAGGATGAGGGGTCGGGCCAGTGCTACAGAGAATTTGCGAGACCCGTCCTAAGTGCCTGAGGAACAGCGATAACCCGGAGGGAAGATCACCAGCGTCCCTCTTAACCTTCTCCTCCTGCTGTCACCTCCCCCATCTCTCTGCTTAAGCAGGAAACTATCCCTACCGCAACCTGGTGCAAACAACCTTGGCGCGGGACGCAGCCAAAGAACACGAGATGCCATTTTTCAGCCCAATTGGAAGAGGCCGGAGTCCCCGTGCCCTGATGCCCGCAGTCCCACCGCCCGCTGCCCCCTGGTACTGACCAGCTCCTTCTTCCTCTTCTCCTCTTTCACGTCTGTCTTCTTGATCTCTGCCTTGAAGGCCTCCGCCTCGCCGTTCTGGTCGTCCTTGGCCAGCAGGTCCATGAGGTAGGCGATGTAGCTGGTGGCCAGGCGCAGGGTCTTGATCTTGGAGAGTTTGGTGTCGGCGGGCACGTTGGGGATGCACTCGCGCAGTTCGGCGAAGGCGCTGTTGATGCTCTGAGTCCTGCGCCGCTCCTTGCGGTTGGCGGTGCCCCGGCGCTTCACCGGGCGCGGCCCCCCCAGGCCCGGGGGCCCGGCGCCCGGTGGCACCCCCCCGTAATGGGAGTGGTCCAGACCGGCAGCGCCGCTGGCATACTCCGGGCTGTAGGACAGGGCCATGCTGTAGTCGGGGGGCGACATCTCGGGGTGGCCGATGAGCCAGCCATGGAAGTAGGGGTTCTCCTCGTGGCTGCAGCGGCTTGCGGCTGCGGCTGCAGCGGCGGCGGCGGCGGCGGCGAACGGATAGCCCTCATGGTGCACCACCGGGTGGTGGGGAAAGCCCCCGACCAGACTCATTTCGCCCTCCGCGCCCCTCCACGCGCCCCAGCGTGCGCGCAGCCCCGCCGCGCCTTCGGCCCGGGCCCCTGCTTCGGCGCTCGGCGGCCTCCCCCACCCCCCACCCCCCAGCCCCCGGGCGCCCGGGCCCGCCCGGCAGCCGCAGAGGGGGCTGCTGCAGCCCGGGCCCCGTCCCCCCGCCTGGCCAGCCGGGCCCGCCTCAACAGCGCTGCGGCCGCCGGCTCCCCATGGGGCGCAGCGAGCTGGTCCCGGCACCGTGCGCCCCTGGTTGCCGCCGCCGCCGCTGGCTCCCGCCTTGCTCCACGGCCCGCGCTGCGGCTCCTGCTTCCCCGGCTGCGGCGCGGAGGCTGAATCCTCTAGTGCTCATGCAAAGGTGCCGGGGCTCCCGCGAGGCTGCTTCGTGGAGTCGCCGGACTCCACGCCCGGGCCGCAATCCTGGCCCCGAAGCTAACCCGGAATCCAGGGGCGAGTCTGAGCCGCGGCAGGAGCAGCGGGCCCGACTCTGCGGGGAGGCGGCGGGGTCGACTGCTCTCTGCACAGCTACCTCCGTGCGACCCTCCCCTTCCCGCCTCTTCCCCTCCCCCACCAGCCCGATCTGGGTTCTTGGGCGCTTATTGTTTTAATGAAATTTTGGTTGTTGTTGTTTTGGTCCTTGAATGTGATTTTAGCTGCGAGTAACGTGTCCTCGCTCCTCTCGGGCTCTCTCGGGGGCTTTTCAGAGAGGTCTCAGTGCATCCATTTTCTCAGATCCTCTCCTTTCGGGGCAAGGATCTGGGGCCCTGAATGCGCTTTGGAGCTCGCAGGCGGCGGCTCGGGCTCTCCGAGGGGTCTGCGCAGTGGCCGAGGAGGCTCCCGGGTGGCGGCGGCGGTTCTCCTGGGCTGGATGACGTGAGGGGAGCCAGCGGATTTTCCCAGCAAGATCTCCATGTACAGCTACATCTTTAGGGCCGCTCGGGTTAATATATGTCGTCAGAGGCTCCTCACGCCAATCCCGGGGCGGCGGGGGCGGCGCCTCGCGCGCTCGGCAATAAAACTTTTTGATGTTCATGTTGCTAATTGCCGAGGTCCTCTTCCACGATTGGCTGCCTCCTCATAACCATAAGATAATTGAAACTGGGGGGGGGCAGGGTTAAAAAAACTTTTTATCAGCCAGAGGTTAATGCAAGTGTTTAACAGATGCTTCACTATTAAAATATTTTTTTCCCCCAAGGCTCAAATATTGAAGAGTCTCAAACCAGGTACAGTATCACTCTGCTTTCTTTTCTGGTAAAAAAAAAAAAAAAAGAAAGAAAGAAAACAAAAAAAACAACGCAGATATTGCTTTTCGAAGCGTTTTGTAGATGGCCGAGCAAGAAAAGAGGCAGCCTCGTGCAGCGTTGCGCTGGGAGCCGAGGGCATAGCGCGGGCGGTGGGCCCGGCGAAGGGGCGGCGGGGCGCGGCTGGGAACGTGCTGCTGTGACCTGAGCACAGGCTGCAAACCCCCGTCTCGGTGGCTGTTTACTGCCCACGTTACCGGGATCGGAGCCGTTTGTGGTGGCTTGGATTATTGTGGCAACCTTTGGAGATCACGGCAGAGCCGCCCCGCCTCCCCCCAGGGCGCACGGTCAACCCGATTGTAAATGCTCTTATTTCCACATCCTTCAGGGACACCAGCCCCAACGAAGACCTTGGGCGATTTCAAAGTGGGGGCACCTCAATTCCCCGAATCTGTGGTGTGGCCGGTATCGGTGTTCCCCTGATTTAACTAGCCTGTTTGGTAAGTAACTGAATATTTTTTACAGCGTGTTCAGAGCTTATTTTCCAGTTTTTATGAACAAACATATAAATATATCTCTGCATTCCTGCCTCCCCCATAAAAGCGGGCATCTGTGGAAAGCAGGTTTAGTTATCGGAGGGGAACCATTAAACGCCAGTTTAAGAGGCGGGCCGGGAGGACGGCTCGTGGATGTTTAGACTGCTGGCCTCGGTGATCTTGAACGCATTATAGCGGAAAATGGATCTGCACTTGTGAGTCAGCGGGCCGCGGGCCACGAGCATCCCGAGAAGGCTGCAAGCGCGAGGTGGGGGCGTCGGCGGCAGGAGCTGGCATCACCCGAGGCTTGGCCGCAGCAGCCGCGAGGGAGGCTGGAACTGCACACAGATCCCGCCCGGCGGAGCTCCGCGTAGAAAGGGCGTCGATAGGAGCCCGCGGGCTGTAAATTAGGGGGAGTCGAGGGCTGAGTGTGCAGAAGCCGGCGCTGCCCAGGCAGCCTAGGACCTGCCCCTGGGCCCGGCCAGGGTGGCCCAAGGGAGACCAGTGACTCCACACTGGGCATCGGCCCTGGGAGGCAGGCAGAGTGCGGCCCCAGGCCACAAAAGGAGCCTCCCCCGAAGGACTCCGCGAGTACAGTCCTTTCCTTGCCCGCGCGCGGGCGGGTCGCCGCCGACGTGTGGTTCCGGCTGGAAGGTCAGCGCGAATGCAGGCGTCCAACCCGGTGCTGCCATTGACCCGGCCGGGCCCTGCCCGCCGGTAACCCGGATCCCTGGGCAGCAGCCTGAGAAATGTTTTTTAGCTTGGCCGCAGTTGGGCTGTAGGAGGGAGGGTAGCAAAAGCTCAGGTTGGGAGTTGCCTGCCGCTAGGCCCTTTCTTCCTCTGGGTAAGGGGCTAGTATCCCTGGACGCCCCCAGTCCAGAGTCTTAAGGCAGTGAACCCCGGAGAGGGAGTAGCTGATACCAGCCTCGTTGGTAAGGACGCACGGCTGGCATTTGGGCTCATAACAAGATAGCAACCTACAGCTCCAAATCCCCAACGAGTGTGGCTCTGCAGTTTTGAGCACAGGAGAGCCTTTTTAAAGACCTGGTTCTTTAAGGACAGAATTCAGGTAGTGTGGTTGGGGGTTGTGTTTACATTTTCACCCAGAAGCAAACCCTGATTGTGTAAATACTGGTAGTTCAACTCTCTGACATTTGATACATTTTTTTTTTAAAAAGTCTGTTTATAAAAACACTTTTAGGCCTTGGGAGCAGGTAGACAAAGTAAGATGGTTGAACTGGGGCTGGGAACAGATAAAAATTCAGGGAAAGTAGTCGTTTGGTTGCTTTCAAACCCAGAGGGAGTTTGGGGGGGTTGAAAGGAGGAAGAGTCTTCCAGAAGCTGGCTGGGTGGCAGAGTGAGATGCTCTGTCCATCCGAGGCGAGTAGCCTGAGTTTCGAAGGCTTCAGAACTTGTGACTTTAAGCTTTTCTCATGCTCTTTTAGTTGAAACAGAAAATGAGTGAATCGCTTCATGGCCCCAGATAGCATCACAAGTGATAAAAGAAATGGACAAAAAAAAATAAAAGATGCTCATCTTAACATCGGTCCTCACTGACAGCATCATTATCAGTTAATTACTATAGTCCAGGGGTCTAAGACTTCATGTAGCTCAGAAACTCAAACCCAGAAACTATAGCCTTAGAGAGGTGGCCTGCAGGCAGCTTGAAGAGAGGGGAAGAATGGGTGAACTCGAGTGGTGTCCCCAACTGTAGTCACTGACTCAGGGAGGCCAGACTGGCCTTGACCGGCTGAGCTTTACCCTGAATGAACAATCAAGCACGTCTCCTTTTTCCTTTGCTCCAGGTTTCTCAGGATGCTGGGTTAGCCTGCTCCTTTGGAAAGCTATGAGGCAAAGATACCACCTCAAGTTTGCCTCAAATTTAGGTGGCTTGTGCATCCCAGGTAGTAATGGAGGTGATGGTAGCAGTGGTGGTAGGGGGAGAGGGTGGCTGGTGATAAGGGGAAATGGGAGAAGAAAGGGACAAAGGTGCAGCCCTGGACTTAGATGTCAGCCTGGGGACCCCACCCCTGGTCTGATGCACATGTTTGGAGCACTCAAAAGCCCAGGGAACTGCCATGATGCTGACTGGGGGGTGCCCTGGGTACTCGAGGGAGGAATCCTAGAGAGGGGTGCTTTTCTGCCTCTCCTCCAAGGCCAAGGCTGAGAGCTGAGCTGAATCCAGCCTCACCCAGGTCTGAGACTGCTTCACAGGGAGGCAGCCCGGGCTTGGGAGAATGATTGTGATTCTGTGTCCTAGGTCTCCACTGTAGCTGACGGTGTACCCACTGTGCTGCACACTCCGTCTGCCTTCAGCCAAATGCACAGACCCAGACTCAAACATTTATTTCGCACCCATGTCTCTTGTCTCCTTCCTACTTTCCCTGGAAAAGAGTCAAAGAGCACAGGAGAGGCTGAGCACCCCCTTGCAAACATTTTGGTCTTGAGAGATATCACTTTCTAATTAATCTGATTTAAACTAATTTTTTTAAAAAAAACTTTAGTCCACTTTTAGGGAAAATGCAGATTTTTTAGGGGTGTTTATTATTTCACAGTCAAGGGCAGTTGTGTCTTGTATTGTGCTCAGGAGAACCCAAAATAAACTGGACCTGAAAAATGCTAGGCCAGAGGGCTGGAAACACACATTTTGTGTTTATGGGAATTGTGGCTCAATTCCCTTCATTGTCTTTCAAATCTTGTTTTACCTTGTTTTTCTAACCAATATAGTAAAAGTGACTCTGAGCATTCCATTAAATAGTTACAATGCTCTTCTATGAGATGAATCCCACAACACGCTAAAACCCCTGAAAGAATATCAACCCTGGAAGGGGACAGGAAAAGCAATATTTTCTTGAAGATGTAACTTCAGCCCCACCTGCTCCAAGGACAGTGCTTCTTGCAACACCCTGATGGCTCTGCTTTCCTTTCTGTACTTGGGGGAGATTGAGTCATTTTACACATTAGCCACGTAGTCCCAGAATGTTTAGGACACCCAGAACAAGGGATATTGTTTTAGTGGAGGCAAGGGTCTCCTTCTAACTGGCATTTTGAAGTCCCTGCCTTTCTTGTTTTCCTTTTGAGAAATAGCTGTTTATAGACATGGCAAATGACAGTGGCTCCAGAAATGTGGTGCTGCTCAAAATGCACATCTGCAAAGGAGAATCAAATTTGATTGAACTTTTTAATTTCTATTTCAAAAAGGAAGAGCAGGAAAGCTGCCCTTGACTCTTATGAGGTTTCATTTCTTCTGAACAGTTTCTGTTTGGATTGTGGGATGGGGTTGGGATATGTGGGGAGTGGACCCTCTTCCCTCTCCCCCACCCAGAGCAGATCTGTGGAGATGGAGGAGGAGGGGCTGCTACAGCCCAGTGGTGACTGTGGAGGGGCTGATTGCTCATGAAGCCTCAGTCCAGTTCGGATTAGAAAACAGTTAAGTCAGTGGAGAAAATCATGACTGGATTTGTGCCTGTTTCCTCTTCCTCTCTCTCCTTCCCTCTCTTCTTTTCTTCTGTCCTTTTCTCCCCCATAATTTGCCCTCTGTCAAATTATGTGTTTGGATTTATAAGGTTTTTTCCTGTCATTCACTCTGAGACTGGTGTGGAAGAATGAGACACTGGTTCATCTTGGAGTCTTTTAAGAAAAATCTTAAGATCCAGTATTATAGTCAGTAGAACTTACATTTTCTCCAAATAATCAATGACTAGATCCCCATTTTAACTGGTAGATATACTGCTGCTCTGGGGGGTTTTATTGATAAGAGAGAATGAAATATTTTGCCAAGTATCCAAGTCTGTCTGCAAAGCTAAAACACTTATTCAGACAAAAAGGGAACGTAAGACAACCCTGTGAAAGGCCTCACAAGAGGCAGCCTGGTGTATATTCATGGGGGGTACTATTAATGCTATTATGCTAATCCTAAGAGGTACGGTAAATTGATCTTTGCTAATCTTTGCTACCTTGTAGTAAAATAGAGAGTTTAGAGCAAAACTAGCGTAAAAAAATACATCCCACAGGATTTATGTTAAATACTCATTCACATTATTGTTTTAATCAAATTACATACACACTAGCAATATTTTCTTTCAAGCCAGGAGCTTGATCATTCAACATTTAGGTAAGGAAATGAGTATGATTTTGGATACATGTTCTATGGAAATAGTAAGTAATGGACTTCAACTAGCCTGCGGTGTAGTATGGGGTTCAGAACAAAACATGAATGCAAATAGAAATTTAAAATGTGGGACTTTGGAGAAACCATTTATGTGACTGAAAGATTTGCTTGTGAATTGAGGCCCAGGCATGTTCATTTGTAGTTCTAACTTCAGTGTCGCTCACATTCCTGGAAAGTTCTGTTCTGTCACTTCCTTTGCAAATTTATGTAGATGGATTTCTTTAGCTCTGACAGTTTCTTCCAAACCTTTTCTACATTCTTCTAGGGTCTTTGCTTATAGACAAGGGACTTGAGCCAGGATGGTTAGATTTCAGGTTAACAAAAAGAAACACTTTTATTGTCAATATTAATGGCAAACCTCAATTTTTACAAGGCTTGAGTTTAGCAGCATGAGCAGATCAAAAGCAGCTTGGCTTGATTTCTCAATATTCTCTGGAGCTTAGACAATTAACTGCAATTTTGCTTCTAACGAAACAATACAAAAAAGTTACAGAAATGTTAAAGGTAGTCTTTGGGCAGAGATTTTTTACCTGTGTACAACATATCAGAATCTAAGAAATTTATCTACTGAACTTGAATTGAGTTTTGGAGGAAAACTCCTTAAAATGTTGTCTGAGCTGTGTCCTCATTTGCAATGCCACCAGCCTGCTTCAGTGTGTGCATTCCACTCTTGCCTTTCTGGCTGGGTAAGGATCCGGCAGACTGAGGTCTCTCTGGTAATTTGGGTACACCAAGTCTCCAGTTAATGATAGATAATCAGCCTTTGGGTCATTCGGTCATTCTCTTATTACAACCCCCTCCTGCTCTCTCTGATCTCCTTTCAAACTAAATTTCACACAAACAAATAAAGCAAGACAGGGACAAGTTCTAAAAAAAAAAGAGGGAGAAATATTAGAAACTCCTGATACAGAACTCTAAACAAGGCAAGGCAAGCTAAAAGAGGATAGGAAAGAACATCTTATCAAAATGAACATGTTGTGTACAAAACATTAAAAGAAAAGGCTCTGGTTTCTGTTAAAGTGACAGAAAATTAAAATAAAAATAATTGCAGGCAGAAAAGCTATAAACAGAGAAGGCAGGACGCTTGCTGGAAATGCGCAGCACTGGGGGCTGCTTTGTTGTTACAGATTATATATCTGCACCGTGATTGGAGAGGTGCTATTTTCTTCCATTTTCCAGAAGAGAATGGTTTTCTTTTTAATACTTGTGTGAGTGCCCCTTAAGTTAACACAGGCCAAAACCTCGAGGAACAAAAGATGGAATTGCATTCTGCTTGCAAAGCATACAACTTCAAATGAAGAAATTGGTTGTGTACAAAAAGGCAGAACTTCATTCAGAACACATTTGGAGACTTCACTAAATTGGTGTGACTGATGGTTTTTTTGTTTTGCTGACAGAAGGTACAAATCATTCATGGGAAAGTACAACTGAAACCAGTCCCCCCCCCACACCCCGCCCCGGGGTCTTCGCTTTCCCAGTCTACACCTGCCTGTGACTCCAGAAAGACAAAGTTCAGATTGACCAAGGAACATCGTAGATCAGATCCCTGCGGTAAAAGTGTGAGAATGCTGGCTCTACTAGTTAGGACCTCTGGTGAGAGTGCCTCTAGTGCCATTTGCCTGTCCCTGACCTTGACAGTTCCCTTTGGCCTAAGTCCAGGGCTCCAGAAGGGTTAAAGTCTACCTGCTGGTGTCCACTTCCAAGCCCTAGGTTTTCAATCCTGAGCGGGATTGGAACTTTGGCTCAGGGCGTGATCAATCCACAGTCTCCTAATGAGAGGGGCAGCCAAGAGATGGCAGCAGGTGTTGAAAGTGTAACTCCTGTTTTGTCCCCAACTGTGGGTCCAGCACCCCTTGCCTTACTAGTGTCGCTGGCAAACAACCCATCTCTCTCTTATGTTGGGGAATCCACACTTCTTTGTTTCTTCTAGGCCCAGCCTAAATGCCACTTCCTCCAGGAAGCCTTTCCAGATATTGCTTCTCCTCTTTCTCTCCTGCCCCCCCCCCCCACCAATCAATCAAGTCTTCTGAACTCCTTTCTCGTGCTCCCACTTATGTTCTTTGTGGTAGATTTCTGGGCACACACATGTCACCTCCTGTGATTGTGAGTTCCTTAACAGCCCAATCAGTGCATTGCACCAAGGAGGTGCTTAAACAGCCCGTGTAAAAGGGAAATCGGGTGAATTCCGCGTGTCCCAATTGCAATCGGGTTGTTTTCCTTTATTTTGAAAGCGATTACAGCTAGTAGAGGAGTTGAAAGTCGTTTACTAGGGGCAGCCCTCCATCCTCACGCCGTCTTCCGGATCAGTCGGGCCTGCTTTGGGGTTGCTTCTGCGTGAGCTGGAACTGAGAGTGGGAGACCCAGCCCTGGCCTGTCCAGGTACTACTCACTCCTGACACCCTGGGCTCTGCAGTCAGAGCCGGCAGGGCCGACCCTGGGCTTCCCACGGACTGGCTGAGTGATACCGGGCGAGCTGCTCGGTGCCTCCGTGCGCCAGCCCCTCTCATCTGAGCAGTGGGACAGGGACTCGCACCTGTGGTGCACAGGCGAGATTACACATGATCAAGGCGCACGCAACTGCGGGACGCCAGACACAGCCTGCGCCCAGTTAGAATTCACCTATTGTTTCTTCCTGCCTGGTCGGTTTCTTCCCCTCTCCGCTGCCCGGGGCCCTGCCCAGCGGCGACGGGTGCCAGCAGGCCAGGTGTGCCCTTCCCGCGCCGCCACCGGGGCAGCTTGTCTCGCCCACCCGCGTCGGAGGCCCCCAACCCGCCTCGCTGCCCTCGCGCTGCGTGGCCCCGCGGGCATCGCCGGCCCAGCCCTTGCCGACGGGCGCGGGAGGGCGAGGTGCGGACTGCGGCGGCGGCCCAGGAACATCGCGGGGCAGGGGCCACCCGAGTTAGGCCGCTGGCTTTCCAGCCACCGCAACGGCTGCTGGGCCGTCCTTCCATCCTGTTTAAATTCTCATTTTGCTCCCCAGCTTCCTCTCGGTTCCCGACAACGGGGAGGAAGGCTCTTCGCCGCTCGGGCCGGGAGAGGACGCCGCTTCGGGCGGGGTGGACCCCCAGCTTCGCCCCGCGCGTCTGCTAGGACTTTTCGCCCCAGGCGGGCAGGAAGGGGTTAACCGCGGGCCTCCCACCCGCGCCTGCGAGCCCCGGTGCCGGGCGAAGGCCGCCGCTTCCCTCCTGAGGTCTCATTAGGGAAACCCTCACCGCTATTTTCAACATTTCCTCAATCAAGTGCCTTTAAATAGAGCTGCACAAACAAATTGGCGGCAAAAGCGCAGATCTTGTCACGATTGAGACCAATCCAATATTTCAGCCTTGTTTGCTTTGCAATTACGGGTTGGCTTGTGGCTGCGGTGCCACCGGGGCGACTCTGCAGCCGCTCGCTTCGTGCCCGGCGCTCGGGGCGGGTGGAGGCAGCGACCCGCCGCGCCGCGATGGGAGGGGAGGAGGAGGGGAAGGGCAAGGGGGGAGGGGGCCGTGGGGGGAGGGGACCGGGGTCAGGGGACCCGCGGTGGCGGCGGGCGGGGGAGCCCTCCTGGAGCCCCGTGCGACCCGCGCGCACAGCAGTGTGACAGGAGACAGACTTTCTGATTCCCGGCTGAGCCAGTAGGTACATACAAGAAAACAGGGTGAGGTTCACATGTGGAAATCAGTGCGTGTCCTCACAGCTTCCTTTCTGCCTACACCCCCCGCCCGTCCCCTTTCTTCCATCTCCGTTGCATTTGTCTTCAGTATTTGTCAGCGGTTAACTGGTCCCCCTTCTCCCTAGCTGTTAAACTGCTGGCATGATTTGTTGTATTTTCCATAGCTGTTTATTCTTGTTTGACTTTTTGTGCAAAGTCACTTTAAATCTGCCGCAGGAAGGATAACGCTCCAAGCCCTGTGATGGGCTCCTGCAGGCTCGCGGCTGCCCCCAGCCCGCTTGCGATTCTTTCGGGGACTCCTCTGCTGCGTCACCCAGCCCCTGCGTGCGTTCGGTCGCGCGGGCCAGCCCGGCTTGTATCAGCAGAACGGTAGTTAACGCACATCAGGTCCTAAGCCTTATATTTCACAGACAATTAAATCTTGGCTGCCGTTTAACAAAATTGTAATATCTACTCTGCTCTATTCTGAGAGGCACTTTTAAAGTAAAAAAACAAATACTACATTTCAAAAAGAAAATATGACAATAAATCTCTTTTTATGGATTCTCTCTGCATAAGTGGAAACAACGTGATTTAAATCCCTAATACCACCCGCCCCCCTTTCAGACACAGCTGAAGTTACACAGATACTGTCTTCTAACACACGTTCTCCATCTCTGGGGAGAGGCACCTGCATTTGTTACATTCAATTTAAGTTTCTTAGGTTTCACACCCTACCCAGCCCCATATAATATGTAACAAGGATTATCAAATAATAAGGCCTTGGGTGGGAAGTCTACTTTTCACATAGATCCAAGAAAGATGGGCATGGCTTGGGTAATTATTTTATGATTTCTCATTACTTTCTAAATGAAAACCCATTTTCCTTTCATGAGGACTTCTGAAGGAGATGGGAAGTTGAGGCAGAGAAATATTTTTATGAGACTCTGGAGTATATATTAAAATGTACTTCTTTATTGTTTAAAAATGTGCAAGGTTTGGACCTACATTTGTTTGCTGGTGGTCATAAAATAAATTCATAGCCATTGTGGCCAATAAGCAGTCCCTTTACTCTTTAAAAAGTTTTTGGTTTATAATCCCACCTGGATTGCATCTTTACTATTCTGTATCACCCTCCTGTGATATTTTGGGTCTCAATCTTATTTAAAGCAAACCTCAAAAATGATGGTTTCATAAATTTGTGCAATGACAAAACCACAGAAGAATATCTTAAGTCCTTATAGTCGTGTGTACTCACGTATATCTCTCAGACAGTTTTCTAGCTAACTGAATGCTTTAGTATTGCAAGAAATAGGAAGCAGTAGCTAGAAAGGGTACTATTTCATAAGAATTCTATTTTCATCAAAAAGATTGGTCTGGCACATTACTCAATGCACAAATTGTAATATTACTTTCATGTGTGTTAATCTGTTTAGTATTAAAACGGCTGTAGTGTCTTAATCATTAACATGTTTTGCCATGCCACTTTCAAATGGGTGCTCTCAGATAATTATGATTTTGATGTTAATCCCACATTAAGTGAACAACTATGAAAATAACCTAAAAACATTATTATTCTCATATAAATGCCAACAAACACAATTGTAGAGGGAACACAATTACTTTTTATCTGACATTATCCCATAAGGATATGGCTACATTCATTTCTTTTAAAATCAGAGCAGTTTTCAATTACTTCTCAAAAGAAATTTTTTTCAACACAGCATTTTTCAATGCCCATAAACCATAGCAACTTTATACTGACAGATATATAATTTTCTACATTATTATTCATTAGCCTCTTTGCAAACTCACTAAAATAGAATAATATTAAAAATATCAACATATAGAGAACAATTATTAGGTTCTACATATTTATTTAGGTAAGCCAATGCTATTAAAATTAAAAACATGTGCCTGGCATATAAATGCTTCTTTAGAAATTCTCTTTTGAATGCATAGTTATTATTTTTTAAACCAACTCAGATTTTCAAATACTGATTTTTCACTCTGAACAGGCATTGCATTGTTTTAAACAGTAGCTCCTGGAAAAATACCGTCTTTAGTATTTTAGACTTTCAAACAACGATTGGAATTGGATAAATGCTTTCAGCTGGGAGCACTTTCCTAATACTTTTGTAGGTAATAGGATTCTCTATTTGTGCTGGGTGACAAACGGACAGTGCCCTGGACAGACTGCCTACCCTCTGCAGAATCTACCAAAAAATGGAGTTTTTCTATGAGATTGTGGTCCATCTAAAAAAAAATCCAGTAAAATGTGAAATCAGAGAAAATGAGTAGAGAGTGCTTTTCTAACTGTGGTTATGAAGTGATGGCTTAAAAGGTTTACAAAAAAATAAGATAGGAATAATGTAGAAACACAAAATCTATAAAAGAAAGTTTGCTTAGGTGGGATCTCGATGAACAGGAGTTGGAGTGAGGAGTTGGATCCACATAACCGAATGGGTTGCCTTTTGGTTTCTTCAATTCAGTGACTTTTGAAATTGTTTTTCACTGGATGAAGAAGCCCATCCAAGAAAATAAGTATAAATTCATGTATATGGGAAAATACTAGCTACTGTGATTTTTAACAATAGGTTAAAATATAAAGACCCTTTATTACTATCCTATTGTTCTTTCTAATGCATGAATGGTATAACAATTGGTGTCAAAAGCATTGATTTTTTTTAAAATTAGGGTTAAATTGGAGTAGTAAAGTGTATCCAAGAGATGATTTCCACAAACTCTGACTTGTAGAGAAAAAAAATAAAAAAGCTTTTTCTGGAAGAAACCAGGCAATTTAACTGTTATTAATCTGGGATAAATAAAGCAGGAAACTGCCTCCTTACCTTCCTACTAATTCTACTTTTCCAAACATTGTTAAGTTCTATGTATCTTGTGTTATTCAAGTAAAGATGATGTCAGGAATAAAATTACAGAATCTAGAAGTTTTAGAATCTAGAATAGAAATTTGCTCTATTACCAAATTTATGTATTATATTGGGCTGTTGAATTGCTTAGTTGTTTGAACACTGAATTTTTCTTTTTTCAGATAGAGTGAGATTTAATGAAGTACTTATAAAGATAAATATGATTGTTCATAAAAATAAAATAGTCATGGTCACAGAGTGGCATTTGAGTCTGTGTGGTATAGAGTGGGCTTTGTAAATTATAATGCCTTAAAAATCATGACCTAGGTATTTCTAATGGGGACATCTGAGAGGAGAAACTCACGAATCCTCAATGGACACAGCCAAGAACACAATCACGTAGGGGAACTTGCTCTCAGAAGCATTTCTCTAGAGACATTGCTATTTCTTTTGTCCCTCCAATACTTGCACTTGCTGTGTTTTACTATTAATAAAAAGTCCCAGATTTAAGTGCAACTCACTGGGCTTTTCTCTGCTTAAAAACTTTAACATCCCATGGTATTAATATAGCCACATTAACGATTGAAAAGTTCACTTTCTGCTGTCCTTGTGATTTTTCTTCTCATTGGTAACTATCTGAATATTTGCAAGTAACTGGATCACATCCTTTTTCTCATTGCCTTCGATGGTAGAAGTTTTAACTTAGAACCTCAGATACAGTTGAGTAAATAGTAAGCATATACAGTTTGTTATTTATGCTGGGCTACAAGTCGGAAAGGATTTAAAGCAATTGTTTCAAGAATTGATACGATAAATTTTTCAAAATCTCCTTATAAAAGCAATTCCTGTAGATACCATTGTAATTGACTTTTGATGTTTATTACAAAATCGATGATGTGTTCTGGTAAATATTATGATCCCCAAGAGGAAGCAAAATCACAGTTAGAATGTGACAAGTTTTGGAAATTCATTTTGTTGTAAATAAATCTTAATAATGATATTCCATGAAGGAGCATAACACAGTGACTAAGAGCAGGGTTTGTGGAGTCAAAGGCACAGTTTTGAACCTTGACCACAACAGTTATCAGCTGTATGATCTGGGGGAAAGTATTTAACCATTCTCTGCTTGAGTTACCACATCTGTAAAAAGTGGATAATAATTGTAGGCTCTGTCATGTTGTCATGATGAACATTTAGTGAGACAATTCAGATGAGGCTCTTAGTAGATGGTCTGGCACAGAGTAAGTGCTTAATTAATGTCAGCTGTTCTCTTTGGCACATAGCTCTGCAGTGTTAGAGTGGCATGCCACAGTTACCTTTCTCAGAGCCACTAAGTGTGGGGATGTTGACAGCCCACGGATTTCTTGGAGATTTGTAGGAGGATCCTGCACTGGTTTCCAGACCTCAGGGTTGACAGCGTGCAGGCAATGGCTTCTGGCTGTGTTTAGAGGCTCTATGGGGAGATGGTCCCAGTGACAGCAACCCAGTGATTGTCACACTGTCAGTGGCAATCCAGCTTTATGCCATATTTCTCATGCCTGGTGTGGTCTATTGGTGCCTGACACAAAGGTCTAAAGTGAGGAAAATAACTCCTTAAAGAAATAGAATACCCACAGTTCTTATTGTGTTACCCCAGTAGTAAAATATTTTAAATATATTTATTTGCAAATTGTATATCTACACTCCTTTACTGATATATTTCATATTATTATAACCCCGTGCAAAAAATCTAGAAAATCTATCTAGATTCAAAAATCTATCTAGAAAAGGCTACGATAAAAAGAAGAATTAGACAATAGGTTTAAGTATTTTAAGGTGAGATTCAGCATCATCAGCAGTGGATACGAATCCACATTTCAAATACTCCTGGTGGTTTAAAAATACTTTGTTTTATTTACTGTTGGGTTCACATCCTCAGGGTTTCTGCCTTGCTGGTGGCTGATCAGGGCTGTTCCCCATATGGAGGAACAGTGTCAGTTCTGCTGTTTTCATGTGGATGGCTAATGCCTGCATTCTTTGAATCATCATCTTTAGTCAAAGGATTCTTACAGGAATCTTTTTAAGCCCCTTGTCCATTTGGTGAAGGTTAGTTTAGTTAAAATTGGATTACATAATCTGCTTCCACCTGATTGAACCAGATAAATCGTAACTCATCTCAGTCCACGTGTGCTTGTGAGAGGGCCACTGTCAACCTCTCTGTGGTCAAGATCTGCCCTTCCCTGAGGACACCTTGTGTGCTCAAGGCAGCTGTTGACACACGGCCAAGCCAGGGTGTTGGTACCAGTGGTTACACGGAATATTAGCGAACTCACTTCTGATTTTTTATATGAAAACAAATGTAACGAGGGTTTCTAGTATAACCTTCTGGCACCCCACTCCTGGGGCACTGCTGCCCCAGACTGAGAAATCATCGTGGTTCCTGCTATTTTTCTACTTTGACGTCCTATGCAGAATGAATGAGACTGCCATAGGTGTGCTGGACTGTGTTTTCTATGACTGGCCTTGCTCTGTTTACCACATGGTGGTTGTAGCTCTTCACTGTTGCCAAATCGTTTTCTCGTATTTCTTTCATTTGTACTCACCGTTTCTGTGTAGCAGGTAGAGCAGGTGTGATTCTGTCCACCCTGCAGGTGGAAGACGTGAACCATCAGTGGCTTTGACCGGAGATGGGAAATCATTGCCCGAGTTCACACAGCAGCAGAGCTGGGTTTGAACCTGTTTTTGAAAGCAGTATCATGCTGTTTCTGTTCCCTCGTGTTAACAAACTTTTAAAATAATATTCATATTCATCTGAACTGAGGGGAGACAGTGCTATAAAACTAAAGAAGTGGTGCTGGGAATAGATTCAGAGGAATCAGTTATATTAGAATAAATAAGAATCAAATAGAGTAATGTGCAGGAATGGAATTATTTATTGAGCACCTATTGTACTCTATGTCCTTTACACACATTATCCCTTTAAATAGTTCTTAACTTGGAGGGGTGGGTTTTACATATAAGGAAATTGAGGTTCAGAGATGTTAAGTAATTTTTCTGAAGTGCACAGCATTTAAGTTGAATTTAAACCAAAAGGAGTGGACATTAAAAACATATTTTTAAAAAATTTCCAGGTAATGTTAAAATAACAAAATGTATTAAATTTTAAAGTCTTACTGCCAGTTTTTGTCTCAAATTGGAACTCTGGCTATGGCTAAAAATCAACCACGACAACACCAAATGCTGACGAGGATGTGGAGAAACTAGATCACTCATACACTGCTAGTGGGAATGCAAAATAGCACAGCCTCTGGAAGACAATTTGACAGTTTGACTAAACTTGCAACTACCATGTGACCCAGCAATTGTAATCCTGAGCATTTATTCCTGAAAAATGAAGACTTACGTTCACACAGAAACCTGTGAGTGAATGCTTATAGCAGCTTTGTTTGTAATAGCCCAAAACTGGAAACAAATCAGATGTCCTTCAGTGGGTAGACAAACGGTTAACCATTTGGTTGGATTCTGTATAGTTCCGCTTATATAATAACATTCTTGAAATGACAAAATTATGGAAATGAAGAAAAGATTAGCGGCTACCAGGAGTTAAGGAGCAGTGGGAGTGGAAGGGAAGTGAGTGTGGCTATAAAAGGGCAACAAAATGAATCTTTGTGATAATAGAAATGTTCTGTACTTGACTCTGTCACTGTCCGTGTCCTGGTTGTGATATTGTACTATATTTTTGCAAGATGTTACCATTGGAAGAAACTGGGTTAAGGGTATGTGGGATCTCTCTCTTAATTTCTTATAACTGCCCGAGAACCTACAATTATCTCAAAATAAAAAGCTTGATAAAAATGTCAACTGATCTTTGGGAGTTCAGTTCCATGCTTTTGATAACTGATCTGACAATAGGAAAAGGATGGAATTGAGAATTTAGGAGTTGTAAACTCTAAGACTGACTTTCACCATGCTACTCTTCTGAATTTTTTTCCCTCTGATTTTTATTATGAACTTTTGTGCATTCTGCCTGATATTTGAGGTGAAAATGCCACTTATCTTTCATAGAACTTCTGTTTTACATAGGATTTTAAAATCCATTGGCTGACTGATTTATACATTAGAAGATGAAACTATAATACATCAGATCCGATTGTCACAATTTATTTTAAAAGTCAATCAGGGTTTTTATCTTTTTTGTTCCTTCTTCCTGTCTTACTTCATTTTCTTCTTTTTTATCCTTATTTTAATTGAAACTATATTTCCTCATATTGTACTGTTTAGTCTAAAACCCAGTGAACATATTGTTGATTAAATGAGTAATGTCACTCCTAAAATGAGAAATATAAAGATATGTTGAGTCTCCACATATCACATGCTTGCATTATGTTTGGATGTTCTTATTTATGGAGAGGAGTAGTAGAGATTATAAATGTTATTTAAAAAATTTGCTGATGATTTGTTGAGAAGATAAAGTAACACTAATATTACAGAGGGTTGGTCTTGACTTTCCAAGCCACCAGGGCAGGCACAGGGCCCTCTGCAAACACCTGACGGTGCTGGAGAGTGAGTTAGTCATTGCAGAGGAGCTGCCGTCATGACAAATAGGGGTTAAATTGTGAGAATTTCAGGACATATTTTGGGGAAGGATTAAATAAATCAGGGGACGTGCTGACAGCAAATAGTATCTTTGAGTGGCTGATTTGAAACACAGAATCAGAGAATTGAGATGAATCCCAGGTGGTGGTTGGAAGCTGGAAAAAGTCCCAATGAGTTGGCTGACTAAGTCTAGGTTTGGTTTCAGCATCGTTAACTAGCCTGTAGGTGACGACTTACTAATTGTTGCCCTAAGAAAAGATTATGCTACATACAGTGGTGAAATTAAGTATGTCAATCTAGGGAACATTTTATTTAAGTGATTTCTCTAAGACTAGGGTTAGAAGGTCCTAGAACTGCTTCAAGAAACTTAAAGTGCATCTAATTCTTAACTATCAGAATGAAGAGGAATTTTCAAAATTTCAGCAATGCAATTAAGCTCTTAAGTTCTTACAATAGTGAATAATAAATTTTAATCAAGGATGCCACTGGTGGATGTTGAAATGATGCATTTTCACTAAACTAGCTGGCAGTGGACTAAGAGGTATCAGGAAGGGAGCTGGGGCCACAGAGCCCTGGGGGACCCCACAGCACACGTGGTCACTCCCAGGTGCTGAGCGAGAGGAGGTGCCTTTGCCCTGGAGGGCAGGGGCTGGGAAACAGGTGAATGCTGGGGCACAAAAATTTCCAGTTCCATGTCTGTTTGCAGGACTTTGTCATGGCCTGTCCCCCTCACTTTCTAGTTTTCTTAGACCAAACAAAGAAGAAGCAAAAAACAAAAACAATCAAAATTCCAAAACTAATGACTGTAGAAGCAAAGCTTTAATATGAACTAAAACAAAAATTGGGCTGGGTTTATGAGGTCGACTTTAAGTCAGGAAGAAAAATGATAAACTTTTGAGGGGAAGAAAGACATCATCAAAGCCAAGAGGAGCTCAAAGTGGGGTTTAATAGCAGCTATCATATTGCGCCCGGCCTCGGCCTCTTCTGATGCAGCTGTTTCGTTTTAAGATGTTCCCGTTCCTGTTCCCCTCACACAGCCCTCCACGGTGACCTGAGTGCACACAGCCAGGCACTCGGGCCACCCCAGAAAACTGTAAACCCCTCAGAGAGTGACTGCAGGGGCAGGGGAAACGGAAATGATGAAACCCAATATAGCATTTAGCTGAATCATCGTGTGAGGTTAAGCCCGGCGAGCAATCAGCAAAAGTGGGAGTCTCCTTGTACCTGTGAAAATCGCACTGATGGAATTTTGTGCAAATTATATAGGTGTAGGAAAGTTATTTTTTGTGTTTCATAGCAATGGGCCTTCGGTAATAATTTGGACACAATTTTTTTTTAATACTTTATGGCAAGAATAGTGATAAGCTTCTCACTCTGGAGAATCTTTGCAAACCTCACAAAACGTTAGGCATTTTGGATAATTCATTTTATTGAGTGGTGAGTTTTGTCTTTTCATAAAAAGATAAAAATTTGCACAGGACGATGAACACCTATAGGGTTGCATGAAGTTCTGGAAATTGATCAAGGCTCACCCTACAGCAGGAATTAGAGGTCATGATGATGATGATATTAATACTACTAATACCAATAATAGCACATACTATGTGTCAGGCCCTGTTCTAAGAGTATTTCTCATATTAACTTATTTATTCTTCACAATTATTAAGATATACCATTACTATCCCTATTTTATAGATAAGAAACTGAGAGACAGAGAAGTGACTAGGGCCACACAGTGACACAGGCAGGCACACAACCCATGCAGACCAGCTCCTTAGTTAGTGTGCTCTCTGACCCACTATCCTTCACTCATTCGCCACAGGTTTATTGAACATCTAGTGTACGAAAGGCATCAGGCCGCATGTACGTAATACTTTAGAGAGGCCAGGTAGATGTCTCTGCCTTCTTTGAGCTTATAGCTTGTTGGGCACAAAGGCTAGTGACTTACTGTATGGAGAACTTGATGTTGTGAGATGGTATCAGTGACTGTTTGTATGGCATGTTGATTTTGATATAAGCTCCTTAGTAAAAATAGGGAGCCCGGGTCCCACACAGCCGAGGCTGCCATCTTCCTGCTGCTCCCCATCTGAGTGGGTAGGAAGGTTGGCTCACTTAAATGTGAACCCCCAATGTCAGCCTCCTTCACTGTTTTCTGTTGGGCGTCTCAGGTCACAGGCTTTGTGAGCAGGTTTCCCACCTGGATATGGTTGTGCCAGTAATAATAGATGTTACTATACAGAGTGGTGGTGGCAGCAGGGGTGAGAGTTGGGAGTGGGGTGATCTCAGAATGCAGTGCTGGTGTTATCTCCTTTTTGCTTTGTTTTGATGTATAGCCGTACAACTAGGAATATGACCCTTGGTTCACCCAGTTAGGCATGGCCTCAGGAGGGATTTGGGAGATAGCCCCAGTGGCTTTCTCCTTTTATACAAAGGAAGGTTCAAGCTACTTCTTCTGAAGATATAGTCACGTCTGTTATCTTTGACCTCTGACTAACCAATTCTGTCTGGGTCTTTTGAAAATTTTAAGACTATTTCTTTCTGGGATTCAAACTCAGAATGAAGTAGAATCAACTGTGTGAGGTGGATCTGAGCTTAGTTTTTGAGACTTTTATCTTGAATTTCATCTAGGATGTCCTCTAGGGAGCACCACTTTATGGTTATGGGCTGGGATTCCGAGTTTAGTTGATTGGGATTTAATTATTCATTCTTCAACAAATGTTGATTCAGATCTAAAATAAAGTCAACTTGAGATCCTAGAGTTCATTTATTTTCTTGAAAATTCTAAAAATGAAAACGATAACTTTAGATTCATATTTAGAATAAAAAAGGAAATAAGTAATTCAAACATTTTTCAGAAAAAAGGATTATTGTATTATTTATTCTGCTCTAGAGGAGAATATTCAATTCAAAAACATACTGATAAGTATAAATACATTTGGTAATGAGACAATATAATTTTTATGAGAACATATCAGACTGCAAACATTGAGATCCATCCCCTTCTGAATGTGTACCACGTCAGGGTTTTATTCATACTGATAAAAATGGAATGACACATGTGCAGAGACTGAGTCCATGGCTGAAGGCCCAGCTGATGAGGAGCTGTGTTCTGTGGTTTTGCCACTTGCATGTGATTAAACCCTGCAGAATAGAGTCTGTCCCCATGTATTTGGTTCATGAAGAAAACAAGTAAAGTGATATTGAATGAATGATCCAGTTTCTCAAAAGGGCGGACTATTGGCCTAACACCTTCCTAACTTGGAGCTGTCAGCATGTTTAGTTCGGTTCTAATGGGAGCTAGGCTGGAGAGGGAAAACGTTTTGTAGGAAAGGTTATATAATATTAATAAGAACCACATTCTGTTTGATGTTTCCCAAATTATGTTTTTTTATTTCTTAAGAAATTGAACCATTCAAAAATAACGAATCCTCCTTTTCTATGGCCCACAAATAATCAACATTTTGAACAATCGAAAAAATTTTTGTCCCAAAGATATCCCCACTTTCAGCTCGACTTTATTTGCTGGTGCTGATTTATAGCTGAAAGCACCACTTCATATTTTTTCCAAGCATCAAAGTCATAATGTGTTTTACAAATACTCACAAGTGCTTGAAATCCGTGAACCTTTGTATTCCTATTTTTTTATTCTTCTATAAGTATGTATTTGAATTGGTTAAACAGATGGCTTTCTAATTTTGGGGGAAAAAACCTGCTAAGAATATTCACCTCAAGATGGAGAACTCATAGGTTAAATTTCATTCTGGAGTGCACTTTTACAACCAGGTAATTAACCTTTGAAAATGAGAGTACTTGAAGGAAACAAGGAAAATCTTAACATGATGATCTCACTAACACTGGTGTAGTAGACTTTTCAGAAGCAGAGATGCTCTAGAATTTTAATAATTAAAAGCTTTAAAATATTTTAAAAACACAGTTAATTCTCAAAGCTTTCCAATTTTCTCCCTTTATTACAATAACCTTAGGAGGTAAATACTTCAAGGAGTGTTTCTTTATTACAATAGGGATTAGTACAAAGACTTCTGGTGGGAAGGTGGAGGTGGCAGCATGAATCAGTCAGTGTGTGTTTGCTGAGTGCCCGCCACATGCAGAAGTCCCTTCCACGCTTGTGAAGGGATACAACAATTTACAACGTGTAGAATCTACCCTCAGTGAGCTTTCCATTCAGTTAGGCTGAGAAGCAGTGGATTAATGAAAAGTTACAAGGAAAATGGAAAGGAACAGTAGATGGAGAGCTGAAGCAGTCCATGATTGTCACCTGAGACACTGAGTTAATAATGCCAAGTTAAAGGAATGAGAGACCACTATGGGATGGAATGGACAGCAGTGTTCCTCTCATTGAAGCTTGTGCTAAACCTTGGGAGACAAAGCGGTTGTGGAGACAGAATTTGGAGAGATGAAGGGAGAAGAATTCCCAGGAGGGGAGAAGAGCTTTGGAGCCAGACAGATTTGGGTTCAAATCTTGGTTTCATTGTTCTCTAGCTGCGCAATCTTGGGAAGTTACTCAGCTTTGCTCAATGTCTTCTGTAAAATGGATGTAATAGTGATCACTTTACTTTTTTAGGATTGAGAGAACATGTGTAAAGTGGTACATTATAAGCACTGAATAAATGATAATCCCCTCCGTTGGCGAGAACACCCTCAGCGAGCATGGAAGGAGACAGCCAGCGTTCATGCGGTGACAAGGAGACCAGTGTGAGTGGAGGGAGGGGTCAGGAAGAGAAGCGGACAGAGACACTGTGGAAAGATAAAACAGGATCAGGTTCAGTGACTCACTTGTTTCCTCTTTTAATCATTTACTGAGCTCTGATGGGAGGCTCCTAATTTATATGGGACGTCCTTTGCTAGGCACAGAGATGCAAAGACAGGGAAAACTTAGCCTTGACTTTCTGTTGGATGTCAAGGTAAGGAATTGGAACTTTACGTTGAAAAGAATTATCTCTTTCAAGAGAGGAGGAGTTTAAAAGTAGTATTTTTGGATAGCTAACATGAAATATAATTCTTGTGACCCAAGATTTGAGTTCAGTGCTGTCTTCTAGTGGTTGGGGTTAGTGTTGTGCCTGGAGGTGTGACCGGGATCCTACTGTAGATGGTTCCTGACAGACAGCTCATTCAAATGACTGGGAGGGGAGGGCTGTGCGTTGAATTTCATCTCATCCCCTGAAATAAAATATTGGCATTGAAACCACTCATAGTGCACTGTGGTTAAATAGCTCATCTAATTGATTTTCTGTCTTTGGTGAATATTGCATTGGGCTTACGGGCTTGGTGACCCTTAAAAGTTGGTACCAGAATAACTGTCTGTTCAGGGCTAAGTAAAAACTTGAGAATCTAGATTTAAGTGACTCTCTCTATGATCGTGTGTTCTCTGAGAGGAGGGTCCCTTCCTGTTAGTAGATCTCTATAACCAGAAGTCCTGAGACACAGAAACACACTGGACACTCACCAAAAGTTCTGGATTAACTGAGTGAGCCTAGGTATCTTTCCATGAAGCTTTGCCTGGATAAACAGCCTCCGTGTCTTCTAACAACACATTCTTGGCCCTTGTTCTCACCTCGAGCTCTGTCAGCCACTGTTCTTACCTCTCTTCCCTGCTTAGTCCAAGGCTCAGTAGAACACGGATCATACGAGACATGGACCCTATTTCTTACTGGGATGTCCTAACACTTGCTGGCCAGCTACTGATTTCAATGATCTATTTTTTTATTTCAGAGTTGGTACCATACTGAATTGTGTTTCAGAATTGAAATAAAATTCCTTTTAACATGATTGTATTTTGCTTTTCGGCTTGGAAAATGCCACTAAGGCATGGGATACAAGATGTTTAATTTATAGGAGGATGTAAGACCTCCTTTAATACCTAGGCACCAGTTTCATGCCTGTTGTTACATATGATTTTATACTTGGTTTTGACACCCACACGCAGACATCTATCTACACAAAGTTCAAATTCTATACTTTTTGTGGCTGTTTGGCTCAGGTGGTTAGGGCACTGAGCTAATGAGAACAGGGTCACAGGTTCAGTCTCTGTGTGGGCCAGCGAGGTTTGCTTTGTTCAGTGGCCACAGACCTGGGCCAGCCAGCTGTCTAGCATATGTCTGCCCTGGGTCATAAGAGGACAGGCAGGGGTGTGCGGATGGACAAGAGCAAATCCATCACCACCATTAGCAAAAGCCAAGTCAAGCACATGTCCTACTAATGGGGGTCAGTAATGTCTCATTTAAATGAGGTTGACATTTTATTACCTCTTGCTGAGAGGATCTTTTGAACACTGAATTTAAATGTTGTTTTTTCTTGTGTGCGAATCTATTTCTAATAAATGGAAGGCTGTACAAGACCTCAGATAATTACAGGTTTCCAAATATAGATTAATGACTTAAATAGTTAAAAACTTGGTGTGATATTAAAAAGGAAAGTTCAGTATGGCTATTTAGTTACCTTCCCTCTTTTCTTAAAATCTGTTTCCACTAGTGACATAAAAATGTATTAGTTATTCAGAGAGTGGTTGATCATTCTTGCCTTCATTCACAAATGAAAATATTTTTATTAAACTTACCGATAATTAGAACAGTAAATGTTAGCAAAAAGCAAGTAGAATTAATTCTGTACTATTTAAATTTTTGGATGTTAACCCAGCCCACATACCCCAGATTTCATTTTAGGCAAACATGTTCCCCAAATTACTTAATTATTTAGCATAATTCTTATTAGATCTTAAATTGGATCAAAACCAGCTCCTTTCTGAAGTGCTGTGCGTGTCTCAGCAGTTTCTGTCACTTGGGTCTTGGTGAGTGCACAAGAGGGCATTGGATAGAGCAGGGGGAGGGCAGACAGCAGGAGAGAAATTTGGCAAGAGAATGATACATTGGGGATTCTTTTAAAATCCATTCATTAGACAAACATAGGAATGATAATGCAAATATGTATTTAACACTTTTTTGAATAGGTCATACATTCATAAAAAGGGTATGTTGTGAAAACTTTTGCTCCCTCTTCCGTTCTTCATATGCCCAATTTTACCTCCCTTGCATAGCCATTTTGTGAACATTTTCATAATCTCTTTATGCCAATAGATCTGAAATTCTCCTCTCTTTTCACACATAAAGTTGACACACTATAAATATTGTTTTTAGTCTTGCTTTTTTCCCACGTAACAATATATCCTGTAAATCTTTGCATATGTGCAGAGTAGCCTCATTTCCATAATTGCATACTATTCTACCAATAACTTGTACTACAAGTTATTTATCTAGTCCCTATTGATGGACCTTGATATAATGTGTAATATTTTCTATTACAGAAAACAATGGAATGAATTACTTTGCACTGCATTGTGTAGAAAGCATTCTTATTCTTGATATGACATTGGCATATCATTCCACTGAATGGCTGTGTCTTAATTTATTTCTCTAGTCTCCTGTTGATGGACATTGAGTTTCCAATCTTTTATCTTTATAGACAATGAGATAATGAATAATATTATACATGTATTACCTTATATATATGCAAGTAAATGTGTAGAATTAATACCTAGAGGTCTGATTTTTAGGTAAAAATGGAAATTTTAATGAAGTAAAAGTCATCAAACAATAAACATCACATTATACAATGAAATATTTTCATTTCCAAGCTCCCTTTATGGCTGTCTTAATATTTTTCTCCTTGTAGAATATAAATTATTTTGCTTTTATGACTTGACACTATAATATAGACATTAACATTGGAAAAATATGAATTCTTAAGTTATAAGAAGAATTTTAAAAGTTTACAAAAGTCCAACAAAGACACTTCAGTGAGTGTGACAGGGGCTTATGTGTGGCCTTCAGGTAGTGGCAGAGCTGTGCTGCAAAGTTAAAATTACAAAAGTCTGCGTAGCCTAATTGTGATTATAGAAAATGACGTATATGAGAAGTGTGAACCCATGATAACTGTTTGAGTGAAATGTTTGTTGTGAATAATATTTTTTAGTTATGGATAATTTTCAGATATGCTTATGATTAGCTTTGGGAAAAGTGGGGGAAACCCTTTTGCTGCTGAGTTAGAAATACTATGAGAAAAACAGTGCTAATAATGATTAACACTGGCATGCACAATTTCAAAAATTTACTATGTCCAGATAATTTTATTTGAACCCAATTAAGTATGATGTTAGGAATTGTAACAATGATTTTAAATGAAGAAGCAATAAGTAGAAAATAAGGTACGGTTCAGGGAATGTGACCATAGAATACCTTCCTTAGTATTTCTCAACCTGCTGTATCCATCAGCAACAGATCCTGGTAGTTAACATTGTTGCTGGACATTTACTGTTATTTGTGACAGGTATGGCACGTCTCTTTAAAGAAAAGGGATTTAAGTAAGTCATGGATTAAAAACTGGATAAAGGTGGGACACTGTAAGTCCTGGGCTATTCTGGGGCCATAGCAATCAGATTCTCTATAGAATGTTCATTCATTCATAAATCCATTCATTCTCTTCATTGATTCATCCACTCCTTGTCAGATTCCGTATTTATTTGGCTCCTAGTATGTTACTCATTGTGCTAAGATACTGGAAAATATGAGTACAAGGTACAGGTCATATCTTACAGTCCTGCAGGGGAACTAAGAAATGGACAGGCTACCTAAGAGTGCATAGCAAGGACCTCAAGAATGATATAAAGTGTTATGGCAGGTCTGAGGAGGAAGACATTACTTTCAATAGGTGAGAGATGGTGGCATTTGTCCTGGAGTACAAGACAATTGGAGCAATAAAAACACAATGTAATGGATTTTACTCACAGTGCAGTGGTTTATACAAAGGCTACCTTGACTGTTAGTTTGCGACTGGAAACATCAGTCAGAAGCTGAGGAAGGGACCACGGCCCCTGCAGGCAGCCCGCCTTTCCTCCAGCGGGGGCTGATACTTCACACGCTTGGAAAAGCTGGTTCCATGCTGTCCACGGGGGCTGGGTGGGCTGTTGGGCAGGGGATTTTGGTATTTCTCGGCATGCACGTGAGGGACAGAGTGCCTCAGCTGTTGCTAATGACCCGAAGGATCTTTCTTTCATGGTTTATTTGATCTCCTCCTTTTAGTGTGTATTTTCATGAACTTGGCTACTACTACCTTCTCAGGCAGTCCCAAGCCTCAGCAAGTTCACCACGTAGCTTTTGCATATTTGATGGCGCAAGTTGAGGCGAGGCAGCACAGTTCTGGACTGTTGAGACATCTCTCTTATGCAGCCTCTTTCAACTACTGTTCTGACCGCCATTGCTGAGCCGCTGTGGCTGCATCTGGAAGCAGTTCTTCCCAGCTTGGCCGCAGCATAACTGTGGGAGGGATCTTGATGAATTTGGACCTAGGGAGGAGCATGGGAGGAAGGAGAAATCATCTAAGTGGAAGAGACAGGACAAGCGAAGATATGCACACAGGCAGGGAGACAGCGCTCAGTCTGAGCTGGAGAATTTGGATGGGGATGGTGGGTCTCAGGCTCCTGTTTTTCAGCTTGCTGCTGTAATCATGATACTTGTTGCTATGTTTTTTCCAAGAAAAAGGAGCATTTGTAAGTGACTATCATGTAAAAAAAACTGTACCGGCTGCATTTATAATCCATGAATTATGAATACTAAAACTGGCAATGAAATAAGAGTCATATACTTAATAAAAGTTAATTGGATCTGTTGGCAGCACACCACTAGAAGGACAGCTATGATATTGAAGATACTACTTACACCAGTTCTGTCCTAACTTTTGGTCATGATAGAAATGTTCCATATCTGTTGACGAATACAGTAGCCGCTAGTCATATGTAGCTATTAAGAACTTGAAGTGGGGCCAGTGTAAATGAGAAACTGAATTTTCAACTTTGTTAATAATTAATTTCAGTTAATTTTAATTTAAATGGCCCCATGTGAGTCAAGTGATTACCATATTGGACAATGCAGCTCTAAACGAGGTGCTGAATGTGTTGAATCAGAGCACTTAAGAGCTGGAGTAGATCTTCAAGTTTGCCCAGCCTGGCACTTTGATTTTACAAATGGAGAAACTGAAGCTCAGAAGGTGAAACACCTTGTTGAAGGGCACATGGATAGTGATTAGTAGAATTGCAACCTGGAGTTCTGATATCCTGACTCCCAGCCTGGGGGACTTTTGATCCCACCATGCTGTCTCCTCAGTTATGACAGCAGGGCTGGGGCTGGACCCAGTTGAAGATGGTTTGTTGGTTGGTAGATTGAGAAAGTAAGGCCAAGCTTAGCCCTTCAGACCAACCAATCAAGAGATATTTGCTGGACAGGGTGCCAGCCACTGAGATCAGGAGGGAGTTGGGGCTGCAAAATGGCATAAAGAACCCACGACACATTGGGGAAAACAGGGTGGACATAGATCATACATATTTCCCAAGTGGACTCATCTATCTATCTAACTATCATCATCTATCTATCTATATATTTGGTCTGAGGGGCTTCTGGAGCTATATATATACACACATATATGTGTGTATATGCATATATATGTGTGTGTGTGTGTGTGTGTATGTTGCTGTCACTGGTACAAGGTAGTCCAAATGGACCAGGTGAGCAAACCCCAGACAGGGCTATGGATATGTAGGGAGACCACCTTTGGTGAGGGAGAACTTCAGGGAGAAGACAAGACTTGACCTATATTAAAATATCTAACACAGAAGGAAAAAGATGACATTAATGTCATTCAAACTTAACAGTGGTTCATACAGAGCAAACTTTGGATCCACAGTTGGTTCTGTATTCCTGCTTTCTATATTAACTATACGTGTTTCTTTATTCACCACAACCAGCTATATTATCCCTAGAGTTTTAAAATGTGAAAAGAAATGGGTTTGTTTCAGGATTACTTTCCCGTGGAACCGTAATTGTGGAGAATTAATTCGTGTTAAAGTTGTGTTGTTAGATCACAGTAAGGTAAATGGTCATAGAAGACCATGTCTTTAAATCAGGAGAAAAGCATTGGCTGTTATTATCCTGCAGGCATAGCTGGGGGATCAAACCCTCACTTGGCTTACTGCAGTCTTAACCTAGTACTGCATGACAATACCTCCAGAGATTTTTTCCATTGGTAGGCAAAACAAATGAGACCCAAGTGCTCAATGGAACATTCCAAAGAGTCAACAGAGAGAAATGGAAAGTGTTAGAAACGTAATTGTGTTTGCAAAAGGAGACATAAATAGAAGTAAAACAGGGAATGAAAAGTCATCCATTATCTATATTTGAAATCTCCACCATTGTGAATGTTTCCTGAATTTTTTTGTTTTTCTGTTATTATAAAGGTAATATATACTTATGGTATTCATCTAGGAAAATAAATAGAAAATAAAAATGCAACTAAAAGACACTCTTAATCTCACTCAGAGATAACCATTGTTAATCTTTCTTTTCCTTCTTTGCAAATATCCAGTTTTAAATGTTTAGGTAGCTAATATTTTACAGAGCTTTGTGTAAAAATTTTTCATTTAAACTTAATTGAGTTTTGAATGGAGAATGTTTTGAGGGAAGAGCTTTTGCTAGGGAAACCTGTGCAAGATGGGAAAGCCATGCTGTGTTTTCTGCCTCTGTAAGTTTTTAAGGACGGTAGTAAATTATGTCTCGCAATCAGTTGTTAGTGAATTCCAAAAGTTTTCTTTGTTGGAGTACTTTGGTAAGGGGGTGAAATAGTCTAGCTTGGTCCTCATTCAAGGACTAGCTGTTGATTTGAACTGTCTGTCAATCTGCTTCCAATGCTTCTTGTGCCCACACTTGAGCCACCAGAGGCTGGTAATTTAGAAAATCCTGGGTGCCATCAGTTGGCAGGGGCCAGGAATCTCTTGTCTCCTTTGCTTACAGAGATTCAATTTGGTCTGAGAGACATCTGGAATAGACTGCTAGAGTCATGTTCTTTTTTCAATGAAACAAATTTATGCAATCATGTTGTATTTATTATATGGACTTTTCCCATGCTGTGTAAATGGCTGAGAATAACTGCACATACTGTTTTGTTCAGTCTCCAGAAGGGATCCCTAGTTTGGTAATTTGGTAATTTTTTAGTGTTTGTTTCTGCTGCCCAGAGCCTATTCCAAGTATTGTTAGAAATGCTTAATCCAATTTAGGTAACCTAAAACAATACTCAGTACTGACTAATCTTGAACTTTATAAATCAGTTTCTCATCCTCAGAGGAATTTTTTTTTAGATGTTGTTTCCTGCACAATTATTGCCTCCTTTGATCTCACACTACACTTGGTCTTTCAGATAAGGGAGACCAATAATTCCTCAGCTATAACTCCAGCAACACAGATAACTATCATGCCTTGTGTGACATGCAATTCATTATTCAGTTGTGAATAACCACCGTGGTCCTGTATTAAATGTTTTACAACTCATGCCTTCATGGCTCACTGAGTTACTAATATAACATTTGTGACTGTTTTTGTGTCCAGGAGGGATAAAACTCTTTATATCATTTAATGGCATGTAATATTTAAATTAAAACATTGTGAGACACCTTAGTACAAGAAAATAACTGTAGTGAAGTAAATCTCCACATGCAGTTTAGCTATTTTATTTTATTCTCTCCAATAAAGGGGCCTCCTCTCTTTGATGTATCTAGTAACTCTCATTATTGCCTTTTGGATGAACTGGATGAATATGCAGAAGCAAGATTCAGCTTCAGAAATCTCATGGTCTGCATTTACTGATGTTCCATCACTTCTCCTTTATCCATTTTGTAATGCACTGTTGACTTATTTGTCCAGCATAAAGACTTCTTTGCAATGTAGTAGAAAACAAAAAATTGGTTCAAGATCTAATCACATACTTAAGGACAATATTCCTACAGTTTTCAGTTCACCAAATAAAGAGTGAGCAGTCTAGAGATGGCTGGAAGAGTAGTTTCCTAATTTTGAGTCTTTGGCAAGCTAGAATTCCACCTGCTAAAATTCAACAGTGTGCAGATTGTTATCCAGTGGGTATTTTTGTATTTTCTGTTTGGTGCTCAACAGAGCAGACTGTATTACTGTGCTGGAAAAATGTAACTTGCTACTCATTGGAGTATTAATCTATCAAAATATTTCCTGGACTTATTTTATAAAGTAACAAAAGAGCTATTATACATTTACCGTCAGAAAGTTCTTAGTTCATATTGATATTTTTAATTTCTTAATTGAATGGTTTTACTTCCTAGCTTAATGTAGACATTATTTTCAGATTATTAAAATAGGTTAATTTGTAAGTTGAATTGGATTTTTGTTACAAACTGAAAAGCCTTTTTGTAGCCCAAGAACATTTGTTTCCCTGGATCCTGTTTCTTCTTGCTCCCACTGCCCGGGGCCCCACTGCCCTCAAACGAGGCTTTCCCAGTCTCCCGTTTTTACTTCTTATCAGTAAAGCAGCTACTCCGTGGGATAGTATATACTCACTCTTCAGGACCAACTGATTCTCAAACATTTTAGGAGGGATGCAAATGTTTAGTGTGATAGCAAAGGAGAAAGAGTATGAGAACATAACATTTTCTGGCATAGACACCAGAATAAAAGTCTGGTCCCTTACAACAGAAATTTGAACTCCAACCTAAAAGGATTTTTCCATTTTTTTTTCTGAGAAATCAATTGAGATGATACTAGATAGTAGGTTTTAATTTTCATATTTGGCATAAAGATCCAGATCAAAAGTTTTTAAAAAGATTTATGTTTTTCCCAATCACATCTGGGGGCTATATATTGTTGTTATTGTTGTTTTCATTGTACTTCTCTTTATGTAAAGTTTTTAGCAGAAGATGTTCATAGTTTGTTTAGACTTGGAAACTAGTTTTTCAAAAAAATCTCAGAAAACAACTATGGACTAAATCCAACCTTAAAAACACAAAACAAGGGTTGCTTTGTGTGTGTGTGTATGTGTGTGTGTGTAGGGTTTGTGTGTATGCATGAAAGATTGAAAACAAGAGACCTTAATAGTGGAAATGACCACAGTGAATAAAACCAAAGTATCACGTATATTTGGATTATATGGAATGACATGATGGTTGATCTTGGTACCAAATTCCAATTCTTTAAACAATAATTTTAAAAATATGATGATAAATCTTTACTTCATCCATGTAGCTACAACTTAAAGTGTCTAGGCACCAGTGCTACTAAGGTTAGTAACCTAAACCTACCTCGCCAAGGTTTTGTCAGAATAAAATCTAGACTTAATAATGACCTTTTCGTAAACCTCTTCTTTGCAACTTCCCATGTGAACTCCTTGCCTTGCTGAAGTGTCAGGATGCTGACATGAAAAGAACAAGAGTTTTAGACTCAGAAACCTCAGTTTAGAGTCTTATAGCTGTGAGACTTTGGCGGAGTCATGTAGCTTCCCTGAGACACAATTGTTTTTGCTGTAAAAGGGATGAATTATGTCACCTATCTTACAGGACTATTGTGAAGAAAAATAACTAAATATGTGAAAGTGCCTAATAACGCCTGGCACCTAGTAGGTACTCAGTGCATTTTATGTTTACAGGATATGAAGGATAGTTATTACCGATTAAACACCCAGCTGTACTTTGCAATGTTGCATCAAGCTTATTGCATTTTTTGCATTATCTCATTCATTGTCAATAGGTATTTATATGATTGTTTATGTGTGTCATCTGATCAAACTGGAATGAGGAAAGGAATAACAGAGAGTACATTTCTTTTAAAACTTACTGGAGAGGGGCCTGGTGGTCTGGAGTGTTTGCTTTCTGGAGATCTTAGTATGTGTCGAATTCTTCACATGCAGGAGCTATTTTCTCAAATATTTTTGCTGTGGACTCTCTGCAGCCTTATGCCGCCTCCCCACACCACCCACACCCCCGCAACCCCCCACACAACTAGCAGTTCATTTCCTTTCTAAAATTACTGTAAATCTCCAAGGCCTGGGAGCTGGAAAGGGCTGGAGCAGAGGAGTGGCTGTGTCCCTTTGCCCACCTGGCCTGCCATTTTCTGCCGCTCCCCTCGGAGAGCTTCAGGAGACTCACGTCGGGTCTCCCTGACCCTCTGACATCCCCTGTGCCCTCTTGGTGGCAGGAAACCTCCCTCACTTCCGTTTGAAAAGCCAATCCTATCATAGGCCCAAAGCTCTGTGCAGCAAAGGGCCGCTGTGGCTTGGGTATTTTTGACCACCTTGAATGGCTCCCCCTGCCATCTGGGTGTCCTCCTGGAGGCTGAGACCTCAAATGCGGCAGCCCATTGAGATACGTCCCCCATCTCTGTCCACGGTTGGTAGCACTTTAAGGGGTAAAGCTTTGTGGCCTGGAGATCTTTTTGCCTCTTCTCTCTCGGCAAGTCATTCTGTTGCCATCGTTGTCAAGAAGTTGGTGCTTGAAATCAGGTAATCCTTGCCAAGTAGCTTTATCTTTATTATTTAAAATAAGTGTCAATAATACCTACCTCATACAGCTCTGGGAGCAGTAAAGTGAGATGAGATGCTGTGTCTGTTGCACTTGGTACATCGCAGGTGCTCAACTGCATTTATTTTACTACTAAGAATAACAAAGATAACTGATTAAAACAAAACACAATAAGGATTGGAAGATTTGCAGGGCCATGTGCCTTTTACTATTTGAGTGAAGACAAATGGTGCCGATGGACACAGTATGAGCTGCTCCGCCCTGGTGCCCAGAGAACCGGGCTGGCTGGTCCTACACCTGTTCTGCGGCTTAGGCCACTGCTGGTTCTGACAACTGCAGGGAGCCCTGGCTGGGGGAAGGTGCCTGAGAGTGGCAGGATTTTCTTCGTTGGTTTCTCGATGAGCCATAACTCTCTCAGATTCTGTGGTCACACATGGCCTCCGAGCAGATCTGGCAGTTTCCATCCACCATGCAGGCTGGGAAAGGTAGGGTCTGGAAAACTCATAAAAGCTGACCGAGGGGTAAAGGAAAATCAATCTTCTCCTGCTTTGGACCAAGTTGACGAGAATCATTCTCCCTGATTCTCCATAAATTGGAACAAGGCTTAGGACACTAATCCTACTGTAATACCATTTGAAGACGAACACTGACATTTGTGACATTTAAATAACAGTTCAGGTCTGCTATTAAACCAGAGCCTCCAACTGTTTAACCTTTGCCCTTGTGTACTATATCCTTGGCTCAGTGCATGCAAATGTACTTATTAATGCATTTCAGCTTTTGGATGCCACATGCTTATTTAGTTTTGCTGGATACATTGCTTAATGGAAACTGCACTGCATCAAACACAAAATTTGTTTTAAAACTTTTAAATGTGATACATTCCATGGCTCTCTCTTAGATTGTTTTTATACAGCTAAAGTTAAATAAAAAGTTGAGGCAGTTATCCAAAAATCTTCCTGTGAGTAGAGGAAAGGGTATTTCTTGAACTAAAATTATCTAGAGACATCCAAAGCCATTCGTTCATTCAACAAAGTTTCTTAAGGGCATTTTATGTATCACATACATAAGATACAGAATAAAGAAGGTATGCACCCTGCTGTTAAAGAACCGTAGCTATGTGATTCTATGGTCCTACTCACATAGTTATGCACCTTAATTTATATGCATCTTCCTTTGATCTTTGCCTAACAGCACATACATAATCTTTACTGGTGTCAAAAAAATATTCTCACTTTCATTAAAGTTACGTTAACTAATGAATTAGAGACTGGGGGATGTGGATTGTTCCCACTTAAATATGAATTTTTTTAAAAGTTAGTGTTGGTATTAAAGTCAGGAATAACCTCTTCATCTCTTGGATATTTTCCTAAACAGAAAAACACTCCCATATTCTTTAACATTGGATACCATTTATTGAGCATTGACAAATTTGCTCCACATCTGACAGAGAATGGAGTTGGGCCACTTTGCTACGAGGGTCACTTCAAGCTCTGAGATTCTAGCTGGCACATATGAAGCCCCGTTCAGCCTGGTGGGTGCTGATAGACCTGAGTTTGATGACTGGTTCTGCCAGTTTCTAGATGTGTAAAATTCAGCAAGATGCTGAAATTCCACAAGCCTTGGTTTCCTCATCCATAGATGAGTTTAATGGCATGCACCTGGCTGGGTTGTTAGGAGGACAGAGAAAACAGTTCCGTGAAGACAGCCGACACAGAGCCTGGCATGCTGTTGTCTCTGTTCTGCCCCCGGGGCTTTCCAGAGCCCCCCTGCCCCCTGCAGCCCCCTGCCCCCCGCAGCCCCCTGCCCCCGCAGCCCCCTGCCCCCCTCAGCCCCCTGCTCCAGCTCTGCTCAACTCACAGCACAAGCGGTTCCCTTCTAGGTCAGTAGGAGAGCGACTCCCCTCCCAGCCCCAGGAGACACGCAGCAATGGCAGGAGACCATTCTGGTTGTTATAGTTTTAGGCGGTGCTATGGCGTCTGGGAAGGCAGAGGCCAGGACTGTGGCTAAACATTCTACAACAGACAGGAAAGCCGCTTTCCTTCCCTCCAGCAAGAAGCACTTACCCTGCACAAAATGCCGATAGTTCAGAGGTTGGGACACCCTGCTCTAGGCTATGCTCTGGGTCCTAAGGACTCTGAAGTTCTACCCCTACTCAGGGTCTGTACTTCTTATCACCTGCGCCCAAGGGGTGGCTATTTGAGAGGCATGTGGGCAAAGTTGGGAAGTGTAGGACGGGCGCCCACGGCCCGTGTGAGGCCTCCCAGTGCCAGAGGAGGAAGGGAAGGGGAGTGGCTCTCGGGCCACTGTCTCCTGCTGCCATCTTCCCACCTGGAACTCTGAGAATTCTGCGTGGGAACCCGGCCTTGAGAGTTGTTATGAAGGCGTATTTGCCAAGGTCAGAGGATAAAACATTCTATTTAATGGTTTGATGCCAGAATGATAATTTACATATTTGGACATCTAGTCTGTGGGCCCTTGTGTGCACTCTTGCTCCGGGTCGCACGTGCTGGGGGGGGCTGCCAGTCACATTTCCAAAGCTCTGCCTCATCCCTCTCCGTGGCGGGGGTTACTTGATCTCCACCTTTCGGGCCCAGGCCTAAGGCTCACCTTTCCTCAAGGCAGATGGTGCGCAGAGAGCGCTATTGCCAGGCGCACCACTCGCTGAGGCTCAGCGTGGTTTGTTTCGGTTGCTGGTTTGTTCCAGAGTTTCTGCTCATTTTCGTAGCTGAAACATTTCTGGTGACGATCCTCACAATGACTTCTTTTCCTGAGAGCTCTAGCTCCAGGTCAGGCTCCAGCCTCTGGCGGGCGGGTAGCAGCATCTGCCCCAAGCAGGGGCGCTCAGAGTCTGTTGCAGGGAAGCTGGAGCTGACTGCGGCATCAGCCAGCCTGGGGAGCCGCGGCCGCTCCGTGCGGTGCCTGAGCAATGTCGCAGGGTAGCAGCTGCCGCCGGAAAGGAGATGCTGGGGAGAGGAAGGGGCAGGGTGAACGAGACAGACAGGCAGATGGACCTGCCTTGGTGGTTTTTTAGGCCCTGGATAGATCTCTGGGTTTCATTAGATACCTCAGTTCCTTCCAAAAAGTTCTCCTGTTTGCTTAAGCTGGATTGAGTTGGTTTCTGTTACGTGTCGCCACAGGACCTTGAATAACAGCCTGTCTTTTAAGTCCCTCCTCTGGCAAATGCCTTGAATCTCAGCACCTAACTTGAGCCGGGGTTTGGCTTGTTCTCGCCGGGGACTGGCAGGCCGTACAGTGCGTGGGGCCCACTGCTGGATGTCACGCGTCGCCTGCCGGCAGGACCCTCCCTGATCCCTGCAGTGGGGGCTTGACGCCCCGGGAGCTGCCCAACGCCGGCGGGAAGGTTTGGTTCTGGACCTCATCCCCTTCTAGCTGCAAGAAACAGGACGAGTCAGGCTACGTCCTTCAGTGTGATACGTCGTATTCTCTAGAAATTCGCTTTAAAGCTGTGTCTGTGTACTTCCAAATATCCAGTGAAAACTCCCCAAGCAAATCACGTTTGGAAAATTTATGACTAATAACTAAGGAAACAACCTGGATATGTGCAGTTTATTACATATAATGTTGATATATCATTGCCTACAAATTGGTAGGAGAATATACAAATGAATGTTAAAATGCTGGTACAAGGGCCAAATTGAAGTGCAGTTGTGTTATTGTTTCCAGTTTTACAGATAAGACAACTGAAGCCCATGCTAATGATTAAGGTGAAGTTTTAATTCAGGTCTCTTTGATTCCCAAGGTATGAGGATAGTAGAAAGGAACTCATGTCAGGAAATGTAGAAACCAGTGGTTTCTTGTGGAAGAGAAATGTTGGGAATAACTATTATTTTTAAATCTGTTTGTGTCATGCAAAAAAATAGGTTTTAGGAAAATCGCTTAGAAATTCTGTATATTACTTTATGTCTGACAGACAGGCTTATCTGAGACATTTCTTCTCTCGCTCCCTGTTTGCTCACTTGAGGATTTAAGTCAGTGTCCATGAGAGCCTGTGGATTCATTAACATAGTCAAGTTCTTGTTAAGGACAAAAGAGTCAAAATGGTTTTTAGATCTGGCAGAGTTAAGACGATGAACTGCCTGAGTTGCTCACTCTCCTGTCCTTGCCGATAATCTTTCAGTTCCTCCCTCGGGTGCGTCTGTCTTTTCTTCTCATCTTCATCCAGCTACTCGCTCAGTGTGGACCCGTTGATGCGAGTGGGTTTGTCTGAGGTTTTCTTACATAAAGGCTCGGGGTGGCTGTCTGGCTAATATGGTCATCTATGCCAATATTATTGTTAAGATGAAGCAGAGGAATTCCAAAAATCAATTCTTTGACCTCCTAAATATTCTATGGATGTGTTTCTAGGCTTGGGCTGGCCACAATCTTAAATTCAAGCACCGAATCTAATTACAGATCTATGTGCAGGAAAGATGTTTAGAGTAAGTTTGTCATGATACAGAGCATTCTATGCCAACAGTTTTATGACTTAATTTTGTTTATTACTAAAATTCCCAGTCTCATGGGCCTATCCAGGATCATGTCAAATACGGAAGTCTTACCATGGTTGTTGAGTAATTAGACTTTTTCTCCCAAATTACTTTGCCATATGTTTTAATCAAAAACTAGCAACATTTAAACTCTTACAAATTCTAACAGTGATGGGAGAAAAGTAAAGGGCTAATTAAAGACCCGTGTCCACGGTAGAAAAAATGATGAATCTTTTCATCACTCAGCAGCAGAGGGATGCTCCAAATATATTGTTTTTTCTTTTTCCCCCTGGGAGTTATTTATTGGCCAGGGGGAGTGTGGACAGAACTGCTTTTGAAGTTAAACATCTTGCTTGGATGAGCAGATATGTTGCGTCAAATCAAAGTAATAAAAAGACAAAATGCTTTATTAAATCTTCTTTATCACTATATTGTGCTCCAATAGGATGATCTAATTAAAGACACAGTTGAGCCTCTTTTCATCTGAAGAGGAGTTCACAGGCTTTCATTATTAAAAGTTTTGCTCAGAAACTAATACATGGCTGTACTGCTTCCAAGTTCCTCGGTGGGGCCTCCTTCCTGTTTTGCTCTAATTGTTATGGATGCCTCGGCCGCCACTTCATGGCTGGATCCCAGTTAGTGCTTTTCATCTTCAAAGTACCTGGGAGGCACTAACGTGATTGGGATTCATAATACTACTCTGAGGTAGGCACTGCAAGTGCTGTATTCTTTCCCAAGATATGGAAACAAAAGGAGAGAATTTAAAATTGTGTTTGTTTGAACGCTGATGGTGAACACCTGGCTTTCTGGTTCTGAGCTCCCAAATGTCTAAGTTGGCACTTTGCTGTCCCCTTCTCTCCGCAGCACCCTTGAATGCTGCTAATTCATTCCACGTAACAGGAAACTTCCAAGTAACCAAACTAATCACCGTCACTCTCATCAGAAATATGCCCCCAAATTAGAGAGAAGCTCACTAGTGATTGTCCCTGAGTTGGGTTCTTTCTAGATCCTCTTGGTTTAACAAGTGTTCCCTGGGTGATGAATTGTGTTTTAATTTAATTCCTGAATCCTATGATTCTTGCATGAAACTTCACTCAGATTGGACTATACATTAGGGGTCAAAAACTAGTAGCTGCATATAGGTCTTAACTGGCCAGCCAAGTTGTTTTATAATTGTTTTTTAAATTTGCAATTCTTGTGATGAAGTTTGTGCTTCTTACTTCAACCTAGACCTGCCACCCTCTATTGCTTTACACAGAGTTGATTCTGTATAATTTATGTCGCCTGCTTCACTGCTGAAAGCCTTTGCATTTACTCAACTCAATAGAGTAGGGAAGGATTATTAACTTATTTCCTCCAAACCAAGGCAAATTTGGTTAAGTTGGCAAAATAGATACATTGTTGAATTCCTTGACATCATCTCACCCCTGCCCAAAAATGATCTCTCCCCTTTCTCTGTCAACTTCTTATTCTTTTATCAAATTTAGCAATCTTAGAGGAAAATAATCTAGTAAAGGAATCCACACTGAATTGTAAAGGACTGTACCAGCTTGATGTTTACCTCCCTGGAGCTACTGGAAGTTTAAAAGAAGATGGTAGCCGTGGCTTGGTTGCTGGTATCTTCCAAGCCCATGGAGACATTGGTGGGGACATAACTTTATTTTTTGATCATGATTGGAATCTCTCGAATCATATTATATAGTTGTGAGTGTTGCCTTTTACACTGTGTACGTATAAGGCAAGCCTTACCCCAAAGCCTGTTTCTCCTAAATTCAGATTTCTATGTCAGAATCTAGAAAGTGAGAAGAAATCAACATGTAAATGTTAAAAAAGATAAGTCTAAAACATTCTTTATTGACATAGGCTTCTCTCTCTACTCAAGCACACAAGAAGACACCACAAGGTAAGAGAATATTTTGGGGTAGAAAGCACAGAACGCTAGGCAGACCTTAAATTATTTCCTTTCTGAATGGGATGCTGAGCAGCCTGGCCCTGGGAGCTTCAGGTGCAGATGGAGTGGAGATTTCCAGCTATGAGGAAGGAGCTCGAGCTCAGATGGAGCAGCTGGTGGTGGTGGGGGGAACAGCAACTGGGAGTGAGCACTGAAACATTCCAGCTGTGACCTGTTTTAGGAGGGGACTGCAGACCTGGGAGGGGAAGCGCAGGTCGGCAGCCGGCTGTGTCCTGGAACTCCTGGCCCTGCAGCTTCACTCTCCAGTGCCTTCAACTCACCCTCCGTGGAGAAAAGTCGCCCTGAATCCTCTAAGGCCCCTGCAGCATAAAAGCAAGTCACTTCCTGGGACGTGTGCATATCTCTGTTAATTCCTTTGGCCTTCCATTTTTAATTTTTATAGGTTTTCTGCCTTAGTTTAACAATAATTTGTGATCAAGATTAAATTAAAGTTTATTTTATTTTAAGTGACATTTTCACAACTAATTTGAACTTAGGTCTCTGGTTGGAGAAATATTTACAAAGAATTAACATCAAATTGCATGGTATAAATGCCATGCCATTCAACTATGTAAATAGCAGCTGAGATGTTTAATTGAAAATAAAACACTGGTAAATGTAAACATCATTTTTGTTCCAGTTGCTGTGATGTCGGCTTCAATGGCACAAATGAACGCAGTAACTGATGGTGGAAGTTGGAGTTTGTAACAGGGACCAATAACTCTAGCATGTCTGGAAACCTTTTAGTAATTGGTGTGCTCTTCAAGGCTGTTCAGGCTACTTCTCCAAACACATCATTTGTTGCCGTAAAGATTGGCTGTTCGAGACACCCTACACAGGCAATTTAACATGCAATTCAATGCACCATCAGAGATTTGGTTCCTTCACTCATTAAGCTATTCTCTGTCTGTAAATTAGGTATCTCTCTAGACTGCTTTATTCTCTCAGGCAACTACAAGTGCACCTGGCACCTGAACCATCAAATTGTGCTTGTCTATTTATGTAACTTTCACTTTGTGTTGTTTGGAACAACTGCTGTACCTCAAGCAAAACCTTCACAGGCCACATCTTGACAACCATAATATTCGAGGAAACCCACATACTTGGTCATGGGATAGGAAAGGTATAATTACTCTGGGGATAGTTTTCTAAATACATCTATGTTTTGGGAAGGGGTCTTCTATTCCAGTTTTATAGGCTGTAATATGTGGGGATGAAATGGTAATACCTTTTGATCCAAACTTTGGCATAGGTGGAGGATTATTTCAATGGTCCCAACTGATTACGTAATTTGTCTTTATTTATTTATTTATTTTTTTGAGACAGAGTCTCACTTTGTTGCCCGGGCTAGAGTGAGTGCCGTGGCGTCAGCTTAGCTCACAGCAACCTCAAACTCGTGGGCTCAAGCAATCCTACTGCCTCAGCCTCCCAAGTAGCTGGGACTACAGGCATGTGCCACCATGCCCGGCTAAATTTTTCTATATATTTTTAGCTGTCCATATAATTTCTTTCTATTTTTAGTAGAGACAGGGTCTCGCTCTTGCTTAGGCTGGTCTCGAACTCCTGAGCTCAAACGATCCTCCCGCCTTGGCCTCCCAAGTGCTAGGATTACAGGCGTGAGCCACCATGCCCGGCCCGTAATTTGTCTTTAAATGGCATTAATGGGAGAGCTTCCATTACTTTTCTTGAAAGAATGAGGACTGAAAAAAATAATAACTTACAATGAAGAGCATAGATCTGGAATCAGACCTCTTAGATTAGCTATGAAACCTTTGGCAAGTTACGTAACTATTCTACCCCTCAACTTTCTCATCAATAAAACGGGTATATATAGAAACAATCCCTAGTTCACTGAGCTGTTGTAAGGATTAAATGAGGTAACATGGGTAAAGTGATGAGAACAGTGCTTGATGTGGTTAGTGCTATGTAAATGTAATCATTATTCATTTAATGAGTAAATATTTATTAACAGTTCTATTACTTAGCATTGACTAATATGCATCATCCTTCTATATTATTATTATTATCTTTAATGGGAAACAATTCTTTAAGGAAGTAAATGTGATTATAAGTTCTCACTGCTTCTTTCCTCACAGTGAAGGTTGCGTTTTGAAGAGTTAGAATCTGATGAAAACGTGCTCAGATCTGGCAAAATTTTTAGTGTGAACACTTCCTTTTTTCATTTAAAGGGCAGCATCTGGACTTTAGTAAGCACATATGCAATAAAGTATTACTGTGACCTTTTTTTGGGAGGGTGAATATTTATTGGACTAGAAATATTTCAGAATGCATTATTGTGTTTAAAAATAGATTATAAAATAGCAGGTGCAGAATATTTCCATTTTTTTTAGTAGAAAAGTAATGTCTATGAATGCATAAATAATTGATATTTTGACCCTTTAAAAAGTTAATTTTATTTTATTCAAATGGTAAAAATATCGTGAAAGGTAAAGTTCCATGTTAGGTTGCATTTTTTGCCATCATTTAGTGAAATGTTTATGTGCAAATAATGCTTTTACATTTCATATCTTATACAAAGAAAATTCAACTGTAAGCTGATAGGAATCACCTAAAGTGAAAAATGAGAAAAATCTGACTTATGCTCACCAAACATTGGAATCCAACGTGAGAGTAATGTATTCTCTTTAGTTGAGAAAGGGCCAGACCTTGTTATCTGTCATGAGGGCAAAGAGCCCAGGGTAGATGATCTCGCTGTCTGTTACAGCCACATCTCTATGATTGGAGTTAGGCAAAAAACCCCGGAACCATCGTACGACTGGACTTGTCACAGTGAAGACGGTGACATGGGGCTCATCTATTGTGTTTTCCATGCAGGGCATTCAATTTCCGAAGCTCAAAGTGGACTTTGTCAGAAATAGAAAATCATTTCCCCGATTCAAAGGCTTTTTAAAAACAGGCGAAACCAGCACAACTGCGGTAAACTTTTGTCATTTCTCGCACGTGTGTGTGTGTGTGTGTGTGTGTGTGTGAGATTCTATCATCCAGTTTCCCTTTTTATTAGTCTCTGGCCCCCTTCTGGTGAAGCCTCACTGTGTGGAGTCCTGGGAGCTGCACAAGTGGCTAAAGGAGCCAGAGCCTCCCTGTCCCTTCCCTGAGATGGACGTGTGATTTAGATGTGGGCAATCAGCTGCTGTCTTCTGGGCATTTGGATCTGGAGCAAGTAGTAAGGAGGGACGGGATGGACGGAGGCCCATTCCGGGCAGCAGCAGCTGCGGAGGAGTTGGGGGCTGCCCAGCCGCCTGGCCGCCCAGCTCTGTGGGACCCCCCGGGCTCCTGGCATTTTCCCAGCCTGGTGCTCTGGACTCCCACCAATCCTGCCAGCCTCCCACCAATCCTGCCAGCCTCCATATACCTCCACCCAATACTCTCCCCACATTTTTTTTCCTTGTGATAATCAGAGTAGGTTTCTAAGTCTTGCAAACAAGACCTTTCATTGATGCCAACAATTTCAAAGCCTGAGTATATAAATAAAAGCCAACTTGAAAAAAAAATTTTTTAGCTGATTTTTTTCTCTTTATTTTTTTTAAAGCCAAGATTTTACACCAAATTATCAATGCAACCAATGATAACCAGTCTTAGGGTGACTTAACCTCTAAGTAATGTTTTATTTGAAGCTATCAGCTATTGTGAAACTGTATCAATGATATGCTTCTGTAGGATTTCACAAATAAAATTTGCCCAGATGTACTTTGGTTTGGCAGTCATCTAACTGGCCAGTGATGGCGTACACTGTAACTTGCTTCTGTATTTTCAGCACTTTTGCTTCTACTTGGGAATTAGAATTTTGACATTATTGGAATGAACCATTCTAATGTCTTGGGAAGGTGGGAAAAAGTAAATCAACAGACACGTAATTGGTTTCAATACTGTGTTTTTCAAAAGTGAAATGTCTGCAGTGGTGTTATTAGCTGAGATACTGTAGATAATTTTACATGTCAGGAACAATTAACACGTGTCCTGTGGGTCTGATTACTAGCGTTAAGGAAGTTCTGCTCTGTATAAACCCCAAAGCAAAGCCTCCAGGAAAGTTAAAGGTCCCTGTTCTACCATTAAAATGGGAAAGTAATGTGCCCTTTTTTGATTGACTATAAACATTGACTCGTGGGACTTTGTTCTCCAAGGTGAAAACAAACATGAGTAGAAGACAAGTTGTTTTCCTTAAAAATTCTTCAACCTTTAGTGGAAACCATTTATCAGAAAATTTCTTAAAATAAAACTAAATCAATATTGCCCTTATGGTTAGTACAGGAAAAAAACAAGTTGAAAAGCCAAAGTGGATATTTTCCTAAAAATACAGCACAAAAGAAATTTTGCATGTTTGGGCTACCGCCCAGAAGAGTGATAAATTTGATATTTGATACGTGAAACTGCTAGAGGCATTGCATGAGAAGTTGTAATTATAAAATATTTTAGGAGTAATTAAATGATTGAAAGTGAATTTATGAGACATCCTGATTGTTATATATCATAGATCCTTGAAGTACAAAAGTAATGAGGTGAGATTCACACAAACACAGTAAATTAGATGCATTACTAGTCATACAGAGCACCGTTCAGATTCTGCATGGTACGTGAGGGGAAAGAAAGCAGAGTCGAGTCGTAAACCTGGCCCTCTGCCCCCAGCCCATTTCCCAACACCAAGTCACTACGCGGAGGCCGGTTTCCTATGGGGGAAAGTGAAAAGCATGGACTACAAGAGTTCAAGCTTCCTATCAGCTCTGGAATTCCACGATCCACAACTTAATCTTTTAATATGTTTAATCTTTTGTACAGTTGTTTATGTTTTTCTCCTCTCAGGATGAAGGCAAAGCAGAACAGAAAGAAATGCGATGTCAGAGCAGACAGCGCACTGCAAGTGCCTGGGCTCCGAGTGGATTTGGGGATGCAGAGAAAGCCCTGGTTCCTATCCTTCCAGTCCAAAACAGACAGGTGGGAGGCACCATCCCTCTAGCGGCCATCACCCAGGACAAAGAATGCGTCTCTTCATACCACAATCCTGGTGTCAGACTGGAAAGCCCTGGACCAAAGAGGTGGTTTCTGCCTCTCACAAGCAGCCCTGTGGCTTTGGACAAATTAGGTAGCCTCCGTGGGCCTGTTATCTTCAAAAGAGGAGGTGGGCCAGACCTTCAAAATTCTTTCCCACTCTTGTATTCTTTGATTCAAAGAAGCCATGTTTTGAGTATAGTGACCCAACTTGTCTAGTAATTCAAGGTGAAATTTTCCTTATTTCACCTAAACCATTATCGTTCCAAGTTGCAAAGTAGAGATAGCTCCAAACTTGAGACTCAGTTTGTCATTTTAAACTACAACAGGCGAGTTCTGGACTTTTCCTCCGAGAAAGGAAATACAAAGAGCTGGGCACCCAGGCAGGCAGGCTGTAAAGTTGTGGGAAGATAGAGAGATTAGACATTTCTCTACCAAGGAAAGAAAGCTGTAAGACGAAAGTGAAAGAAAAAAAAAAGAAAGAAAGCAAAGCAAAGCGGCGCAGGGGAAGATGTGGGGGAGGAAGAAGGAAACAGCGGCAGCCTCTCCTGCCTGCAGGTCTTTGAAGTGAGGCCAGAACTGCCGCAGAGGACGGCGGGATGGGAGGTCGGGAGAAAAAGTAGGTGGAGACCCTCTGTGCAGAGTTTAGTAGTTACGTGTCAGAAGTGCTTTAGCCGAGCAAAATGCCCTGTGCATTTTTACATACTTTTTAGAGGAATAAACCAATTCTGTGGAAGTTTCCCAAGGTCTTCATGCAAGAAGGGTTCTGTGGTTTATAGATTAAAAAAAAAAAAGATATTCTGCAATCAGAGGATCTTTTAAATTAGCAATAACAACAAACAATGGAAGAGATCTGGTGTTTCATATTTAAGATTATTCAAAACAAACTGGTTTTATTTTTACTTTGGGGTGCCAGGGCGGGGGCGAGCGGCATGCTGACAGTGATCTGGAGAGCCCTTAAATTGCTGGCCGGCATCTGGCTGTCTCTACAAGGTCGGTGCCATGTAGCTCTGTAAATTATGAATGAGAACAAGGATCTCGGCTCTTCTCAGGCATTCTGATTCCGAAGCGATTCTAGCCAAAGGTCATAGCGGAGGTGACTTTAAGTTTGCTTTGGCAAAACCTATCTTCTTATTCAGATAGCTGAGTGGATGATTGTGTAAAATTAGCAAAGGTTACTATGGAAACATTAGGAAAGTTTACCAAAAGTGTAGGAGACAGTAGCTCAAGTGGTATTTCCTTGAAGGAGTTATCCAAAGTGCTTCACATCAGTAAGTTCCAGGGAGATAGTTTCTATTTGTTGTTTGTTTTTTTAAATTAGAAAACCAAGCATTTTCCTATCTGTCAGGTTTGTGTGTGTGAAAGGGATGCGGTCGAGTTTTTATTTGCGTAGCTCTCCTGGAACGAGCAGTCATGCAGCCACTCGGATGATTAAGAGCGCTCGAAGGAAACCTCCACCTCTGACTGTTTAATTTACCAGGACTTTTAAAAGCAAGGCTGATAAAATTCATAAATTTATCACATCTCTAGTGGTGGATGACACTCATCAAGTCCATTTCTAAAACTCTTTGGTTCTGTGCTTTTGTAAAGCCAGGTCATCGATGACAAACCTAATGCAGGATGATCAAGTCGTAACTAACCTTTAAACGTTTCCTTGAAGGTTAAGACCAGAGGATCGGAATAAAAAAGCAGCACGATCCTTGCTCTGATCTTTCCTGACATTTCCCAAATTCACAAGCCAGAGGGCATGGGGCAGGGCTGGGGCATAAACTGTTCCATACTCTACTGGCAAGTTGGTTTTGGAGGCCAGGAAAAGAATACACACGCACACACACATTATGCAACTAATATTTGATTTGCCTGTGGGTTTGTGTTTAATAAGCTTACCAAAAACACTCATCTGCAAAGAAAATTTAAGAGCACAGATGTAATAAATAATTGCAGAGTCACAAAATGCTGAGATGCAAATTTCTATTGTTTGGTGTAGTGTTTATTTTTAATTTTCTCATTCTTCTAAGCTCTTCTAGTACAGTTATACAAACAACTGATTTAGTACCATATTAAGGTTATGAAAATGGTTGGAAGCCTGGTTAATCCTTGAAAAAGGATTACATTACCTCCTCTTTTAATTGTTGGTCAAAATTTCAAGTAGAATAGAATATTTTACATGCGTGATAACAAGCAAACTTCCTGTTTCTTATAAGATGGATGGTTAGTTGTCTTTGTATAACCAAATATCACTCTCTGAATAAGCAGGTCAGGTAATGCTAGACTTAGTTATGGCTGTGGGTACCGTGAGCACCTCTCAAATCAATAATGACAGAGGTAGCCTGATAGCAATTTATGAACCACAGTCCTCTGGGGGAACATATTTCAAACCATAACTTCATCTAAACTGTTTATCGGCTAAGCTTGCTCAAATGTATGAAGTGTCAAAAAGTTTCTTTGACATTAGGCTTGTTATTGTCCTTTGATTTATGTACTTAAGCAAAACGTAGTAAATAAAAAGATTGTTTGGTGGTTTGGTATTTTAAGGAAATGATTAGAAACATTTGCCAATGCTATTCATTTTATGCAGTTTTTTTTCTTTCTAAGTTAAAAAGAAAGTGTTTCCATTCAGTGAATGACTTCACAGTAACAGAGCCTTAAATGATCATTATAGTAAGCAGAAATGCTGATGAAGTTGCTATGAAGTATTCAGAAAACTCTGAACTAAACATGTAATGTTCACATATAAAGTATTTGTCTCTCTGCTTGAATTTTTCATGGCTGACAGTTCCCAAAATGTCCCCTTTATAATCTGAGGCACCTTTATGGTGGTAATTATGACTTATTCAAAATGTGGTCATCATATCTTAGTTGGTTTTTGTGGAAACGTTCATATGGAAAATGCAAAGGTCTATTCTCTTGTAAAGCATCCTTAGAAAATTCTCGGGTATAGACAAAGCATTTTTATTTGCTTAGGAAAGGAAATAATTGACTTTTAAGATTTTTGGATGATGGAATATTATAGAGGTATAAAATGCATTAAAAGGTAAACTCTAAGAATCTGTGAGCAAGATTTCATTTCAATATTGTAGTACTTGATTTTACGTTTCATTTCAATTTGAAGCTTTTCATTCTTACAGTTACTTAACCAGATTTTCATATTGGGCAATTCCAGGCAGAATATATATAAAGACCCAAATATCTGATTATAAAAGTTGGCCAAAGATCCCAAGGAATTGTATTATGAGTTTTTAAAAGCTTAATTTTCCCTTATAGAACTTGTACAAATAGAATTTACTTGCACATCGAAGGGAAACAAAAAACCTATTGGAGACACACACATTTTAGTGCACGGGTTGCTTACACGAGGACTACTTCTGTTTCCAATACGTCTCCTTCTGAGTGCTTAACTACTAAGTTGATGGGCACCATAAAAAAAGTCACAGATATAAAAGAACAAATGAGTACACAGATATCTATACCAGCATTGTTAACTTGTTAGTGAATCTGTTTCCTTGAAAACAGGATACAGTGAATCTGTGTCTATTTAATGGAAAGTGGCTGCAAATTTACTGGAGAATTAGGAGAAAAGACTTCCCGGTGGAGTCAGAGGTTCTGATCTGCTATCCTTCAAAGAAAGACTGTTTCCTAGCCTGGCCAGTATTCCTACGGGAGTAACCTATGCCTATTGATAAGTTATCGGATTCCTCTCCAGAATCAGCTGGTCAGGAAGGATGCAGAGGGGAGGGAGAGGACTCTGATAGTGACCCAGTCTGATCGCCAAGGTAGGATGGGGCTGGGGGTTGAGAAAGGAAGACTGAGAGAGGGAACAGATAGGAAAGAAAGAGAAAAGAAGAGAAAGAAATCAAACAGGAACAGCAAAACAAAGCAGGGAGATGGCAGCTAGATAGAGAAAAGCATCCTTGTAAATGGAATAGCTTTCCAAATCTCCAGGCACCTTAGGATGTGATTGCTTACCTGGATTTCTTGGAATTCTTAAGTCTCAGAACCCACTGAAATTGTGTGCATATTTGGTGTGTGTATATATGTACTTTTTTTTTTTCCCCCTGGGGAAAGTGTCCTTTTCTTTGGTCTGATTCTCCAAGGGGATCCATGACTCAATAAAGGTTAAGAACTACTGCTTTAGTGGGATCGTACACAAACTTTAAAGACAAATGTCTTTAAATACCATTGATTGATCCCTTGCGTTACATTAAGTCAGCATTTTTCATGTCAAGTGTTGGGGACAGTGGGGAAACAGTACGGTACGGAGAAATGGCATTGATTTGGAGCCAGATATTTCTGGGACACAAACACTGCATGGGAGGGTAAAGGATGGTGTGAAACTGGGCAGGTTACGTTGCCTCCTTAAGTCTGTATGTTCTCCTATAAACGAAGATGATGGTAATGATGCTGTAGGGCTGTCGTAGGGATGAAGAAGAATGCGATCTTAGCCTACATTTATCGGGTGCTTACTATCTTCTATGTGCTGTGATACACACTTTATATGCTTTGGGTAATTTAATCTTCTCAACCAGTTAGTGAGATTGATGTTATATTTATTTCTACTTTACAGATGGGGAAACTGAGGCAGAGAAGTCAAGAAATTTGCTCAAGGTCATGAAAGTAATGACTGGTGGAGGTGGAGTGTGGACACGGCCCATGTGACTCCAGAGCCTGTGCCCTTGGCCATTAGACAGACGGGAGCAGGGCACCTGCTGGGGCAGTTGCTCAGCTGCTGCTGCTGACGGTGACGGGAGAGGATCCTGCTGTTTCCATGGAGTGGTCGCCACGCACTTCTTGCATGGAAGCTGCCCCTATTTCTGAAACATTTATTATTTTACTTTCCCTCCACATTGGACATTTTACTGTTCTGTTCCTTCTTGTTCTTTCCTCCCCCTTCCACATGGCTTCCTGGGTTTCTGTGGTTCTGCAACTCTAAGGGAGAAAGGACGACAAGAGCTGTGATGTGAGTTTCAGAAAAAAACTAATTTTCCATCATCTACACAAACTTGTTGCCTAGACACTCCAGGAGAAATTGTGTCTCCCCAGACACCTAGGTTTTTTTTTTTTATCAGAATTAGTTTTAATACTTCAGAAGTATTATCCTAGAAAGATAAGACCCAACCTACTCTACATGAAAAAACCCTAGAGATAGAAAAGGTTTTTTTTTTTTTTTTGGCTAGCCAACTTTCAGTAGACAATTATGTAACGTAAATGGGTATTATATTATTTGGTACTTTACATTCAAAGACAGTTCAGAATTTTTCCTGTCTTGGAATGTTTTCTCTTTTTTCTCTCGAGGGATCTGGGCATTCATGAATGTATTTAGTGTACTTAAATCCTAGAAAAGCACATATATAAAAATTTAAGTTTCTTTTTCTTATAATCAAACCTTTTCTCTTTTTTAGTGCTGTTCATCAACAAAATGGCTGGCGTTGGCCTTAAGGGAATCTTATTATCTGAATTTTTGGGGAGATTTGAAAAGATATGTCCCTGTTGAAATAGACCCTTTTTTCTTTCTTCTAGGAGAGCATGATTTCCGGGAGGAGCAGGACGCATATGGAAGGCCTTAGCTTATCTTCAGTGCCTGATACACCCGATCTGGACTCCAGAAAGGCCACTGGGATTAGGCCCCAGAGACAGGGTGTCAGTCACCATGAGGGATGGGCTGGAGCCTTCTTTAATTTTTTTCTTTGGGGCACATGTAAGAAACAATTTGCCAGCGTTGATGAGTGTTATTAACAATGAGATGGGATATAATCTTGTTTCCCCAATGACTGTGCTTACAAATAGAATAGCTATCTTTTCTGTTAAATGATTTAAATGAAGCTCTGGGGAGGAAAAGGTGACTTGGCAGATCCCTTAAAGGAAGTTTCTATTTCAGTGCTTTATTCTAAGGCTTAATAGTTCAACTGCCTGCATTAACCTAGTTCAATTAAACAGGGCTTTGAGTAATTTTTTTTTTTTTTACTGAAGTTCAGATCACGATGCCAGCCAGCCATGTTGATTAAAAAACAATCAAAGAAATCTTTGTTTCCCACGGAGCGGCTGAATTGCTGAGATAGTTCAGCCCCGCGCTCTCAGCCCAAGTGCCCCGGCAGCGTCGCTGGACTTTCTAACAAAGCCCTCTTTGCCCGTTTCTTTTTCCAGACATAATTTTCTTCATTTCCAAATATCACCTTTTAAAAATCCAGTGAAATAATGGTGCCTCACTACTTTCCAAAGCCTTTGATCTTCAAGTCAGAAAATAAGCTACTTTTAGGAAAGGAGTGTCCACATTATTCATCAGCGAGCTGCCCATCCGTCCGGAGCCCTCTTAGTGCGGGGTCCCCTAGGCCTTCCCGGTGGTTGCGCACACAGCACACACAGCGCACACCGCACACACCGCACACACAGCACGAATCGCTCTTCCCTGAGCTCCTGAAAGCCTGGAGTGAGGCTTCCCGACCTGTCACTCCCTCCACGTCCCCCTGTCCCCGCCCTTGAGGGCTGCACGGCGGGTCCCCACCGGTGCCTGGTGGAACCTTAATTCCTGGCTGTCAGCACCTGCCTGGCCCACTCTCGCCATGTGGATAAGGACTGGATAAGCAGCTGAACTTCTGGGTGCTTTTCCAAATGCAAGTCAACCTTTAGACCTCCGGGGGTTTACGCAGTCTTCTTCACGGCCCCAAGATGAGTTTGGAACGAATTTTCTCTTAATGGATTCTATTTGTGGGTGGGAGAGGTAATGGCTGCACGGCTGGGAGTCGGGAGCAAAACTTCAAATAAGGGAAAAGGGCCGCGCAGGAATGTGAGAATAGATGGGATCCCCGAAAGGTGTGTCTGAGGAGGTGCTGGGAGATTCCCATCGGCTGTTGAATGGAGATACTGTATCTCACGTGATAGGAGTCACCTCCTGACATTGCAGTTGGGTTTGAGTGGTGATTTAAAAAATAATAGAGCTGACAAAGAAATATGAAAGGCATCACGTTGCGATACAGTGAAATGAATATGCAACATTCAAGATGAATCACCAAGTACTGATTAGCTGGGAGAAAGGCAATAAAACATTAAAAATAGAAGCTACGGCACCCTGACAAGGTGGCACTATGCCTCCTGCCGGTTTGTTGCAAGGAATTCTTTCTTTGGGAAAATCCTATTGAATTGTGTGACTTGTGAATCTGGCTCTAGAACTGTGAGTGTTATAAGAATTGAAAGGGAATTATTTAAAAATACCAAGATTTCTTTAGAATTTTTCATTTTTAGCAGGGCTACTTCCCATTAAAATAAATCATTGCATTTCTGTTTGTCCAGGTTACAGCTTGCAAACCGGGACTGACCAGGGCTGTCGGGAAGTGTGGAATAGCTGGCACCTTCACTGTAGGCACGACCTGTGTCGCAGCCCATTTGATTTAGTAAGTGGCCAGGCCCCAGACGTGCGTGCAAACGTGCCACATCTCCACGTATTTGTTTTGGTCAGGCTTTAAGTAATGGAGAGAATACCCTAAAATTTGGTAATAACACTCCTTTGGACTAAGTCTACTCTTCTTCTTTCAAGATGAAATTTGTTTCCCATGATAGAAAAATATGATCACTAACATTTCCTTCAGCAAGAAACAATTATGCAACAGCATAGCTTATACGATCAGTGAAGTTGCAAAAGGGTGTATGGTGATTTATTTATTTATTTAAATTTAAAAATATGAAGAGGGTGCAGATATTTTGGTTACATGGACACAATGTATAATGCTGAAGTCAGGGCTGTCAGTGTGCCTGTCACTAGGACAGTGTTCCTGTACCAGACAGGTAAGTTTTCATCCCTCCTCCTCCCCTGTCTTAGTTTCCAATGTCCCTTACCTCTCTCTGTGCCCATCGTTTAGCTCCCACTTATTAGTGAGAACACGTGGTGTTTATTTTTCTGTTCCTGAGATACTTCACTCAGGATAATGGTCTCTAGTTCCATCCAGGTCACTGTGAAAGACAGGATTTCATTCCTTTTCATGGCTGAGTAATACTCCATGGTATAGATGTACCACATTTTCTCTATCCACTCATGAATCAATGGGCACTTAGGTGGATTCTATCAAGGTGTAAGATTTAATCTCACCCTCAGGAAGGTGATGGCCTGGTCAGGAATGAGTACAAGTCAGGTGGCTGGTGGATGACTTGTTGTATACTGTGGCATAAGGTAAGTGCTGAATGTGTGACACTGTTGAGTGGCACTCCAGGAAGAACACATGGTATTTAGGCCAGACGAGTGGATAAGCAATGGGATTTGAAGCAAGGCTCAAACAGAGGGGTACTTATTAGTAGAGGGGTGGGGAAAATGATTCAGCTTGTGGAGTAGATTCGATTTTTGTTTGCAGTTATTAACCTTTGTCCTTTCCTGTAAGAGGATCACCCACACATGTTAGTTGTAATGTGATTTGTGATTCCTACTTGCAGGAGAAGAACACCTTCTTGGTTCACTGATGTTAGGCTTGCCTATGTGACTTGTTCTGGCCAGTGAACTCTGAGTGAACCCTGGTGTATGCCACATCAGAGCAGGAGCTTTGCATGTGGCTGCGTGTTTTGCTTCTGCCCTCTGCCAGGAGAACAGTATGTCCCAGCTAGTGGCAGCTTCTTGGCTATGGGCTCCAGAATGAAGTGACACTTAGAGCAGAGTGGGAACCTGGAGCAGGGCGCAAGCCTGCTAAAAACCTACATGTAATGTGAATGAGAAATAAATATTTGGTGTATCCACTGAGTTGTTTGAAGTTGGTTCCTACTGCAGCACAGCTGACTGATACAGGAAGGAAACACAACCTGAGCAAATGTGCGGGGACAAAAGCTGCATGTTTGAGGGGCAGTAAAGTAAACATCTCATTTGTCCCAGGCAAAGGATTTGTATGGGAGAGGAATATAGAAAAAAGGTTGGGCCACAGTGTGGAATCCTCGAATAGCAGATTAGGAATATTGACCTTAATGCATAGGAGTGAGAAAACATGGAGGATTTTGAGCACAGGGGTAAAGGAACCAAGGGAGAATTTTGGGAATATTTGTCCAACAGCGGTGTTAGGATGAAAGGAAAACAGGGAAGAAACCAGTTAGGAACAGCATATTCTTAAGCATGTGCTTTAAAAATGTTCCCAATGATAAGTGATTATTTCATTGGAAGAGAGCAGAACACCCATGTAAAAATGCAAAAGTAAAAATATACCAGGCAAAACAACTTTAAGGTAAAAATATTTGATATGACCATGATAACACAGATGTTTTCCTAAGCCGGGGAAGCAGAACAATCTGCCATGATTTGTTGATATCCTTCTCAAGCTGGTGCTTCACGTAACTACATGAACCACCTGAGTCGGAGCCGTCAAGGCCTTCGTAATTCAAGTGTGCTCCTTCTCTTTGAACACATATTCCAACTTATGTGCAGTCTTTGCCTTTGGTCTGAAGATCCATTATTAATGTGGTGTGGATCCTGTGACATCATGGAGTGAAAGAGAAATATTCAAGGTGCAGCAAACTCGTGGGCTTGTTGTTAGTCTGTAGTTGTCACGTGCAGCATCTATAAAACTTCACACGTGTGAACAGGAATGGAAATTTAACATTAAGGGGGGCTATCTGGTATTCCACAATAATACGAAGTTTACTTGCCTTCTGTGTTACTCAGTTCTTCACTTGCTTTGGGGCCACCCATGAGTATCTGTCATATCCAAACAGGACAACTATTTTACGTCGGTTCTACGAACTATCTTGCATTTTTCTAGATGATATATCATTGGAAAAATTAGTTCACTGAGGGAAGCGGCTCATGCCGATCACACCACACAGCCAGGAGGGTCTTCTAAATGTTACAATCCCCACCTGTGTGCAGACGTGAATTAATTCCATTTCTGATTCCTCCGCAGAGCTGTCTTGATTGCAGTGGGACGTTTTATTCAGCCCGATCGCAGTGTTTGCCTGCAGTCTCATAAAGCCTGGCACGTCACTGCTGCTCTGCAAGTGTCCTGCTTTGTGAGTGACACACTTAATGAATGGAGAGTATCTGTGCACATTGTATTCACTTAAAATAGGAAAATCCTTTTCAATGGCTATAGCTACAGAAATTCAATTTAGTTTATTTAGGAGGAAATGAGAGACTTGAATTGTAGGTGTGAAGTCTTACAATCTTTCAGACCGATAAAACGTGGTTTGGGGGATGGTTGGAACTGCACGGATTGCTTCAGCCACAATTATTTTTGTGAGCACATTCCCAAACTCATGATCATGTTTTGATAAGAAAAATCCCTTTCTCCACAAGTTCTCAGGTCCCACTCATTGGCCCCTGCCCCCAATTCTGGAACCTACATCAAGCTGTTATGTGGCTCAGCTCTTGGTGATATGTTTTCAATTTGAGTCAACTTGATGAGAGAAAAATTACTAAAAAGTGGGAATGAGCTGCGAGGTGAATAGGGTTTTCCTATCAAAGTGGAGGTATTTTTAAAAGCATTTATTATTTCAAACTCAAACATTTATAGAAACCCATGAGTGTGAAGTGTACGATTACCAGTTGCAGCTTGCTGTATTGAAAAATTCAGGTTCATAGGAAATATGTACTGAGGCCCTGGTTAGCAAGCAGTTTGTTCAAGGGAACAATTGGCCCTAGAAGACATGTCAGTTTAAAACAATAGTTTACTAATGTAGTAGTAACAGGCAATTAGGATTCATAAATGTTGCCATGACTAAGACATCATTTGGGGTCTTAGATGGCAATGGCTCTGTTATTGAGAGAACAGAATTTAAATGCTGTAGCTGTCTATGTCTTACACATGAGATGAATGTCAGAAGTGGGAAAACCACGCCTGCATTGTTAGTATTTTATGGGCTCTGATGTAATACGGTTGTTTTTTTCTAAGTGGAAAATGATGAATATCGTTTTTGGCACATTTATTCCATAGGAAAGGAGTATTTAGCTCACAAGTGAGAAAAGTCTGGCCGTGACTGTGGATTGAAGAGATGTTGTAGAACAAAGTTTACTTAGGAAAGGTCAGCTTTGTGTGGTATGCTCTGGAAATTTGTTTGGAACATATCAAATTCTCTTGTATAAATTATGGAGATCTGAGGGAAATATATTTAATCACACTGGGTGAGGACATTTCTTCTTGTGTGAGTACTTAGTGAGCTTTCAATGTTTTTTCTCGATTATATGTCACAGGACTCATCCCACAATGAAGCATTTGGTGCACCGTTGAATAACAAGCAGGCTACACACAGTATTTATGGCATATGATCCTACACACACATGACATTTTAAGTATGTGTGTGTGTACGTGTGTATAAAAAGAGATGTCTTCAAAGTTGTTAATAGTTAATTCTGGGTGGTGGATTTTGAGTGATTATTATTTTCTTTGTATAGCTTTTTATAGTGCTCAATTTTCTTTTGTTATTATGAAAGGTGGCATACATTTGAAAGAAGACATATATATAGTTTAAAGAATAATAATATAATGAATACACACTGCCCAGCTAAAACAATAATCTATTACTCTATTGTAGAAGGCGATCCTTCCTTCTGCCCCTGCCTCTGCCACGGAGGTAACTAGCCTGAATTTGTGCTTATCATTCTTAACTTTCCTGCATATGAATGTAGCCATAAACCATATAGTTTTATTTTGATTGTTTTTGAGCTTTAAATAAATGGAATCACACTGGATGTATTCTGAGACTTTTCTTCCTTGCTTCCTTTCTTTCTTTATTTTTCTTTCTTCTTGTTATGTTTTTTAAGATTTGACCATGTTGATGTGTGTATCTGATCTTTTTTTGTAAGTATAAAATACCATTTTAATCACAAAAATATTTACATTTAAAAATACTTATGCTGGAACGGTGGAGAAATAACCATGCTTTTGTGAATGAAAATTTTTTTGTCCATTCGTACATGTCTACATGTAGATGGTGTAGACAGCTGTCTTCAGAGCGTGGTTTTTAGGCTTCACAGGCTGCACACTGTAACAGTGAAATGCCTCCCTTTCATGCCCCTGCCAGTCAGCTATTGTGTCTCAAGTTCAATAATTAGCTATTTTTTTTTCCGGGGGATTCTCAAAACTGTCTCCCCAAAGGAAAATCGTGTCATTGACGATTCAGCATGAGTTAGTTTAGCCCGTGATCACCTTCAGTACTTGCAAAGCAAAAAGCACGTGCTGAGGGGTAGAGGAGAGGAACAGTTCTAGACCTTGAGAAGTCTGGAGAACAAACTTCAGTGTGACATTGAAATGAAGACTCTCTCAATAGCCAAGATACGAAATCAGCCTCAGCGTCCAGCCATATACACAATGGAATACTATTCAGCCATAAAAGAATGAAATCCTGTCATGTGCAGCAACATGGGTAGAACTGGAAGTCATTTGGTGAAATAAGCCAGACACAGGAAGACAAATACGGCATGATCCCACTTATATGTGGAATCTAAAAAAATTGAACTCTTGGAAGGACAGAGTGGAATGGTGGTTGCCAGGGGCTTGGAGGAGGGAGGAGTTGTTGGTCAGAGGACACAAAATTTCAATTAGACGGGAAGAATGAGTTCAAGAGGTCTATTCTGCAATGTGGCGATTATAGTTAATAACAAAGTATTGTGTATTTGAAAATTGCTGAGTAGATTATAAGTAGTCTCACTACAAATAAATATGTGAGGTAATGCATGTATTAGTTAGCTTGATTTAGTCATTTCACAATAGATGCATATTTCAAAACATCAAGTTGTACACCATAAAGACATGCAATTTTTTTTATCTGTATATTTAAAAATTAAGGGGAAAAAAAAGCTCCAGGCTTCCTAAAGGCAACTGAGGACACAGGGAGAAGGCAACACCCAGTGTGAGATGCCGAGACAGAGGAGGGGACGGTGGAACTTACTCCCTTTACAACCTGGCCCACCGGCAGTGCCGGGCACGTTCTGAGTGCCCAGTGTGCCAGGCTCTGCGCCAGGCATTCACACGTCGACGTAAGTGAGGCCCAGTCCCTGCTTTTACAGAACTCTGGGTCTGTTGGTGGAGTCAGATACACCAGCAATCTTTGTGCCAGGTCCCAGATGGCTACTGAGGGAGCCCCCCCAAAAAAATATCACTGTGTGGGGGCCTCCAGTGAGGAGGCCGTGCTCACGCTGGGTGACACGTGAATGATGGTCTGGTGGGCAAGGACGGCGGGGCCATTCCCATCAGAGGGACGGCCAGTTACGGAGGCGCAGCGGTAGGACAGCGTGGGACGCATGGCTGGAGCGGTGGGTCCATCCTACACCACCGAAGTGACGGTTCTGCAGCCCGACCTTGTTGCCACGTGTTTGCAATCGTGCCCGTACCCCTCCCGCATGGCACATCCTATCGTTGGCAGTTAGTCCACCTCTCCTCCTGTGCTTTTCATGCTATTTTCCTTTAGTGGCTCTCTGCATCACACTTCCTCGTTTATAAAAATAGGGAACTACATCAAGTCACCTAAACTCAGCTTTCTGCTTACCCCACAGAGATCCCGGTGAATGGGTACTACTTCTCAGAAAGAGATTTGTCTTCATGACTGCAGTTGAATTACAGAGTTGCAGAAACTCCCAGGTTCCTGTGAACGTGGCTTGGCTGTCCAGGAAGGTCTGAATGCAGGAGTCTACGAGAACACCAGTCAATTATCCAATATGTGGGTCCCTACTGTGAGCAAGACACTGTATGACCACGATGCCATGTATTCATCTATTGGAAAATTATTCGACCTTGCTTATATAGTATTTTGTTTATATTTACCTTAAATTCTGTGACTCTATCATTAGTGTTTACAAACCAACTATTTGAGGGTCATATACGAGGTATAATCTTATTGTACTTTGCTGCCTCTTTTGTTTCAAACATAGTACAAGAATCATATCTTCCCAGTGCACACGAATATATCACAGTTTTTAAAAAATGTTAAATTTGGGAACCAGCAACCATAAATAGGAAAGCATCAAAACTGTAGGAATCAAATAGACCTGTTATCTGGAAATAAATAGAACTTGCTGTGTAATTCAACTACATCTGATTTAACAAATAATTGCTACACCTACAGAGCACACTCATCTTCCATGAAATACCTGCTCTGCCCTCTGTAGTTAGTTGTCAGTGTGCGATGAGTCTAGGTATTCTGTCCTGAGGAAATCAGAGAATGGAGAATTTCCCATCCTTCTTCCACCCCAGGCTTCCAAAAGCAGCCGTCGTATACTCCACTCTCTTCCACAGGAAATTCACGCACAGTCCATCCACCCTGGATTAGTCCAGAGCAAGCGTGAAGAAGCAGCGATGGGCACGGGCAGATTTAACTATAAATGTTGAACTTATAGTTAGAAAAACTGAGAAACTGAGAGTGAACATGATGAGCCCTTCCTCTGCTGCTCTTTTCCTTTCATGCCCAGGCTTAATGTTATCAATTTCTGAGACTCCAGAGAAAAACCCTATGAGATACTGCATATGGCGCTCAGACCCCGTTCTCCTTGCCAGACCTCTGAGATCTCTCACCAGGGCTGCTGAATCACAGCAACAGTGCATTTAAAACCATCTCCCTGTTTCTTTCCAGATGTTCCCTAGGATATATTGATTCTGCAGAATAAATAGAAATAGGAAAATATCTACTGAGACCACCTTGGTTCAAGCCATCACATGTCTCACCTGGTTATTATTAAATACAATGTTCTTCTAACTGGTTTCCCTCCTTCTGCCCTTGCCTCTTCAGCACACCAGGCTGAAATTTTCTCACCTCAGGGCATTTGCACTTGCTGCTCCTTGTGTCTGGACCACTCCTCACCCTCTTTCTGGCTGGATCCCTCAGTGCCTCTGTACTCAGACGTCGCATTCTCAATGAGAATTTCTCCGGCTGCTTTCTATGAAATTGTGATTCCCAGGCCCTGTATCTCCTGTTCTCCTCTCCAATTTTCTTTTTCTCTATGCTATTTATTGTCACATAATGTATTACATATTTAAAATTTTTCCTTTGTCTATTCCTTGTCTGCCACTACTAGAATGTGAGGTTCGTGAACATCTTGTCTGTTCTCATACCCTGTTCCTAGTGCCTGAATGATAGTGCCACATGCTAGGTGCTCAACATACATTTGTTGAAAGAATAAATAAATAAATGTCTAAAAGAAACGGCTTACTCCTACCTTATATCATTTTTTTAGGATACTCTAGCTCCAATCCAAATTTAGTTAGAATAACAGCTTCCGTTCTAGTGAAGAGAAGCAATCACACATTTGCACGTGGTGTCTTCCTGTTAGGTGCACAGTAGTCAGTGTTTTGAGTTTTGTCTTTTCCAGCTGAAGAGAGTAACACATTGGGTGCAAGTTTAGTTACTTCTGATTTTTCTCACATTTGCAAAAGAGTTACTTGTGTTAGAAAGTAAAACAATCTTCAAGCTTTCCAGACATATTGCCTTTTAGGAAATGTCTCAGAAACAGCTTTTAAATATATCTTTGTGATCTACACATACAAAGAGAAAAGAAATCTTTACATAGTAACACGTCATAAATTAGGGCCACTTTTAACAACTGGGGTGTATGATCACATTTCTAACTCAATTCTCCACCCTCATCTTCAGATATTTAATAGAACGTTTGAGTCAGGTGGTCAGCTATCACATTTATTTCCTTTTCTTCTTTGATTTAATCAAGGAAGTAAGAAGAAAGTTATCTCTGCAGGAGGAAGAATGGGGGTCAACAAATCTATCTTGACATCTGTTTTTATAAATAAAGTTTTATGGGAACATAGCCATGTCCATTTGCTTGCTTATTGTCTGTGGATATTGTCTGTGCCTGCTTCCATGCTAAAACAGCAGATAAGTAATTGCAATAGAAACCATATGGCTTTTAAAGCTTAAAATATTTACTATCTGGCCCTATACAGAAAAAATGTGTGGATCCAAGCCATTTTATTATAATCAATTCAAGTTGAGAGGCCAGCTCAAAGGCAGGTAGTTATAGGGAGGAGGACAAAACAAAGGTGTTTGATAATCCACAGAATGGTTGCTTAGTCCTTAATTAATAAGTAATTACATATTTTTTGTTTGTACGGTTGCTCAGACCTGTTACATTATTTGTAAATAAAAATTTATTAAATAAAACCTTTTATCCTCATTGATATATTGTGATTCAGACCTTTTTCATTTTAGTTTGGGATTGGTTTTCAAGTGACAATGACTTCTGCCACTAATTTGTACTTCATTTAGAGCTTTTTAGATCAAGTGCTATTTTATAAGCAGCACTGCATTTTATAACACAAATTATACATTAATTTATATTTTATACATGCATCTTACAATATATGATTGAAATTCATTGAAAGTGAGCCCTGTTACAGTGATTAGTTTAGATAAAATCATATCTTTAAATATATAAAATATGTCTCTTTAAATATATAGAAACTATATAACTATCTCACAATGGAAAAATAGGTAGCACTAATGCTATAGTTAATTCAATCACCACATCTGGTTTTATAAAAACAACTTGCTTCATGGATTTTCTTAAAACACAGATAGTGCCTGTACATTTAATGTTCTGTCATATTTCTGGAACATCAAGATAGACTACATTGAAATGCCCGTTGAGATGTGTGATAAGTAATCAAAACTAAGTACTGTGTTTAACATTTGAGAAGTTTTCAGAATGTGCTATCTGCATTTGAGAATCTCTACGAGGGCTATACTTATTCTAGAATATTTTTCATCTCAGTAAAACACAGTGTCAAATGAAGCTTTCTGATATTTATTGGAAAATACAAGGGCGTGTGACATTTTTAGTGTTGAATATGACTCGAGTGGTTTGAAAAAGTTAGATGTCCCTGTCAAGATATTACAGTCAGATTTCCTGAGGCACTTTGGAAAACAGAGTAGACTTCTGTCCATAAAACAGGCTTAAATATAAAGCCATTAAATTACCAATAGAGAATGCATCTGGTACTGCATCGTTGCAGTACATTCTATCATTAAATCAAAATGTAATAATAAAAATATCTACCACTCACAGAATCTTACATACGTTAGGTATTGCTCTATGCGCTTTCTAGGCATTATCTCATTTGCTTTTGACAAAAACCTTTCGATCCTAGGTTGCTGATAAGGAAACCCAGGTTTAGAGAGGCCAAGTAACTTCTCAAGCACACAGAGAGGGAATTACAGGGCCAGGCTTCGGCTGATCCAGACGGTCTGAAGTCTAGCTCTTAGCCTCTGCGTGCACTGCTACTCTAGATAGCTGTAATCTTAGCTTATCAAAATGGGGGTGATCCTCTCATCTCAGCGGTTTTCATGTCTTGCACAATCTGGCTAAAAACAGCGAGTGTTCTTTCCTATTCTCTATTTTGTCCTCCACACTTCACCACTGCGTCCTTTACGTTTGCATCCCTACTTGCATTTTACAGAAGATCCTCCCTTGTAAGTAAAGACAAAAGCCATTTTTTCAAAGCATTGCTGTCATCCTTTTCTTATTTATTCTTTTCCTTGATTTTTTTAAAATTTCAAAATATTAAGGGGGTACAAATGTTTTTGTTATGTGGATAAACTTTTGTAATGCTTCAGTCAGGATTATAAATGTGCCCATCACCTGAATAGTGTTCATTGTACCCATTAGGTAGGTTTTTGCCCATCCCCTTCTCCCCCTCCCCCTACTTGATTTCCAATGACTTTTACTTCCCTCTGTGCACATAGGTTAGTTCCAATTTATTAGAGAGTACTTGTGGTATTTTTCCATCTCTGAGATACTTCACTTAGGATAATGGTCTCCAGTTCCATCTAGATTGCTGCAAAAGGTATTAATTCATCCTTTTTTATGGGTGAATAATACTCCATAGTATACTTATATCACATTTTGTTAATTCACTCATGAATTGATGGGCACTTGGGTTGATTCCACGTCTTTGCAATTATGAATTGTGCTGCAATAAGCATTTGAGTGCAGGTGTCTTTTTGATAAAACGACTTCTTTTCCTTTGGTAGATATCCAGTAGTGGGATTGCTGGATTAAATGGTAGGTTGACTTTTAGTTCTTTGAGGGATCTCCATGCTGTTTTCCATACAGATTGTACTAATTTGCAGTCCCACAAACAGTGTATAAGTGTTCCTTTCTCTCTTCATCCATGCCAGCATCTATTGTTTTTGGGTTTTTAAATAAAAGCCATTCTAACAGGGGTAAGGTGATATCTCATTGTGGTTTTAATTTGCATTTCCCTGATGATTAGTGATATTGAGCATTTTTTCCTGTGTTGGTTGGTCATTTGTCTATCTTCTTTTGAAAAACTTCTGTTCATGTCTTTTGCCCACTTTTTAATGGGGTTGTTTTCTTCTTGCTGATTTGTTTCAATTCCTTGTAGATTCTCATTATTAGCCCTTTATCAGATGTATAGCTTGTGAATGTTTTCTCCCATTCTGTAGGTTGTCTATTTGCTCTATTATTATTTCCTTAGCTGTGCAGAAGTTTTTTAATTTAATCAAGTCTCATTTATTTATTGATTTTTGTTGTTGCTGTCATTGCCTTTGGAGTCTTAGTCATAAATTCTTTGCCAATATCTAGAAGAGTTTTTCCTACATTTTCTTCTAAAATTCTTATGGTTTCAGGCCTTACATTTAAGTCTTTTATCCATACTGAATTAATTTTTGTGAGTGGCGAGAGATAGGGGTCCTGATTCATTCTTCTGCATGTGGCCATCCAATTTTCCTAGCACCATTTCTTGAATAGGGCTTCTTTTCCACAGTGTGTGTTGTTGTCTGCTTTGTCAAAGATCAGTGGGCTATATGTGATAGTTTTATATCTGGGTTCTCTGTTCTGTTCCATTGGTCTATGTCTCTATTTTTGTGCCAATACCATGCTATTTTGGTTACTATAGCTTGTAGTATTGTCTGAAGTCTGGTAACGCGATGCCTCCAGATTTGTTCCTTTTGCTTAAGATTGCTTTGACTATTCAGGATCTTTTCTGGTTCCAAACAAAGTGCAGAATTATTTTTTCTAGATCTGTGAAATATGCCATTGGTATTTTGTTGGGAATCTGTAAATCACTTTTGGTAGTATGGACATTTTAATAATATCGATTCTACTAATCCATGAGCATGATATGTTTTTCCATTTATTTGTATCCTTCGTGATTTCTTTCCTCAGAGTTTCATAGCTCTCCTTATAGAGATCTTTCACCTCCTTGATTAAGAATATTCCTAGGTATTTTATTTTCTTTGTAGCTATTTTGAATGATATTGAGTCTTTGATTTGACTCTTAGCTTGACTGTTATTGGTGTGATCTTTAAATATGTAAATCTTACCTATTATCTATGACTCAAAATGTGCTTTCTTATTTAAAAAAAAAAAACAAATTCCAGAGTTGTTTCAGACAGCTGTATTATGTTGCAATGACTTGAGTCTGGAAGGTGTTCATTTTATTGGACATTTCTGGAAACAAATATTTTAGCTTGATTCATGATGCTGAAATAATTACTGTTATTTTACGGATTCCACATACTCTATTGGAAGAACAACATTTGGAAAGCATCTTCCAATTGTCCACTTGTCCAGGCACCATTCCCTGCCCAGAATCATTTCAATTTAATTAAACCATGTGGTGCTTTGTGTCAACAATTTTAGATAATGCTTGTAAAGAGAATTGAAGGTGAAAAGTGCAATGTAGCAGGAGCACGCATTATGGATATGTTGACATCAGCCTGGCTATGTCAAGGTGATCTACAAGCATGGTGCTCTACAAACACAGCCTTTGTACACTTTTATGTAGAGCCAATCATTATAGCATCTAGACACACCTGGACGGCTTTCTTTCTTCCACGATCACGCGAAACTTTGTGACTCTTTGGGAAGAACCTAAATCATTTCACTCTTTCTTTCTCCCTATCCCAGCTCCTGGATTGTGTGTGGAATGAGCAGAAAATGATTATGCAACATCTAGAGGTTGAGGAGTGTAGTTCCTTTGCCTGCCAAATGTGCAACTGACTGGAATTTCCACTTCTTGCCTCTAGAAAGATATTGAGAAAAGGAGGTTAAGATTTTGGGCAAGCAGTTCATAGATTGATCAAGGATTAATTATTTAAATGATCAATAATCTATTACTGACTAACAGTCTATTTATTCCAAAAAAGATTTGAGGTGATATATATGAATATGTAAAATAAGACTAAAAGTATACATGAATAGAAAGTCAAGACCAGAGGAAATCTAATGCAAAGGTTAAAGCTGGGGAGAATTAGGACAAAGACATCTAACTTTTTTAGACCACTAAAGTTGCATTCAGTACTAAAAATGTCACAGTTCCTGTGTTTTCCAATAAATATCAGAGGGCTTCATTTGACACTGTCTTACACTGAGATGACAAACAGTCTAAGTATAGCCTTGCTGGAGATTGCAGAGAGCAGGTAACACATTCTCTGAAAGCTCAGATGTTAAACATAGTACTAAATTCTGATTATTTATCATCCATCGCAATGAACTTTTCGATATAGTCTATCTCGGTATTCTAGAAAAATGGCAGAACATTGAGACTAATGTGAGTAAGGCTGAGTTCATTTTGGTTCTGAACTTCCTGGTGACTGAGGCGGGAAGGGAAACGTGATTGATAAAGTGTGAATTTAATCCACTGAAAAGAAACTGTGCAAACATTTCAGTGCTCTTATCCCCCATTATGCTGAGCAGTAAACATCACAGTGTATGTTACGTTTATGTTCCCCCCAAATTCACATATTGAAATCCTAACCCCTAGTGTGATGGTATTAGGAGGTGGAGCTCTGGAAGCAGCTCATGAGAGTGGAGCCCTCATAAATGGGATCAGTGCCCTTAACAAGGGAACCGCCGAGAGCTCTCGCACCCCCCTTTCACCCTATGAGAAGCCGGCCATCTGCAACCTGAGGGGGGCCCTCACCAGAACCTGGTGTGCTGGCACCCTCACCTGGGACTTCCAGCCTCCAGAACTGTGAGAAATATGTTTCCGTTGTTCATAAGCCACCCAGTGTATGGCACTTTGTTATGGCACCTGAACCAGCTGAGACAGTGGGTCAGCACTTCCGCAAGTGCCCCCTGGATGCATTAGTCACTTTTAGGGAAGAGAATCGATTCTGTCCCACCGCAGACAACAAATCTAAATGTATTATTCTATTACCTTAGATGGCACATGGGAAGAATAGTTTCCTCTCACAATGTAGGTAATTTAAATCCGGACTGTAATTAACTCACTTGGCAGAATCCGGCTGGTTGTAGTCATGCGTAGTTGTAAGGACCCACTCCAGTGATGGCATTTAGAACTACCTGGATATATGGTATCTTTCCTTATGTTTTCCCTGCACATTCCTATTTCTAGGCCTTTACTTGGTTTGTGACCTTGCCTCAAATACACCTGTTATGAACCGTGAAGGCTCTGATGTGTTACCCTACTTGCTACCTAACACGTTAGCCCGCCACGGTTTCACGACTCAAGCAATCGCAGTGGCCAGAGTACTGGTGTTTGTGTCAGTACTCCAAGATCCAGACTTTCATCTACTATGGGCAGTAGCTAGCATGTCTGCTCCTTTGCCCCCAGAGAGAGACTTTATTTTTATCTTTCAAGGTGAAAGATAGTAAGGAACAATGGCAGTTCGTGCCTCCGCTTCCCAGAAATGAAATGTAAAAGATCCACAGAGAACTGTCCCCTAACAATCCCCTCGCCACTTTGTACCTACTTAAATACCATTCATCCCTGAAAATCAAAATTTTAAGAACTACCTCCTTTCTGCCTTCTTGGTGCCTACATTTTACAGAAAACTCTTTCTTTGACCTTTCATTTTAGTTATAGCTTCTATCAAGATTTTATTATTAATATTCTAATATATACCTTCTCATTTCTAATGGTTTCATATGAGTCAGTATTTTCTTTTCAAGGGGAGTCTATGATCTTTGAGGGCTTATTTTGTACCCACTATAACACTGAACACTGTAGATGGTATGTAGAGAACACATACGAGAGTATGAGACAAGGCCACGATTGGAAAGGTTGTCCATGGTAACAAAATGAAAAGTCGGCCATAATTTCCTGTTTGTCATGCTATAGTGACCAAAGAAATAGAATTCCTCGACTAGGAAGTTTTTATGATTTCATAGCTGCAGCATGCCAGGAGTCCACAGCTAACTCTTGGCTTGACTTTACTGGAGTTTAATGTTGGTGTGTCAGTGACTCTGTTGATTTATTTCTGATTAAATAGAGGGGATGGAAGGGGCTCTCATGAGGCAAGGCTAGCTCTGTCTTTATCCAGAAGCTTCTCGGACAAATGGGGCCAGGCAATGTGCACAAGACAGTTGGCAGCCAGGTGGAAGGCAAATTGTGAGACAGCATTGCCCACGTAGATGTGAATTCGTCAAGCAACAAGTCCGTATTTACTGAGAACTAACTAGGTAACCGCACCGTGCAGGTCACGTCTGACTCTCGGTACGGAAGCAGGGAATGAGATCAGCATGTGTATGTGAACTATTTTGGCAACCTAAGAAATGTTTTTCTTCTCCATATCTTTTAAAAATAAAAGAACAAAATACGTTTCAAGATGGAAATAGAAGGCTCCTCCACAGAACATTATTTCATAGATAAGTGAGAGGCATCAGGGCCTAAACGCAAAGCAGTGGCTTTGGAGCTGGGTTAGAATCCGGACTGTGTGGCTCATTCCCCGTGTGAGTCAGGGTCTGTTACGTGGCCTTTCTGAGCTATCAGTAAATGTGGAAAATAAAACCCACTTCTTGAGATAATTTGAGAATTAAATGAGATGCTATACGTTAAGCACCCAGTGCAGGGTCCGGCACCAACATGATAACTTCTATCATAAACAATTGACTCCCAGGGATGATTCATAGCTGGAAGATCACAGAATTAAGAAGATCTCTTAGAGGCATCCCAAGTAGGAAATAACCCCAGGTATCGGGGCAGGTTTTAACTCTGAACCAGGGTGCCCAGTGAGCCTTAGAACCTGGGGGAAAAAGGATGACTGCGTTTCAGTGGGTCGTCCTGGTTAGTGACGGGTTAAATCAAACCTTTCCATTTTCAGGGCCATGGAGAAAAATAAAAAATTTTGTTACCTTATCAATCCTTGTAAATATTTTTCCATGCTAAAAGTAGACAACTTGCACGGTCCCCTCTGATGTATTACAAAGGCTTTGCCTGAGTTTCAGGCTGGCTTTTCATACTTCGTGTGTGCTTTTTAGATATTCCCATTACTAAGTATAAAATGAAATTATAACGTGGGGAGTGACAGTCTCTTCGTCAAACTGAAGGAAGGTAATTGGTAGTTTTCCAAGATAGTCTGGAGGGGGTAAGTGACATTTATGTGATCTAAATCCACTGGTTACATGCACAGGGATTAACATCTGTTAAAAGAGTTGTGCTTGGCATGCAGGTGTTTCAATATTTGCATTTAGTATGTGTTTCAGAAACAGCCTCTGAGAAAAACATTTATATAACAATCTGGTGTTTTATTGTCTAAATCTGTCAGGACAGTCATTTTGTTACTCAGACTTTGTGACCCTCTTGCAAGCCGTAAACTGTTTAACGAAGTGAGTATATTGAGAAAGATGACAGACTTTCAAACTTTGGGGAAAGAGTATTATATGAGAAGAATCAGCGTTTCCTCCTGAGACCGTGCCTAATATGTGAACAGCAAAAACAATTACATTGGTGATTTCAGGAAGTCCAATAAATTCCACGGCACAGTCCCGCTTTTGAAATATTACATCACTCAGCAAAAGCTTAGGTTCATATAGCAGCTGAAATGAACTAACCGTGGATTAATTACCAGCAGTTCGGGTGTGTGAACGGTGTGCAGAGAGGGCTCTGGTTTCTGCACGGCAGTGCCCAGGGTTTAGGCTGCCTGCAGCTCGGGTCTCCCGGTGCCCGTCTGTTCGGGGCAGGCCGGCGACCACCTCTCACTGCGGCGACTGACTTAACCACTCTGTAATCCACGCTGTTAAAATAAGTCGTGCTCTGCTCCGCTTGTTTTGTACGTACAGTGGGGGAAATAAATGCAGCGCGTCTCCAGGGATTCGTGGCTTGAAATTTGAAAGAAAGTAGAGGAATCAATTGGTTTCACACACCGCCAGATTATACTTCAAGAAAATTAGAACTGGGTAAAAGCTGAATTATAAGCGATTTCAGCTTTATAAAAACCACACATGGCTATGACAGCACATGGTGATGGCTCACGTCGGCGTAATGACTTTTTAAGTGTTTAAATGTATTTAGGGGACACGAATAATCCAGTTAGAAACAATTTTTTGTGTATAAATAGCAATTAACTTTTGATGCTAATGTCTGCCATGTGGCTTGTTCTCACACAGTTAAACGTTGTTTTTTGACTTTGAGATGGTTCCTAAATCCTGTTCAGGCCACTTCGGGAATTCAGCGGGGAAGTTTCAGTGGATGCGGATTTCAGATACCTAATCGCTTCAGGGCATTGCCTCCCATGAACCACTGGGTGGGGTGGGGATATGTATGTGGGGTTGTATTTAGGGTTTTGTCTGACAGCTTCTGGAATGATCTGCACTTCCCCAGGGCTAGAACAACCATCCACTGTGTTATAGTCACTGAATATTTTCCCTAATTGTGGAGCCAGCCCCATCAACTCTGCCTTAGCCTTATGTCTAATTCAGGTGGTTTCCAGAATTTTGGATGGAATAGACCAGAAAAGTCTCCAGAAATTTTTCGGGGAGTGTCAACTTTCAATTTTGCTCATCATAAACATGAAACAAATAAACTACCTTTAACATTTGATAAATGATAGTACACTTTAACACCAAAATTCAGAAGGTTATAATCTATGAGTAAAGAATGGGCTTCCTATGGAGTCAATTTAACTTATACAGAAGTAATTTCATTACCTCTTTTTCTCATTTGGATGACAGTTCTGCCATGGATTGACATTTAGCAGGAGAATGTTGAGAATTATTAACAAACTTAAAGTACCTCTGGCTTGAGGTCAGGAGACGTGGGTTGGGGGTGGTCAGATGCTATTGATTCTTCCTCAGTTTCCTCCTCTGCAAAACAGGGATGATAACCTTTGCTTGGCCTTTCTCACCAGGTTATTGTGAAATTCATGTGGGATAGTGTATGCAAAGCACAATCAAAATGAGCTGGTTTTAGTGTAGATTTACAGAAGAGTGTCATCAGGGAGTAGAATGCCATGGCTGGGCACAAGTCTTAGGAATGATCTGAAAAGTCACCTCACAGCATTTCTGCTGAGTGTTTGAACTCTGCATTTGGTTTTTGAAGGAAAATTTTCCTTTTATTACCCAGTAATAAATTCAGAAATTCAGCCACAAGGAGCTGCACCACATCGATTCAAATGTGGCCCTGAATATTCATTTGTGTTTCTGTTGCTGAGTTATCTAACTGCTCCTTTCCATCTGAAATGCAAACTCGTAGAGATCTTGCTCCCTAGTAGATGCTAACTTTGATAAGAGGGTTTATTTATGAGTGTCATACAATCCCTGATCCCTGGGAGTGAGGGAAGGGACTGGCTGGAGAATGCATGACTGAAATTGTTTTTCTAAAAGGTGTATAGTCTGCCGTATCCTTGGGCTGCATCAGGAAAAACAAAAACCAAAAATTCCCCTTTGGAGTCGCTTGTGGGCTGCTGGCACATGTTTGTCAAGGTAGCATTCATTATACACACTCTTCAGTGTCCAGGTTAGGAAGTCACTGTCTGTGAGCTCTGGGCCTCTCCACCTTCAGTGGCAGCACATGCCATCTGTGGGCTCTGATGAGAAAAGGATTTTTGTTGTTGTTGTTCTTGTTAATTGAGCTGGGTTAGACCTTTCCCTATAGTATCTGCCTATTGCTACTGGTCCTTTGAAGAAAGAAATGCGATTGGTTTTTTTTTGCTCTATCATGGCCCTTGAGAAAGCTGAAGAAATTTAATTCCTGAGATTTATTTTCTTTTTCAGGGCAAACATCTGTAATTGCTTCAACCATTTCTTATGTAGAAAATTCTGAGTTTCCAAACTTCCAAGTTATCCTGTCCTGCTTCTTCCAACTCTCGGTGGAGAGCTTCAATATATTAGGAAATTATCCCTTTGCTTGTGATATGACTTGAAAATATTTTATCCCATTTGTCTTTTGACTTTATTTATAGCCTTTTTTAACATAATAAAATTGTCTTATATAGTCAGATATATCACTTTTTTTCTCATATAGCTATGGTTTTTGTGTTAGAGCTGTTTCACTTCAAGATTATTTTATTTATTTTTCAATTGACACATAATATTTGTAAATATTTATGGGGTACATGTGATACTTTGTTACATGCATAGAATGGGGAATGATCAAGTCAGGGCATCTGGGATGTCCACCACCTCCCGTCTTTGTTGTTTCTATGTGTTGGGAACATTTCAGCTCCTCTCTTCCAGCTATTTTGAAGTATACAATACATTGTTGTTAACTACCGTCACTCTACTCTGCTGCCAGACATTAGAACTTACTTCCTCTAACTATATGTTTGTACCTGTTAACCAGCCTGTCTTTCTCCTCCTGCCCCCTACACCTTTCCCAGATGCTAGTATCTGTCATTCTTCTCTCTACCTCTGTGAGGTCAACTTTTTAAGCTTCTACATATGAGTGAGAATATGCAATGTTTGTCTTTCTGTGTTGGCTTATTTCACTTAATGACCTCCAGTTCCATATATGTTGCTGCAAATGACATGATTATATTCTTTTTTCTGTCTGAATAATAAGACCTTGACAATAACTTCCCTAAAGCAACGGCTCTTTTATCCATCTTCTCCTTTTAATTCCCATTGCTACCATGCTGGTTAAAAGTCTAAATATTTTGCCTTTGTACTATTTAAATTGCCACATAATTATATCCAATGTCCTTTTCTCCAATTCATTTGAAACATCTCCGACAGATAGATATTATTAAAGCACGGCTCTCTTCACATCATGATCTTATTCAAAATCTTTTACTCTTTATCCAGTATTTCTTGGCTGGCCTTTAGAGACCTCTGATTTGGCCTCAACCAACATTCTAATGATATCTCACAGTATTTCCTGTACATTGTACACTTTAGACAAACCAAAGTGTCAATTCTTCTTAGCACCCCCCATTTTTGTCCTTGGCACCTCAAGCCGTTCTATCTGCTTGCAAGTGTTCCCTTCCACGCTCTGACCACCTAGGTCATCTCCTTCACCAGGTTTTCCTTGATTCTTCCAGTGAGCAGTCAAGACTGAAATACATGACTCACTCATGTGGAGTGTGTATCACTGCTATGGTTCTTATCACCTACTAACTCATGCTACAATAATTTGAATTCTTGTTTTATTTCCCTCAATAAAGTGTAAGCTTCTAGGGATAGGAATTATTTTATTTTTTATTCATTTTATTTTTTTACGTGTTCAATTTTCATTCTTTTGTAGTTAAGACTGCATGAAAATGTGTATTATAGAGTCACTTGCAAAAGCAAAAATGAGAAACAATCTAAATTCCCAACAAAGAATCAGAACATTATAGCATATTAACTCAAAATATTTCTTTTTTTAAAATTTTAGAATATTGCGGGGGTATAAACATTTAGGTTACGCAGATTGCCTTTGCTCCACTTTATTTTTGTGTTTCTCATCAGCATAGTCATTTACTTTGCTTTGCCCTCATTTATGGGAAGGGTGGATGCCCATTAACCCAGGTGTGCTTCAGCACCTCCCAGCTACTTTTGCCCTCCTTCCCACAGCTTTCCTTCTTTTGTTTTCATGACAGCTGTTTCTCTCTAGCTGTGCATGGAATGTACAGGTGGTGGTGGTTTAGTGAAGGCGGGAGGAGTAGAGATGAGGGAAGGGAGGAAGGGATGTTCCCAATGCTTGAGGCTATGCCAGTGTCCCCAAGGATGTGTCTACAAGAAAGTAATCTAACATTGATGGGTGAGAATATTCCAGTATCACTGATCCTTATTTCAAGGGTCAGAGATGACTGGGATGGAATTTAGATCAATGAAAAGAACATAGGTAGGGAATCCAATTTTATACCTCTCCTCATGTGCTAGTTCTGGTGCATCCTAGGTTATCAGCCATTCTCACCACATCACGGACTATCTTGATCTTGGAATAGCAGATTACAACATAGTTCACATTCTCCCCATTTTAGAGATGAGGAAAATGATATTGACAGATATGTCTGAACTGGAGAATCTGTCAAGGCAACTCTCCTCTGTGTGGTGTGGCGCGGTTCTAGCCACACACTTTAATAAACTGCAGTATGCTTCCTGAGGTTCATTGACATTTATTTTGTGTGTTCTCTTCCTTCTTTCAGGGATCCAAACGTGGCTGATTTTTTGGAGCTCTTTGTTTCTGGTGATGCTGTTTGGGTCAGTGTTCTCCTCTTGCCAGTCTCAAAATTTGGCGTGTCAAAGCAGTGTTAGACAAACGACTCCTATGAATTCTAGTTTTCTTAGATCCATTTTGGTTAAGTTGCTGAAAAGGAGTAGTTCTTTCCGACATTTATTTCTGAGAAAATGCCACTAATGAAAGCACTAGATTCATAGCTCTACCTGCTCTCCGACCAGTTGTGTATGGTGCGACCCACCACATGCTGCTTTTGCAGATTTACACCTTCGGTGGAAACTTGCACACTGCAGCCCTTAGGAAAGAGGGTGGGGGAGGGAGGGAGGCTGAGGGAGAGACTTTACGTTTTTAGCTTGACTCCTAAGTCAGGGCAGAGAGGAAACAATCACAAAGGTTCATGACATTGATGTCTAAGTGATGAGGCATGTTGTGTTCCTAAATTGTTCAGGATTTCAGTGACATTTTTCTTAAAATATAATCCACGGATTGAAGGTACTTAACACAAATTCTAGAAAAAAGTTAGTTTTACTTTTTCTTTTTTGGTAGTGGTGGTGAGAGATGTATGTTATTGATCTTATAATAGAAATAATGACTTCAACCAGGTTTTCTAAGAAAATTAATGACTGCCTGAGGTTAATGGCCTTCAGTCAATCTCTTAGTCTGCCATTAAGCCTCAGGAAATGCCCTGGGCCTTGAGCATTATTGTGTAAATAATACAAAAGTGGGTATAGTGCTCTTGTCAGATGGGAAACATACACTGCCCTTGTTCTCTCGGACCACTTTGATGATAATAAGAATAACATATTAGGGGAAAAAAACCCACAATAACTTTGCTCCAGTGCAAATAGTCTTGTTTAAACAAAAATTATTAAGCAAAATATTAAACAAACTTAAATTCTGTATGTTTAAGAAATAATGGAAGACAATAAGCTCAGAATTCTTATAGCTGTGAGTGAAGTAAAATGTAGAATCACATATTGAATGAGAACAATGCAATGACTGTCATATCAGATACTTCAAATTACAATCAGGGTTAAATAAACACATAATTGACACTTTAATGGATGCAAACAAAAGATAGTACTGAAATTTCATTTTCAAATCAGGACCTTATAGTCTAATAAAAATATCTTAAGTAACTACATTTTAAAACATTTCAAATAAATACTACAATGAATAGGGAGATTTTCCTTATCGGAGCATATCAAAGAATTTTTATAGTCCTTTTCGTGGGTTATTTTGCATTCTGGGATTTTCAAGAAGGCAAATAGCAAAATGAAAAACATGTGCAGGAAATTAGTGTAGCAGTTGCCCTCAGCTGCCAAAGGGGATACTACTGAGCTGGGAAAGCCTTCAAGGGGGTTTTCTTACTTTGAACAGAAATGCCCTTGGTTAGCGTCCCAAGTTCAGGTGCAGGGCTTTCCACTAAGTAGGTTCTCAGTAAATGTTTGCAGAATGAGCAAATGCTCCTCCTTGCCCTGAAAAATCTTTGTATGTTTGGGAGATTAGCTCTTTATCTTTATCTTGGATATGTGTTGCAAGTGTTTTCTTCTAGACTGGCATTTATCTGTTACCTTATGATTTTTTTTTTACATGTAGAATCTTTTTTTTCCAATTTTTTTCCCCACCTCTAGATTTTGAGTTTTGTTTAGAAAGGCTTTCCTCATACTCAGGTCATAGAGAGATTTTATTCCTGATTTATAAAGGGAATAAATATAAAGATAATTTGTTCACTGATGTTTTATTCTAGAATTTGTAAGATTTTATTTTTTCTATTTTTTGGATTTTCACATATTCATTTTTTTAAACAAAAATTTCCCCTTTTATTTTTGGTTGACAATAATTATGCCTACCTATGGGATACATAGACATATTTTAATATGTGTATGTAATTCATATTTTCATGTTTTGGATTTCTGAGTCAGTTAGGGTTTATTTTGGTGTATAGTGTGAGGTATGGGCTCCAATTTTATCTTTTTCCGAATAACTATCCAGTTGTCACAATACTATTTATTAAAAAGTCCAGCTTACTCTCACAGGCGTGAGATGCTATCTCAATTACATTCTAAATTTTCATATGCAGTTGGATTTATCTTTAAACTTTCTATTCTGTTTTATTAGTCTGGTTGTTTGTTCATATGCCGTGTTTTGATAGATTACCTAGTCACTTCCCTCTTGGCTGTCATAAGGGCCTTATCAGTTAATTTTGCGTATTTTTCTATATGGATTTTAGAGCCAACTTGTCTAGCTCCAGAAAAAACAATCTCATTTGTACATATTTTTGGAGAATCACGTTACATATATATTAAGTAGGAAGATACCTGGTATCTTTTTTGTTGAGTCGTCCTTATTAAGAACAAGGACTCTCTTTCCAATTTGTTCAATTCTGCTTTTATCTTTGAGTGTTTGAAGTGGTCTTCATATAGGTTTTGTACATTACTGTGAAGTTTACTTATCTTTATTTTTTGTTGAGATTTTAAACTTTTTTTGCCATTATATCTTCTGACAGGTTATTATTAATATATATCATTGATTTGTCTATTCCAAGTATCATACCATATACAAATAGAAATTATTTTACTTTTTCAATTCTTTTCTATTTATTTTCTCTTGTTTTATTGCACTAGCTATAAGTTCAATTTTGTGCTAAATAGGAAAGAGAGAATAGCAGACATCCTTGCTTTCTTCTGGAATTTTAGTGGAAATACCTCTAGTGTTTACCTAGTAAGTATTATGCTAGCTTTAGAGTTGCAGTACATACATTAATATTTTATCAACTTAAAGAACAATTCTCTGGTTTTTCATTTTACAAACTATTTTATCAAAAATGGATTTTGAATTTTGTTGAAGTATGTTTTTTCAATATTCATAGTAACAGTCAAATAATTCTTTCTTTAGTTCTTTTGAGATGGTGCTCATACTCATGGATTTTCTAACATCAAACCACTCTTGCATTCGTGTTATAAACCTTACTCCATCACGATATTTCATTTTTTAATGTGCTGTTGGATTCTGTTTCCTAGTCCTTGATTTACAATTTTTGCCTCAATATTCTGAAGTGAGATTGGTCTGTGTTTTTCTTCTCTGTGCCGTTTTATTAGGTTTATGTGTCAATGTTGTATTTTCTTTGTAATCAGATTTTTGGAAATGTCTTCTTTTTCTATGCTTGGAAAAAATTTAAGTAGCATTGGATTATCTAGTCTTTGAAGTCAATACCCCCATGAAACCGTCTGCTCATGGTAAATTTTGAGGGTGAGTTCTCCATTTCTCTATGAAAATTGCTACAAGTTTTTTGTTTTAAGAAATCTGTACTGGGGTCTGTGGTAGGGGAATAATGGCCTCAAAGCTGTCCATGCCCTAGTGCTTAGAACTTGTGAATGTGTTAGGTTACATAAAAGGGATTTTGCAGATGTGACTAAGGGTAAAGACCTTGAGATGGGAGATTACCCCAGACCATCTAATCACATAAGCACTTAAAGGTGGATCATGTTTTCCTTCTGGGTCAGAGAGATCCGATGTGAGAAGGATTTGACCTGCAACCACTGCTGCTGGTTTTACAGATGGAGAAAGGGACACTGAGCCCTGGAATAGGAATGGCTTCTAGAAGTTGGTGTGACGCTCTGCGGACAGTCGGGAAGAAACCAGGGACAGTCACAGAGAAAGGAATTCTGCCAACAACGCAAATGAGCAGGGACCATTCTTTTCTGGAGCCTCCAGAAAGGAAAGCAGCTTGCAGACACCCTGGTTTTAATTCGGGGAGAACTATGCTGGATTTCTAGCCTACTGAAAAATAACGCATTTGTGTTGTTTTTAAAGATACTAGGTTTATAGTAGATTTTAATGGCAGCAATAAAATACTAATACTTATCTGGATAGACAGGGCCAAACTTGACAAATTTTTCCTAGGGAATTGTCCCATTTCACTAGGTTTTCCGATTTATTTTCATAGAATTAGGCAGTGTAAATTTTCAAAGTACTATCTCTTGAAGTGGTTATTTCCCCTTGTCATTGTGATTTTATATATTTGTACTTATTTTCTTTTTCCTCAATTAAGTTAGCTAATTTTTTGTTTATGGCTAATTTTAGGTCATCTGAAACAGCAGGCGTGGGTGAGAAGGCAAAAGGCCGTAGCTTTATCTGATCTTTGCTCTGTAACTCGCCCCATTGTCTCAGTGATGTTTTTGAGAGGACTAGGCCAGTCTTACCTCCTGCTAAATCTGCTCCTAAAGAATTATCTTATAATTCTCTTGAACTAAAGGTTGCAAGACTGCTAACCTTGGCAAGGAAAAGCCAACTCTCGCAGGTATCTTGACGTTTTCCCCCGATTAGCCTCACTCAAAGGCTCTCTCCACGTGCGATTTGTAAGGTATTCTCATCTGCAGTTAATCAAGTAATGCACCACTGTTACCAGCCTCCAAGTGGAGGTTTTTCCAAGTTTTTTGGTGTCCATCACAGAAAAGAGTTTCAGGACACACCACGCAAGCCGAGCGAGTGAAAGCTTTATTGAAAGCAAAAGTGCACTCAGGGAGGAGAGCGGGCAGACTGGAAAACAGCAGCCACACGGGAGGAAGGGGTCTAGATCTTTTGTGGTCTTATTAATTGATAGCAGGAATCATCAAGGTCAAGGGGTTGGCTTTTACTAAAAATTTGGGTAGTAATTCCTAGAATTGGGTTCCCTTCCACTTTCATACTTTATATGGTTTTTTCAGAACCCTCGTGGTGATTTCAAGGGCTGAGGAATTTTAAAACCACAACGTGCATGACATTGTAACTGGCCAAATTTCATGTAAGGTGGAAGAGAGAGCTGACAAGCTGGTGGAAACCAGTTCTTGCCTGTGGTTATCAGCCCCTTTTGTTTAAGGGTTGTTTACTTTTTGACCTGCACCTGATCTTCAAACACCTGCCTCCCTCTCAGCCCCGTCTCGGAGTCTCCTACTGCAACACTGTGGCACCAGCTTTCCAGCCTGCAACGTCTGCTTCCTTGCTGCTCACCACCTGCCTACTAAACTAATGTGTCATATTGTAAGTTTTGTTAAGGTAGCCCAATTTCTAGATGCCAAACTGTGTGTTGGTAAGTTATGTTGTCTGTTAGTGAAATAAAGAGTAAAATAACAGTGACTGTAGAAAGGTAAAAGTGTGTTTGTCTCTCTTGTAATAATTCTAGCAGAAGCAGACCAGGATGCCATGTGGGAACTCTGCTATCTTTCGTTGCCCTGTCGTAGTCCCTAGGGGTCACACCCTGGTCTGTGTGGCTGCAGGTGGCTCATGCCACTGTCATGCTCCAGGCCTGAAGCTTGCACACATCACTGCTGCCTGTAGCGAGCATGGCGGAGCTCAGGTGCCTCCTGCATCCTGCATTCTCACCTGTCATGGAGACTGGAGCACACAGCACTTACTCTCAGTGCCCATTTGTCCGGATAAAACTCAGAGATAACCTTATAATGGAAGAAGGAGAGAAGGAATGGTGAGGCCAGCTGTTGGCGTGTGCCATAGCCCTTCATCCCTTTTCTTATGGTTCTTCCCACTTTTTCCTTTAAAAATAGGATTTAAATGTTTCAAAATTTCTACCACCATAAGAATTTATAATTGAGAGAAATTTAAGCTCGTATATTCTTTCTATAGGGTTTAGGTCCTCCCCAAATAGCCCATTCATTGCATATTTTATATATAATAATGATCCTTGTTTTAAAATTTATCCAATAAAAGAGGAAGGAAATATTATTATTTGAAATTTCTGCACATTGAGAAAAAATGTCATTAACATTTTGATGACTATCTTTCATGCACTTTTTAAGGAACATACACATAAACTCCTTTTTTCCAAAGATTTTATTTAAAATTGGTCATATAACTATGCTGTTTTTACTGTGAAAACTTTTAAAAAATGTAATTTTTAAAATTCTCATAGTCTCTTCTCCACCTGCCAACTGAATAACCCTAGATTTGGTATGTATCTTGGCTTACTTTAATTCATGGTCATATAACTGTATTCACATATGTATTTACACACACATATAGATGCATATGTATATTAATACATATTTTTAATTGTATAAATACTCAAATATTTTGGTATTGTTTGATTTAGAGAAATAAGATCATATTATACATATTTCTCTTCCTCTTACCTATTTTACTTAACAGCATAATTTGGAAATTTTTAAAATAATTGATTATAGGTTAGAATTATTCTTTGTAATGTCTGTGAGTTATGTAACAATATGGTTTTATCACAACTCAAATTTTGACCCATTAATAAATGTTAACTGTCCCCCCCATTTTTTGCCCCTTCCCTAAAATACTACATTAACCATTCTTATGTACTAGTGCTTTATTTCTGTGGGATCAACTCCCAGTAATGGGGGTGCTGATTTGCAATATATATATGTATTTTAAATTTTAGTAGATATTGCCAGATTGTTTTCCCAAAAAGTTGTAACAATTCCTAATCCTTCCAGCGATGCATGAATAATTCCTACTAAGACCATACATCTAGCAATCATCTCATTGCTACTTTAATTTTCCATTTACAATCACTGAGATTGTATGTATATATATATTTGGTATTTTAGGCTATTTAAAAATAGCATTAAAAATCTGTGACATTTTTAGTTTTTCACTGATACATATTACCCTATAAATTTGTCTGTAGAGGGCCATATCAACTGTTTGAAAAATAAACAATTCTATGTACAATTTTTTTGTGATATAAAATACCCATCCAACTTCTCTTTATTTTCAGAAGCCATTTCAAAATTTAAATAGCCTGATTAACTGGATGTTTGTTATTGTTTAAACCTAGCAGATGACTGAGCAGTAAGCTTGTACCGCCAGGCAGGGGTGTACTAGGCATCTCATTACTTCAAAAGTAAACATACTCTATTTTTGCAATGTTTAAAAATACTTGGGTTACTTTTAATCTTAGATTTTTGAGTAGTCAAGTTAGAAAAAGTTGATTGCAAACTATTCCAGATCTGTACGGGTCTGTGCAGGGTAAGTGGCCCATTTCAGCACAATTCTGGTCTGTAAGTTTGAAATGGGTGAATTGATGTAAAGACTAAGAGAAATAATTTTGTCATAATTTAGACTAACAGTATTCTCAGTATAAAGACATCCTCTTTGATTAGGTTAACATTGAAACCATTGATATGTTAACATAATTGATTCTGTTAAACATTAAAACCAGTCTTCCCAAGTATAAAAGTCTTGGGTAAGGTGCTTAGAGAGGACAGTGGGGTCAGACCAGGTAATTTTCAAATAGATTTATTAATGTATGTATTATGTATTTCTCCTATTTAAAATCTGAAATCTTACAAGATTGTTCCTTTTATATCATCATATTAATTTCAAAATATTACAGCTTGATTCACTTATGCCAGTCCCAACTTTAAAACCTATTCAAATATCCCAGTCATACTTTTACATAGACAGTATATGTTAATTTTGTGGTCACAACTGGAAATATTTTAATAAAAAAAAGGAACACAAACATTTTAAGTTGCTCTTAGAAATTTAAAATGTATGATTACTGTAGCTTTATATAATCGACATGTATATTATGGATGCCAAATCCAAATACATGTATTTGATTTAGCAGATAATTTCTCCCCTAGTGATATCATGTTTCTCTTAAATCTTTAGGGGTCTGTAGGCTGCTGTATAAATTGTCTGAGGAGTTCTGGGTGATTTTTTTATGTAAAGATATACAAAATTATAGCCAATTGCTTTTGTGGGATAGAGACAGAAACTGATATAAATTTGGATGTCCTTGTGGCATTTTAAACAAGCAAAAAAGTTAAAACTGTCTAGAAAGAAACTGCATTTTATAAGTTTTATTATTAAATCCACCACTGCTTTGCTGACTAATAAAATGGAAAATGTGTGCTTTTATAGGTTTATAAAAAGGTAAGCTATAGTTTCATGAAAAATATCTTGTACCGATTGAATACAGGTGGCTACTTGTTTAGACTTTGAAGATGTAAAAGCTTAGTATAGATGTCTGAAAAAGGTAATATGGCACAATAAAAAAAAATCTTCCTTTCTTTTCTCATCAATCCTTTGGGTATTCCATGTCAAATAAACGCTACAACAATTTATAGTAAAAGTACACAGTGGAAGTGCCAACGTTAACACTCCTTAGGACTGGACACCTGCCAGGTTTTTCACACCAATATTTAATGTGAACTAAAATGTCTTTTCCATTGGAAGTGTGAGAAGGAGCTTGCTTTCCTATATTTGGCAACACGCTTACGTGAAGTATAAAGTCAAATGCCCGTGATGTTCTCTTTATTTCAAGCATGATAAATGGTGTTCATTTGTTTAAGTGCATGTGGCAGCTTTAGTGTTCCAACTATAAATTTTGGTTAACTTCTATTGACATGCTGTATTAAACTTAAGAAAAACAAATTACACTTCACCCGTTTTAATTGACTAAATGTGTCAAAAACACAGTAAGTATAACATGAAAGGTCAGAGCCTTCGTCTACACTGTAATGGGTGTCATGGCAGGGATCCAACTTTTCTTGTACATTTCATTTTTCACGAAGTTTTAGGACAAGGCACACGTTTAACATTCACTTCCACTTCTCATTTGTACTTCAAAGTTTATCACAGGCTGTGTTACTACCAAGAACACTTTTTGCTTGTGCTATTTAAAGTTCCCTTCCAACTGACGTGTGTGCCCAGAGAATACTGATGTTCTCCTGTAAACAAGGCCTTGGCAATGGGTTTTGGCATCCTGAGGAATGAAACGCTGATTTACGAGCACACCCACAGATCACTGTAGCACTCCTCGGACGAGACCTGGTCTACGTATCTAGTCCTCTCTTCCGTGGCTGAACAAGCAACCACGTGGGTAGGAGCTGGATTAAACTTGGCACACTGGATTCCTTTGGGATCTGATTAAAGTTCCCAGTTTTCCTTCTTGAGCTCTATGTCCAATGGTTTATATAAATCTTTATGACTTCAATAATTTATCAGCTTGACACCTGATGATTAAATACTAATAATTAAGCTCTTGCTCACCTGTTGCCACACACTTCTCTTTTGTCCCCCCCCAGTGTTATCTCTTGGTGTGGTACCTTTTGATCTCCTTTCTCAAAATTAGCTCCTTTTCGAGAGTTCAAACCTGAGTTTCCAGTGTGAATTTATGTCTGGCAACATTCAAAATAGAGCAGGTGTCTGCAAAGTGTTATGTTTTTGTATTGGAGAAAACAGGGATTCTAAATCTCCAAATTTCTTCCATTTTCATTACTGTGCACAAGTGTCTCATTCCTTAGCACACGCTTTGCCAGCAAGAAGCTACAGTTGTATGGTGGCAACGTTGGAGGACTGTCAGTATTTATTCTGCTCTGCTGGGTTTTGGGGACAAGAGGTTCTCATCCAAGTTGACTGATGGAGCCTAATCAGGGTTTTGGGCTGTCCTTTGAGAAAGGGAGTATTCACCCTCCCTGCACCCTGGAAAAGCACTGATATCATGGCACTTTCCTGCGAGTGAGGCTGGTTCTAAATTATGGGTTGGCAAACTCTCCATAAAGGACCAAATAGTAAAACTTCTAGGCCTCGGAGGCCAGATGGTCTCCATCACGACTGCTCAACTCTGCCATTGACAGCACCGTCATCGTCATCGTTGTGTGAGTGGATGCGTGTGGCTGTGTTCCAATAAATATTTACGGACAATGAAATCTGAATATCACATAAATTTCATGTGTCACGAAATAGTCTTCTTTTGATTTTTTTCCAACTGTTTAAAAATGTAAGCATCATTCTTAGCTTGGGGGCTGTATGAAAAAAGTCAGCAGGCTGGATTTGGCCCACGGGCTCTGAGTTGCCAATACCTGCTCTAAACTCATAAATAATAATATTAATTTCTAAAAGCCCCAAGAAACTTGGAGTACAGAAGTTTTCTTTTAAAACGTTACTGTGGTTTTCTCTTACATGCAGCATTCTCTAACATACAAGCATAGTTTCCCTCATGGTTTGGTCAGCTCATAATTAAATACACTGGCATTTAGAATCTAGTCCCGTGGGAATTCGGTGTAGGCACGGTTGCTGCCTTGCCCAACTCTGCCGGCACTCACAGCTCCCCGCAGTAGGCGTGGGAAACCCTGCCTGAGGTTCCTCTGGCCACTGGAGTGCTTTCGGCCTGTGGGTAGAATGTGCTGGGAGTAGCCGCTGGTCAATGACTGGTAGAGTTGGAGGGTGACTGTCCCTTGCCTGGGACATCTCTGAGGCACATTCTGCTTTGCCTTCCTGAGTTCCTGGGTGAGCTTGGAGCTCAGTTGCCCACAGCTATAACCTGCTCCAAAACACACCCTTCCCTGGCCTTCCTTTCTGTTTCTCTTCCCTGCGTCCCTACTGGTGCTTCCTAGGGTCACTTCCCAAACAAACCACTTGCAGATCCCAAAGGCAGATGTCACAGCTATGGGCAGTCTGTAAGATTACTCACCAAGGAGTATTCTAAGAAGTGGTGTAACGTCTCTATCCAGGTCCCTCTGATTGTCGTGCCCTGCACAGCGTGACGAACAGCACAAGAAAGTAGGTCCAAGGGAACATTCCGCATTCCCCACCTCTTCTCCCACACCCATCCTGCAAACAACGCTGAAGATATGTTCATGACAGCTCACTTTCTCTTTCCCGCTGTGAAGTGTAAAATTGGGATGAATTAAAATGATATGGCCTCTCTGAAAACCTCATCTTCAATGAACTTCATTCTGCATCTAGTCCAGTATAGATTTCCTTACTGGCCCCTGCACTCTGGCCGGTCTGTTCACTTTTCTTCCAAAGCACTGATGTTATATGGAGTTGGGACAAGTTATTCCAAAACATAATTCTTTAATTCTCTCTCTCTCTCTCTTTTTTGAGCACTCTTACAAAGTAGTTAAAAGTTTTTTCTGGATAACACCTGCTTCCTGCATCCTCTTTTCACAGACAGGCTTTCCTAACATTCCTCCTACGGGCTTCTGTTTTTGAGAAGTACAACCCCTTTGCTGTTTTTAGTGTAAATAGAGAAGGAATAGAAATGACCAGAAGCCTTTTTAGGGTAAAATTTTCTTGAAGAGAGAGATATAAAGTGAATAAAAGCAAAGGAAAGACAATAGGATTCTTTTTATAGCAGCAAAGGGCGGTGGTAGTAAAAGCATCTGAGAATGATAAACGCAGACTGATTTATCATCCAGAAGGGCTACGCTTACCTAAAAGCCAGACAAACTGAAAAAGAAGCAAATTTATATATTACCAAGAAGTTTATACTTTTAATAGGCACTACTACTACTTCAAATTGAATTGTTAGATTTTAGGGAATGCACATTTGAATAGATAAGCATCACCACGCTAACTTCCAGTTCCGGTGAAAGTTAAATTAATGTTGACTTGGACCAAGAATGCTTCAGGTAGCCTGGCACGGAGAATGATGTGAAAGGCTAAGGTGAGAAGAAGGAAAGCCAGATACGGATGAGGAATTATGCTTTCACAGGCCATATTTACATGTTTCAAAATGAAATAGCTGTATTCATATGGGTTGAGAACTTGAATCTGTACCTACACTGAGTTAGTGTGGCCAGTTTTGCCCAGTAGTTGATCAAGATAATTCAAGAAAGAAAATACAGTTTAAAATAGTCCCATATCAATGAAGAAATATATATGAGATAAAATCCTTTTATTTAACATTATTACAAATATGAAGTTGATAGATCAATGGATTTTCTTAATTGGGTGCTAAAGTTACTGCAATGACTAAGAAGCAGCCTGTAGACTACTGACTTCATAACAGCACCAAAAATGGTCAGGAAAACTCATCAAAAGCCTCACACTCTTTGATCGATTCCGGCCTTCCACTGTAATATAGAAACCTATGGTGTGGTCTTAGCTTTGTCTCTGGTCATAGATTTATATTGACTTCATCCAGTCATTCATTTATTCATTCATCTACTCATTCACTCACTCACTATTTTTTATCACCTGCTATGTGCTAGATACCGTACTAAGTGTTTCAGATGTCCCCATGGAGCTCCCCATCTTGCCTCTAAAACTAACCAATACAGATTTAGGAACAAGTTAGTAATCCTTGCAATCCAGGATTTGTTAACTTGAATTATGGCATTATTGAGTTTCAAAACAAACTATAGATGGAAGTTAAATTATGGCAGATTATAGTCTTTGAGGACTACTTTCTGAGAACATATCACTACAGTGCTATGGAGACAGGAGATAAGATGAAGACAGAACATTTATATTATGTTTAAATACTTAGTCGCAAAGTATTTCTCTTAATACTCTATATGATACTCATGTATCAAAATTCAGCCCAATTTAGTTTTGCTTCCTCCTGGGCATTTGACTGACCTGTTAGATAAAGTCTGTTACATGCTGGATGGATGTCCAGCACCACGTGACCACTGCCCTTCTCCCTTACCATTCCTTGGGATTCTCAGCTGTGCCTCCTCATAGATCATCACCTTGAACCTGCTCTAGCCACTCCGTCTCACACTTCACCGCTTTCTGCATTGTTTGTAAGCCCTCAGCTCTGTTACAGAATCTGTCTCTGTTGTCCACTAATTCATTATTTCCAAACCAAATATAAATTAATCAAGCTTTTTTGGCATCTAGCATAGTTCTTTTCAATTGATCAAAACAAGGACTGTTCAGTCGTTCATTGTCAAGAAGGAATAATTTCTATAAAATCATGACCATTCTCTAAATGGTCAAGAAGGCATTATATGCTATTATATAGTTTTTGGGCTTTATTCTTCCTTGCATTGATTCTATGAACCTGAGTGGGCAACTTATTACTAGGGACCTTTGTTACACTAAACTGAAAGGCATAAAGATACTTGTTGAATGCCCTGTTGAGGTGTCAGCACTATGAGTGGGTCATGTAGCTCTTGGTGATGCTAACTTCAGCAGGTTATTACTTTGAATACATTTCAGAGTAGTGAGTGTCCCTTTTTTTTGTCACTGTCTTCACCCTAAGCAACTAAGTCATTTCCTCCCTTCTGATCTACAAATCCAGGCTGAATGTTTGTGAGCTAATCTGTATCATCAAAAAGAAAATCTCGGTACAAAATTAAAAGTGCTATTGTTACATGGTTTACTATTGATTTAGGTAGGTTTTCCTGAGTGACTCATTCCTTCAACTTTTCTCATGAAAAGTTGCCAACAATGTATTTTATTATATAAAAGAAATTGTCATAGCAAATGTAATATTTTTGTTCACAATCATTATGCTTTATGCATTTGATTCTCATATATTGCTATATGTAATTTTCTACTCTTTGCTGAAATAATAATCTCAAATTACCCAAGTAGATTTTCCATCACTCCATGTCCACCAGAATCAAAGGTTGTACAGTATCTCATTAAAATAATTCTAGAAGTTGCATTCATAGACATATGGTACCTCTCGTTGTCGTGACTAGCTCATTATTTAATTGGTGCAAATTGAATTTATGGAAAAACATGCCTACATGAGGGACTTTTATTATTATTTAGATAAGTGCTTATTATTTAGAACATTATTTCAGCTTAAAAATCAAACTTCTGCAAATTTAGGGTTACTAACCTTCACTAAGGCCTCCTTGGGTCCTTCATTATTGTATAGGTACTAAATCGTGATATTACTCCATACATTACAGCTAAACAGGCAGGTATGTGTGGTCAGTTCTTAATTTTTTTTTTAATGTTACTCTTTGGTCTGTGGAATAGACCAAATAGGTCTTTGGAGTACTGAATTTACAAAGACAATGTTTTTCCCCTTTACTCAAAACAATGCATTTCATTTACTTTAATGACTGCCTGAAGTTGTAATTGGTTTGCCCTTTGAAGCACTCGGGCATTTGCTGTTGGTGGTTTTTAACTTGATTTAAAATATGCAGGTCAAAAATATAAGTAGATTGATGAGTCTTGACTGACTTTAGAAACTGGCCTTTTCAATTTAATTTCAGGAATCCAAGAAAATGGATGTTGAAGTGTACAGAATAAGAGGATGTGGTATTATATCATCAAGTATATACATAATATTCTTAGATTTATCTGGTGTGACCCAGAATCAGAACTGTGTGAATTGTTCAAATCAAGACAGACAGTGTGGCATTGACATTTATGAGTGAGGAACTGAGGGAGCCAGCTAGAAGGACTTTCTGTATCCCTTACTGTATGCAGACGTGAAACTTACTTTACAACTGGGTTCAGATGGCAGTGGTGGGATGACTTGAATGATGAATTTTTCAAAGGTCCACAGCCAGTTTACAAAAGCACAGTGCCTGATAAGAAGGGATCAAAGCATCATCTGGACTTGCTATTTATTCAAGAAATATTTCTTGAGTCCTTTCGGTGTGATAGGCACAGGTGATAGAGATATAAAGATAAATAGACAGCATCCATTCTCAAGGAGGGAGCTACATGGAAATAATAAAAGTAGTAGTAAAAATAATAGCTACCATTTACTGAACACCTAAACACGCCCACTACTTAGATATAGTTATCGCAAACATAATGATTCCGCAAAGTATCATTGGCTCTGGTTTACCAATAAATAGTTTCAGAGAGGTTAAGTAACTTGTCTAAGTCATCAGAGAACAAAAGGAGAGTTTGGATTTGAACTTTCTTCTGACCCCAAGTCCAAGGTTACCATTAGATCTTGGATCCGCAGCTCATGTTGATCATTTTAGGACATGCCAAATAGTTTAGATTTCATTCTGAAGGCTATTTAAAGCTACTGATTTTAAAAAGCAAATGCCATGCCCAGATTTTTGTTTTAGAGAGAAACTTCTGACAACAGTATGGAGAGTGGAATGGCAGGGCCTGAGACTGGAGGCAGGAAGCCATTGCCAAGGTCAAGGTGGGAGAGGCTAAAGTCCTGACTTGAGGCGTGATGGGGGGAATGGGAAAGAAGTAAATGAATTTAAGATATATTCAAGAGAGGGTGGGTGCACAAATAAGTCGAAGATGACATCTCAGGTTCTTATTTGAGGAACCGGTTAGAAGACAGTGCCATTTGGTGCCGCTTTGTGAATGGGAAATACAGAAAGAGAAGGAAATGAGATCAGTTTTTAAAAATTGTATTGAAAAATTGTGCAAGTTCATTATAAAATTAAAATAATAAAGAAGGCAAAAAATGAAAGCTAAATGTCATCCCAAATCTTAGAACTCAGAAATATTCATTATTAACTTCTCATGCACTTAATTCCAGACATGTTTCTATGGAAAAATAAATACATAAAAAGATAGATAAATTTCAGGAATTGCTCAACTTTAGTTGAATGATTCTTTACACAGGATATTCTTTCCTAAAAGCTTCCTCTAAAGTTAAGAGGAAAGATTATGTCAAAAGTGATTTTGGTTTTATAACTACATGTTACATCTCTAAACATTATCCTAGGGGTTCAAGTTCTGTTTTTTAGCATGCTGAATTAGAGGTGCTTATGGGACATTCACATGGAATCGTCCTTTAGCCAGGTGTATTTGTGATCTTGGATCCACAGTGAGATCAGGGCTGGAGATGTTGATGTAGAAGATGTTATTGTATAGGTGGAAGTTGAAACCCTGAAGAGGTAACATTGGCTTAGTATAGAGAGGCCTGAGACAGACCCTTTCCGGGTACTCAAGTATTTAAGGAATGGGAGAAATAAGAGATGATCCCCAAAATTATTTATTTAGGTAGAAGAAAACCAAAAAGATACAGTGTTATAAACGACAGGAGAGAAAAAAATTTGAAAAGTTGTCCATTATGCCAAATGTCATAGAACAATCAAGTAAGATGAGGTAGATAATTACCCGTTGGCTGTAACAATTTGGGAACAGCCTGAACAGCAGTTTGGTCTCATCATGAACCATTTTTTGCAGAGTGATGGAGAGAGAAACAAATCCCAGTGAGTGAAGAAGGAAGTAGAAAGCAAAGCCACTCCGAGGGCCTTGGATGTGAAGGTCAGGGGAGCCAGGGAGGTTGCTCAAGAGAGGCACGGGATTGGGAGGGGGCTTGCTTTTTTCCACAGGGCAGAGGCTGGAATAGACTATATGCAGAGGGTAAAATCCAAAAGAGGCAGAGGCTGAAGTGCAGACACAAGCAGAGCTGACTGGTGAGGCAGGGACCCTGAGCAGGTGAGAGGTGTGGCAGGGCTGGCTTTGGGCAGGAGGCAGGACGTGTCATTCTCCGTGGTTGAAGGTGTGCAGGCATGTGCACATGCTCACAGAGGACAATAGGGCTTTCAGAACATCCTTCCTGAAGAACACGTGTTTTCTGTGTGACGAGGAGGGTGGGGTAACCTGCTGTGAATGAGAAAGATGGGGTTATGGAAGAGGAGCTTGAGAAACTGCACAGACCCACAGTAAATCGTAAAGCTCTTCATGGGAGAGGGAAAAGGGCAGACTAGGGGACAAAAGGACAGCTGATGGACCCCAAAGCCTCAATCAAAGTTGGAAACTCGATTTCTTCTTGGTGCCAGATTCCATGGCTGTGTGATTCCCTTCACAGAGCTCAGGTGCAGGAGTGGAGCATGTCGATGGTTGGGCTGACCTAGCGGTTGCCATTCCTTTGGCTTTGGGAGAGAGATTGACAAGGTCGAGGACAGTGGATGTTGACAGGAGAATATTTGAAGGCATAGACCATGAGACGGGCCAGGCAGGAGAGGAAAGGGAGGACAAGGCAGTTTCTTTGAGGCTGACTCTAGGGAGCAGTGCAAGTAAGAGAGGGGAATCTGCAAAGAGCAGAAGCTGTGGCTGGGAGCGTTGGATGGGATGTTTTAGATGGTACAGATGCAATTCTTTCAGTAGAGATGAGACATGCAACACAGTCAAAAGCAACTTGCACATTTTTTTTCATGAAAGGGAACAGAGTCACTGGGAATTCCATTGTCGTGGACTAGAGATTGCAAACATGCCAGCTGTGGTAGGCTCAGGCTCTTCCAGGGTTAGAGAGGTTGAGTTCCACATGGGGTGATGGAGAAGGAATGGAGCTCTATTATTCCAAATCTGCTGAAGGCGATCTTAAAATAAACTCATTTTTTTTTTTACTTTCAAACTAAAGTGACTATATGAAATGGGTTTTTTTTTTCTCAGCCTCTTGTATTTCATTATCATGATGTCATTTAACTTAGCACATTATATGGTAAGCACCATAGTGTCTCTTTCATTAGGCTGTGATCTCGTTTTTTGGCAAAGAACTCATCTTTTCAATTTTGTGTCCCCACTGCAGGGCAGTGTTTGGCACTTCATAAGGGGTCAGTAATGTTCATTGCCTCATGTGGGCATAGTAATCACAGAAGACTTCCAGAACTGAGTACATTTCAAGTCCTTTTCTATCACTGTGTTCCACATCTGACTCTCTCCCAAAGGATCAGTACGACACATGGCAGGTGCCTCATAAGTATTTGTAATTAGCTGATTATACAAATAGCATCCTTTCTTAATTGTAGAATTTTGAGCTTTGCTTTGTTGTTACTCATGTGAACCTGTACCTAAGGACCTATCGGGTCAGCTGTCTTGCTTTGCACATTTTGGTACAATGATGCCCAAAGTGACTTCATTGGGTCCCAAGAGAAAAGTCTTACCCCTAGGTGGGCTAAGCTCTGGGAAACAAATTCATAGGAAAAAACTCTACAAGAAATCGATGTATAAAATGACATTTTGAATTATTTCTGTAAAGAGAAATATATGTCTAGAGCATTAAAAATACTGATTACTTGCAGAAAGATTTCCCCTTTGCTAGGTAGATTCACTTCAGAGGCCCATTAATAAATTAGAAAGTTTCTATAACAAAAACAAAGAATAATGTTCTTAGTGGATTTCCCTTTAAACTGCATTATTGTTGAGGGCTGAACTGTGTCCCCAACACTCACAGTCGCAGCCCTAAGCCCTACTGCTTTACCTGCGACTCCATTTGGAGACGGGGCCTCTAGAGAGGCAGTTAAGGTAAAATGAGGTCGTACGCGCGGGACCCTAATCCCCCTGACTGCTGTCCTTACGAGAAGAGCAGCTTGGGACACAGGCCTTCGCTCACACGGAGGAAAGATCACGTGAGGTCACAAGAAGGAAGACATCTGCAGGCCGAGGGGAGGCCACAGACGAAACCAACCTTGTCAACACCTTAATCTTGGACTTCCAGCCTCCAGAACTGTGAGACGATAAATTTCTGCTGTTTAAGCCTCTTAGTGAATGAGAATGTGGCACTTTGATATGGCAGCCCTGGCAAACTGATACAATGATAAAAAAATTTATTTTTTTAGTGTATTTCAGTAAACTACATTGGTCATTAAAAGTCAGCATTTACCCTCTCCAGACGGGACTAAACACGCACTGAATGACTTTTAGTCTCTTTCTTGATTCCATATTTACCTGCCCCTTATATTTTCTTCACTAAATGTTTTATTTTTTGATTATCTTAGTTAGATTTGGTAAACACTGTCAACCAGCACTGAGCAATTAAAATATAATGTGAATCATTAAAGTTCACATCACTAAAGTTTCTAGTAGCCACATTAAAAATTTAAAAAAGTGGAGTTAATATTAATATTATACATAATAATATATCCAAAATATCATTTCAACCGGTAGTCAGAATAAATTATTGGTGAGAAATTTTACATTCTTTTTATACTAAATCTTCAACATTAAATGTGTGTTTTGCTGGACACATCAAGTGCTCAGCAGTCAATGCGGCCGGCGGCTACTGTGCAGGACCGCACAGCGCTAGAGCTGCTGCTGAGGACTTAAGAGATGCTTTTCTCCACCAGCAATGTATTTGCAAATTTTCCTTAAGGTGAGTAGTTCTGCAGAAGGCTGAAGCCAGCTGTTGTACGTTGCTTATTTTAAGTTTCAACTTTACAATATACTACGCCCTGACCTAAGAGCACAAACTTCATCTGAGTTTAGTGTCATTCTAGGTACTCATTCCTGATTGACAAAGTGCAATAGGAGGAAGCAATTACTAAAGTTTCAACCAGATAACATTTTTCCATTAAGGCTCACTGGAAACACTCCATTTCTTTCTTTCTTTCTTTTTATTTCAGAATTTTTATGGAGGTACAAATGTTTGGGTTACATCTATTGCATTTGCACCGCCCAAGTCAGAGCTACAAGTGTGCCCCTCCCAGACTGTGCACACCCCACCCATCAGTGTGAATTTACCCATCCCCTCCACCTGCTCCCACCTGTCTGATCCCCCATTTGATCCAGCATTTTCTTTAATAGATGTTTATGAAATTGCCCACTACATGCAAGGTATTAAGAGGGAAAATAGGTGTAAGGCAGTTTTCTTGAAGTTGATTATCGTAAATATTGAAAATTTCTAAATGGAATAAAGGGAAAAACGCTACCATTTGTTGGGTTCTTATTATGCACCTGACATATGTGATCTCATTTATTGTTTAATAATCCTGTGAACTTTACACAAATGAGAAAATTGTGCTTAGAGTTTTGAGTACATTTCCCAGGATCGTACTGTTCACAATTGGTGAAGTCTTTTGTTCATATTTGTCTTAGTTTTAAAAGATTTTGTGACATGGTTAAATATTATTCTGGTGTGTGGTTGATATTTGAAATATTTTAAAGGCATATTAACAACATGAAGTACATAGGAATTTTGCAGAAATTTAAGCCTAACTCGCAAGTGCATGAATTTTGGAGGAAGATGGGCTCAAGTTCAAGTTCTAGCTCTTCCACTTACTAGTTTTTTGACCTTGGGAAAATTTTTTAAACTCCGGGAGCCTGTTGCCTCATTTAGAAAATGGACATCATAACAATTCCTATCTCTCAGGGTTGTATAAGGACTAAGTGAGCTAATTCAGGAAAAGCACACTGGGCAAGGCAGGTGCTCACCAAACATTAGCTGCTTGTTCTTTTTTATCATGAGCAGTGACAGGCCTGGTGTATATTAGCTATTTCAATTTGTAGGAATTTTCTTGGCTACTCAATATAGCAGAATGCATTTTTTATATATTAAATATGATTAAGCAGAGAAGCCTGAAGTACTTTTCTATAATTAACTGCAACCTGTATTAGAGAATGAGGACAGCAGTAGATCTGACATTCACCAACAGCTAGGGGAGAGGACAGCGCTGATGTGTTTTCTACCTACGGACTAATAGCTTTATCCTTCAAAGGTGGTGACCTTGATTTCTCTCTGAAAGATATCTGAATTCTAGCCAGTGCTGCTTTAGGATTTGTCCTACCAGCTGACCCAACTAAACTGAGATAGGAGAATAAGGTTTTCCACAGGTCACACTTAAGCCATTCAAAGTTCTTTTTTATGTTTTTACTGTGGCTGAAGATTGTGTTAAGAATTGCAACAAAAACAACAAAAATCAAAATGAAACAATGAACAGAACAAAAATAGAGGAAGAAAGGGGGAAAAATGAGTTTCTGTCTAGGGTTCAAATGCTTCCACTGGTCAGTTAAGTCTTAACCTTTTTTTCGATAATTATATTATGTGCAACAGCAAAGAAACAAAAGGGGATAAAGGTCTTAGGAGTTATATTGATAAACTATGTGTGGTGCTCAAAAATGGCATGGAATATCTTGTTTAAGCTGTAAAAATATATTAGCATGTCATGTTATCTTCATAAATTCTTCTCACACGTAGAGTGGGTGGAGTTCCCGAATCCCAAGACACATTACCGATTCGGCTGGTCACTGCAATTCATCAGTTGTTTTGTCACATATTTGCAGGCTCACAGTTGGGACTGAGGTATTATGATTCTAGAGGGTTTGATAATAGGTGAATTATTAGCTGTTGGGGACAGATTTGTTTCTGAGCCTTTCTGTGGCCGTCTCTCATATAGGAAGGCAATCATTCTCCTGGAATTTGCTCCCTCAGACTTAAAGAGATTTCGAATATAGCTTGTAATTTTTTTCCCAGTAAAATTTCATTAGTGGTTAATTATGACTGGTAGAGCTTTCTGGAAGTTCACCGAGTGTGTTGAGAGTTCAAACATGTCAAATTTTAAACAGCGTCACAACGGGACAGCCTTCTGTATTCTTTGTTATGATGTTTACACACATTCTGCAGTTTCTTTTTAGAAAGAATAAAGATTTTTGGAATTTATTTTTTCTTAGGGTGGGCAATTTTACCTTTTGTTTTTTGAGCATTTGTCTAATACGATCTGATTTTGGGTAAGAAAGAATTCATTCCAAGGAATATTTAAACAGCATCTAACTTTGATAAATATGCAAGAAGTTAAATGTTGTTTGTGGATGTTGCAAATCAAGCCAAACAAACCCAAAAGTGTGCTTAAACCTGGTCATTCTATCTAGAAGCTTCCCAAAGAAGCCAAATCATGTCAAGGCAGATTAAACAGAATCAATTTCTCTTTCAAAGAGCACATTTGTGTGGGAAACAGAAAGAAGATAAAACACAAAGGAATGCAATAAACTCAATACATTTTTTCTCAAAGTTTCCTGTTTCTATTGTAAAAGAATATCTTCCTATTTAGGTAGGTACTTTATTTCACACATTGTCATCAACTCCAAAATTAGCTTAACTATTAAAATATTATGAATTGCTTATAATTTTTTCAGTGAGGCTAGGAGGATATGAAAACAAAAGAAGGTTTCCAAAAAGTCAATAAAACATAGTTACATTGGAATAATTACATAATTAAACACATGATTTAAATTATGCTGAACCCAAAATTTTTGCTGAGAATACAACGGCTGTCAGACTTTTGTGCTGTTTCTCCTATCTTACTGGAGGCTGGGTTTATCTGAAAACTGCACCTACAATTTCCTGAGTAGAGGGATAGAGAAAGAGAAATGACAAAACTTTAAGATGGAGAAATAGTCACCTTGGCAGTGGAATTACCAAGTGGCCGTTGCATCTACAGCAAACATTCTGGAATACTGGAGTCAACTTAAAACATTGTTAAAGAGTTTTATGTTTTTGCTGCTTAGCAATATAAAAATTTTTTGGGTGAGGGGCATTTCTATCTCAGCAAAAAAAATATGTGGTTGAATAATCTGGAATGAGATTCAGGGCTTGAAAGACCTTTGATTATATACTATCCAGGATTCATAACTAAAATGAGGTATGAGTCACAGCTTGTTTCTGATATGTTATTTTGAGCCCCTTGTCAGCCCTACCCCATGCATTTTAGAGAGTCCTTGGCCTAGGACAGACTCAGTCTTAGCTTTTATTATTTAAAGTGTATTGTGGGGGATACAAAAATATCTAAGTCATAGACTCTATGTTCTAGAAACTTATATTTAAATTTTAGGAAAGCACCACTCACTCATAAAAGAGATAGAAGTGGAAGACCAATGAAAGTTTGAGGAGCTATGAAATAGTTGACCTTGGATAGGCAATGCACCCAGGAGATGCTGGGGTGGGCAAGCTGAGCAGGAGTTAGCGGAGGAGGGAGATGGTCCCTCTCCCTCTTGTCTGTTTGTTTAACTCAGCCACTCACTCAACACGCATTCATCAGGTGTCCACCTTGTTCCAGGTGCCTTGCTAGGGATCGCAGTGCTGAAGACAATGAACGCCGCTACCTTCAGGAAGCTTAAGGTCTAGTGGCCACAGGCATCAAACACGGAAACAAACATTTCTAGGTAACAGGTGGCAGGTAAGTAGCAGGAAAGAAAAGCAAGATGCTGTGAGAAAGATCGGGGGTCAGAGAACACAGGATGGAAGAAGGGACATTTAAACTGAGACTGGAAGGATACCCAGGTTGAGTATTTCTTATCTAAAATGTTTGGGATGAGAAATGTTTCAGGTTTCAGATTTTTTTCAGATTCTGGAATATTTGCATGTACATAATGAGATATCTTGGAGATGGGACCCAAGTCTAAACACAAAATTCACTTATGTTTTACATACACCTTGTGCACATAGGCTGAAGGTAATTTTATATAATATTTTAAATATAGTAATTTTGTGCTTACAGCAAAGTTTTGACTGTGACCCATCACATGAGGTCAGGTGTGGAATTTTCCACTTGTGGCATCACGTTGACACTCAAATAGTTTTGGATTTTGGAGCATTTTGGATTTTGAATTTTTGGATAAGGGATGCTCAGGTTGTACTTATTAAAATATGAAGACACACTTCCTACATAGGATGTACTAAAATTAGATAGGATTCTCTACCCAGGTGCTCTTTTACGGTCATGCATCTGATGAATGAAATAAATATTTAGGGCATGCCCACGTCATTCAGCAAACGTGTCAGTCAGGGGCAAGAAGCAGACATGGGGAACTTGAGGAGCGTCTAATAAGGGACTCTGTACAAAGGTGTGGCGGGCCGCAGGGAAACCACAAGGGATAGTGCCACACTCCCAGGGCCAGCAATAGCAGAGCTGTGGCAATCCCTGGGCCCAAAGGGACAAAGTGGGAGCACAGTTCCCAAAACCTGGAAGGGGAAAGCAGTAGAGAGAGGGGCGGCGCAGCCCTGAGGGAGGCAGTGGCCTCCGCAGGGGGACACGGCAGCCCGAGGGGACCCCAGAGTGACCGTCAGCGGAATGCACCCTCCGCCCTCGCTCTTCTCCTTCTCCTCTCCTGCC
>CM052440.1:146955596-146972194 GCA_028533085.1 Varecia variegata | reverse complement strand
CTTTCCCAGCAAGAGCAGAGATGTTGAAATGAAGAGAGGCAGAAATTGAAAAGAGTTGTCCTTTGGTATCCATGGGGGTAGGTTCCAGAACCCCCGGGACAGCAAAACGCGAGGACGCTCAAGTCCCATATATAAAACGGTGTCGTGTTTGTACCTAACCTGTGCACATCCTCCCGAGTACCTTAAATCATCTCCAGATTACTTACAATACCCAATACTATGTAAATGGCTGTTATGCTGTATTGTTTAGGGAATAATGACAAGAAAAATGTCTCTACATGTTCAGCACAGACTCAATCATCCATTCCCCGCCCCCCGAATACTTTTGATCCAAGGGTGGCTGCACCCACAGACGGGGAAGGCTGCACCCCGAGCTCGCCGACGCCTGAGCAGTGGAGCCTGTGCCAGAGGAAGGAACAGCTGTAGGGACCGAGGAGCCCCACTCCCCCTTTCTGCCTTCGTTTCAGATTCTGCAGGAGGCAGACAGCTCTGGAAATTTATGAGCCATAATTCGCTCTTCATTACTTGGTCACCCAGTAAGCAAGGAGCACCCAGGCCTAAGGGTCACCTGCAGACTAGAAATCTTTGTAATTTTATAGGGAGGTTCTTGGGCTGCTGGAGGAGCGTGGAGGTGCCGAGAGGTCACTCATCCACCAGCGAGGCTGTTGAATGGTTTTGTTAGTAATAAGGATATATATGAGTACAGAGCTCTTTAGTTATAAAAGTTTCCACCAATGTGGGACTCTCAGTTAATTCTCACAATGACCAGTGAGTCAGGCAGGGCAGGCCGGGCTAATTCTCCCTTCAGATGAGAAATTCCCCCCAAAGGCCGACCCACCTGCCAGGGCCCTACGGCTGAGAAGTGGCAGAGGGTGCCGGAAATCAATTCCAATTTCTCTTTCTTTCTTTTTAATCACATCAGTTCCAACGAAAGATTTAGAAGCAAAGAATATCTAGGCCTCTTATTGTTCTCAGAAAATTTGAGAGCATTGGAATAATTAGGAGCTTTTCTTTCACTGAGTTTGTTTATAAATCTGTTCAATGAAAAAAGAACTATGGTATTGGAAATAAAATTATGCTGTTTGAACCACTATTCAGATACTCCTTTCCTGGTTTTTTCCCCCTGCAGAAAAGCGGTCACAGGACTAGAAGCTATTTATTCGAGGGCAGTATCAGGCCTGTCCCTTTCTTCTCTGGCACAAGTGCTTCCTCTTAGTAAAATGAGGACTCAGGACTCTTTTTGAAGAGAGGAGCTTCGTGATCTGACTCGTAGTCTTCAAAGGGCTCCTTTGGCTGTTATGTTGGGCACAGACGTTGGCATCGGGTGGAAGCTGGAGATTGCAATTGACAGGTTCCCACAACAATCTAAGAGAGAGACGACGATTGTGGCTTGACCACTTGGACCAAAGTGGTGGCAGAGGAGGTGGTTACAACTATTAAGACTTGGATATAGGGCAGAGCACGGTGGCTCACACTTGTAATCCTAGCACTTTGGGAGGCTGAGTTTGGAGGATCACTTGAGAAACTAGCCTGGACAACATAGCGAGATGCCCTTTCTAAAAAAAAAAAAAAAAAATTAGCCTGGCGTGGTGGCTCGTGCCTGTAGTCCCAGCTACTGAGGAGGCTGAGGTGGGAGGATCGCTTGAGCCCGGGAGCTCGAGTTTAGAGTGAGTTATGATCGTACTGCTGTACTCCAGCCTGGGCGACAGGGCGAGACCCAGCCTCTAAAACAAACAAACTAAAAAGACGTGGTTATATTTTGAAAGCAGAGAGCAGAGCCAACAGGATTTCCTGGCAGTTTAGACGTGGGTTGGAGAGAAAGCGAGGAGTCGAGGATGGATACAAGCGTTTGGCCTGAGCGACTGCAAGGACGAGGCGCCATCAATGACCATGGGGCAAACTGAGTAGAGACAGGTTTGAAGGGGAGAGAGTCAGTTTCGGGAATGTTGAGCTTGAGGTGCCCATCACACATTGTATTCGTGGATTTTTTTTCTGCGTAACAAATTGTCAAAAATGTCGTGGCTTAAAACGACATCTATTTATTAACTCACAGCGTTTTCAGCCAGAAGTCAGGCAGTGCTTGGCCGGATTCTCTGCTCAGGGTTTCACAAGGTGGAAATCAAGGTGTTGGTCAGGCTGAGCTCTTGTCTGGAGGCTCTAGATACGATCCACTTCCAGGCTCATTCGTGCCGCTGGCAGAACGCAGTGTCCTGTGGTTGCAGGACTGCGGTCCCAGCTTCCCTGCTGGCTATCGGGAGGGGGCTGCTCTCCCTTGGAGGTTCCTGCTCCATGGCTCCCTCCACCTTCAACAATGGGAATCTCCCTCCTGTTGAATTCCTCTCGTGCTCCAACTCTCTGACTTTCTGAGATCAGGCCAGACCCACTTGAATATCCCATTTCTCAAATCTAACATAACATAACCACTGCAGGAGTGAGCTCCATCATATTTACAGTCTCGGGGATTTCTTAGGGCGTGTACACCAGGGGCCAGGAACCCTCTTAGCATTTGCCTACTGCCACATCCAGGAGATGTTGCTGAACAGACAGCTGGATATTCACAGAGTTCAGGAGAGAGAGAAAGTTTGAGAAAACTGGGGTATAGATAGTGTACGAAGCTGTGAGACTGAGCAAATGGAAAAGGGGAGTTCAGGGACTGAACTCTGGGGAGTGTCAGGGTTAAGAGGTCAAGAAGAAGAGGAGGAACCAGGAAAGGTGACTGAGAAAGGGTGACCAATGAGATGTGAGGACGTCCCAGAATGTGGTATTCTGGAAGCCAAGTTACAAAAATAAAAAAGAATACCAAACTTCAATATCAGTTTGATCAATTGTGTCAAATGCTGCTGACAGATCAAGTAATGTGATACTAAAGAATTGATCTTTAGATTTAGCAACATGGAGGTCTCTGATGACCTTGTTGAGAATGGTTTTTCATGGAGAGGAGAGAGCTAGTTGTCACAGGTAAGATAAGGGAGAATGCAGAACTCATGACACTAGGTGACTTCTTGAGAAGGTTTGCCAGGAAGGATGCAGGGAGATGATGATAATTGGTGAAATGGGAAGTAGGTCAAAGATGGGATGAAAAGTGGAGTGCAAGATGGGCTCAATAACAACATATTTGTATGTTGAAAACAAGGATTAGTTAGAGAGGAAAAAATTGATGATGAAGCAAAGAGAGGTGAGAATTGCCACTGTGGCTTATTCAAGGTGAGAGAGCAAAGACCAGAGTACAAATGGATGGATCAGCTCTAGGTGGAAGCACAGAGTGCCCGTCTACAGTAACTGGTGGGAAGGCAGAGTATTTGGGTACAGATTGGGCCATGGCCTACAAAGGGCTACAATCTCAGCTGCTTAATCACAGGCATCCTCATCATTTCATCCAATTGGTTGCAGTAGACATCCGCTGTAATTGACTGACCAGGTTTCATGAAACTGTAGTGGAGAATACCAGCGCTGGATCACCGAACAGACACCACTAGCTTTTTTTTTTTATGAATATTCGGTTTTGGACTGTGTTTCAGCACTGCATCTTTATACAACCATTGTGCTGAACACTTGAAATTGTCAAAAAGAATCCATTTTCCTCACACGTAACAATATGGTGTAGAAATGGTTCACCTTTATGTCGTGACAGCAAAGAAAGGCAAGCTTCGAGACGACTTCTTTTTTGACACTTAATTCACGCCCTTAATTGAAGCCCTAACCCCCAGTACCTCTGAATGTGGCTGTTTTTGGAGGCCTTTAAAGAGGTAATTAGGGTAAAATGAGGTCATAAGACCTCCTTGGACCTAATCCAATATGACTGCTGTCCTTATAAAAAAAAGGAGAATGCAGACACCATGGATGTGGATAGAGAAAAGACCATGTGAGGACACAGTGAAAAGGTGCCAGTTTTCAAGCCAAGGAGAGAGAGAGGCCTCAGAAGAAACAACCTGCTGAGACTTTGACCTTGGACTTGTAGCCTGCAGAATCTGTTAAGCCCCCCAGTCTACGGTACTTTGCTGTGGCAGTCCTAGCAAACCAATGCAGGTGGGTCCATATGGAAGTGAGAGCTGGTGGAAGTTCTTTTGGATCACGGCCATTGTCTCAGTCAGATGTCATCTTTCAAATGCAATCATGGTGATGTCATCTTTCAAATAAATACTATTTTAAGTCTTTATTTTCATTTTTTTTCATGGGTTTGTTTTGTTGTTCATGAATTTTACCCTGGACACTTAGTTCATGAGTTTTCTGCAGCTATTGGTCAGTGCAAGACAAGAAAAAGAAATTGGAAGCATAACCAGGAAATAAAACTGTCATTAGTTTTGATAATTATTTATAGAAAAAGCTAAAAGGATATTTAAATAAAATAGTATTAAAGATGACAGAAAATATACAATCAGACTGTTGAAAAATAAAGCTAGGAAATTATGAATGAGGGACTCAGCGGAGAGGCGGGAGGTGGTGGGGTATGAAGCTAGATGGGGTTTGTTGTCAGAGTCTACCTTACGGTTTAAGCGATGACTTCATGAATGCTTATTCCATTATTAAAAATGACTAATGAAATAATCAACCAACTAAATAAAGGTGGGCCAAGCCTGGACAAATGATAAGTTATGAATGAAGAATTATGATTAATCTAATTCTGTTAGTCACACATAAATAAATAATAAAAGTCATCACAGCTACCATATGTTTAGCATCTTACAGTTTAAGAAGTATGTCCACACCCATCCCTGATCTCAACGAACATTTGAAATATCTCATTTGAGCCTCACCATGCCTCTGTGAGGTAGAACTGTAGCCTCATATTCCAGTAAGAACAGGGATATAGGAATATGTTTTTTTCAAAATCTTTATTTTATTACAGAGTCTCACTTTGTTGCCCCAGCTAGAGCACAGTGGCATTATCATAGCTCACTGCAACCTCAAACTCCTGACCTTAAGTGATCCTCCCGCCTTGGCCTCCCAAAGTGACAGAGTCTCACTTTGTTGCCCCAGCTAGAGCACAGTGGCATTATCATAGCTCACTGCAACCTCAAACTCCTGACCTCAAGTGATCCTCCCTCCTTGGCCTCCCAAAGTGCTAAGATTATGGGAGTGAGCCACCACGCCTGGCCAGGGATCTAGAAATATTAACTAAATGCTACAATGTTCATGGGTAGTAGTATTAGAATTTAAATTTAGTGACAGAGGGAGCTACCTAGCAGCCAAGTCAGAGAGAGGTGGGCCAGCCATGGAGGACTGTAAAGAATTTGATTCTATATGTGATGGGAAGACATGGGGGGTTTGAGTAGGGGACTGATGTGATCTGATGTGTGATGGATGAGACAAATTAAAAAGCATATGGAACCACATTAAAAACCCTTCAAATCTATTATTGAAAGCTCGACTACACAGACATTCATAGACATTTATATTAAACTATGAAGTTTTAAAAAAGGAATTTACTAGAAATTCAAAAATCCCAGTTGTGTGTATAGTCTATCTAGGGTACATATATAGGTGGTTATTTGTGGGAAATGGCAAATAGCAAATTTAAATGGAAAATTACAGCCTCAAAAGTTATAAAGATGAGAAACGTAGCATTTGTAAACTGAACACTCCAAGAAATGCAGCTGTATCCATTTGAGAAACAAAAGCTGTGGCTATCTCAAATTTTTACTTCCTTATTTTTATATCTCAAAATATAAAGATATGATTTAAATACTCTATGTAAGGATATAAATTACTGCTATTTGAATTGTAGGTCCCAAACATTATTTAGTAAATATTTACCATTGATATTTGCCATCCGATGTCAGGGTGTCGTGATTGGTGGATAAGCAGATCTGAAGAGCCATGAGTTAGACACATACGCTCTTAAGGCGTTAAATAATCCAAGCTTCCTTTTTCTGTCCATAGATGACACCTTAGTGCTGTAATTACAGGATCTGGGTTATAATATTAATTTTGATGCTAGTGTAATAGGTGACTTGGAACAAGACCTAATAATGAGGGAAACAGCTAATGTTTGTTGAGAGCTTACCCTGTGCCAGGCACTATGTGAGCTCTGTGCTTTATGTTGGTGTTTTAAGGGGCTCATTGATGGGTTTCCTTACCGGAGTTCTTTTTATGATTATTATTGTTATTGACAAATTATAATCATATATATTTATGGCGTACAAAGTGATGTTAGGATGTATGTACACAGTGTGGAATGATTGAATCAAACTAATTAACATATCCATCATCTTAAATACGAATCATTTATTTCTCCTGTCTGACTGTAATTTTATATCCTTTGACCAACATCTCCCTCTTGCCTCTGTTCCTTAGCCTCTTGTAACCACCATTTTACTCTTTGCTTCTGTGAATTCAATTGTTTTAGCTTCTACATATAAGTGAGAACATGTGGCATCTGCCTTTCTGTGTCTGGCTTGTTTCACCCAACACGATGTCCGCCAGGTTTACCGTGTTGCTGCGAATAACAGGATTTCCCTCTTTCTTAAGGCAGAAGAGTATCCCATATTGTGCACAGGTACCACATTTTCTTTATCCACTCATCCCTTGATAGACACTGAGGCTGATTCTGTATCTTGTCCTTGCTAGAGTTGTGAACCAGATGAGAGTGAAAACAAAATTGGTTCAATGGAGAACTAAAATATCACTTGTATGACTAATAAAGTTCAATATCAGACAATGTGGCAACCGCAGGCTCCCAAATGCTGAAGCCTTGGGTTAGAGAGGTTTCTGCACGCGGTCTCAGGCCACGCCGGGCCATGGTGGATTTTCCAAACGAAGGATGATCTAAGAGGAGCAGAAAAGGGCAGAGGCAGAACATCCCGTGGGCAGCTGCTCCCAGGAGAGAAGCTAAGATGAGGCTGGGGTACACGACCTTGACTTCTCTTTCAAAGTCACCAGCCAGGGGTATTTAAGGCATTCCCTTCTCATTGAAAGCAGAAGGATGGGGAAGAACTCTTCTCCATGGTAAGGGATGTATTTGCTCATTTAATTCTCACTGTAACACTATAAAGTAGGTTGTATGCAATTTTACAGATACAGAAACAGGCACGGAGAAGCGTCACAGCAACTCGCCAAGTCCCCCGGCGAGGATGTGGGGAGGCCGCGTCTGCACCCAGGCAGCCTGGCCCCCGAGCCCATGTTCTCACCCGCCACACCCTCCTCTGCTCCAGTCTTTTTGAGCTGAGTTTTCTTATCTGAGAAAATGAGGGAATTAGACTGGAAAAAAAAAATCTCTAAAAATTCCTTTCAACTTTAAAATGCTTTACTATGCTTTTAGGTTTATTGTAGAAATATCTGGGTGTGTGAAGTATTTTAAACTCCTCGGGCAAGGGATAATATGGAACAATATTATATACAACTTAAAATGTTATTTTGATGAGAAGTCATAGTAGGTAATTGTAACCCAATTCTGTTTTCAATGTGGAAAACTTAACAGTTTAAAAAGGAACAGACAGATGGAATTTTGCTAATGTGTCCAAGAAGGAAATATGATTTCACATGCATATTATATGCAAGTTTATGAATGCAGTCATGGTGTCTGGAACCAAGGTAGGAAACTATGATGAAAATCAGTGAAGTAAAATATCAAAATAAAACATTGCATGACAACTCCTAATGGGGAGCAATGCTGGCACTTTTAATAAAACCACTTGGGAATATTAACGTGTTACATAAGTGGCTGAAGGGTTCTGAATTTCCCTGGTGATATTCATATATCACCAAACGAATGTTAACTGGCAATAACTCAAGAAGCGACATGTTTAGCATACCACTGGTGAGATGCTGGAGTTGTGGTCACCAACGGTAAATTGTGACATTTTTCTTTGTGTCATAAATAAATAGACCCTCGTTTATAATTTCCTAAGAACTTGTTTGGAGCAAAGATTTAGGATTATAATCTCAATTAAGGATGGAATGTGTGATTTACGGACCAAACTCACCTTTAAATTTGTGAAAGGGTAGGGACCTTACCAACATGTTTCCAACGAAACTGCTTTTGGTGCCTTTCTGGTAGCAGAAAATTTACTCCACACTTCAATACACTCTGGGCCATTAGGAGTAGTATTTTTGATGGGAGATTTTTTAAAAAATCATTTTGAATTAATAAGCTTCTAAAATGGCTCCAAACCAATATAAATTCTAATTATGCAATTAATAGTTCAAATAACTACAATTTTATGTCAAATTAATTCGGTGGTTGGCAAGTGTCAAATACATTTATTCAGCACAATACATTTAAATTCTAACTGATGAGCTTCCCTCTAATCCTCTGCCAAAAATATTCCAAAGAATGGTATTACCTTTACTAATTAAAAAATGTATCTTTGAAAATATATCTTTGATGAATGTGACTTTTTTTCTTTTTAACATTTCCTTTATTCAGGGGTTAAGTATAAATTCTTGGCTTCTATCTGCCGAACTCTTTAGTAGAACTATTTTCCAGAATTCTCTGCTGGCACGTCAGGGGTTCATTCTAAAGTTTGGTTTTTTTTTGCTTTTTGGTTAAAAAAGAGATTTTATTTGCCTGCTGGAACTTCACATATATTTGTTCTTCCCGAAATGTATGTGTGTGTTTTAATCCATATGTGAAAATAATATCTTCAAAAATTATGGTATGAATGGGATACTATGATTCTTGATTTCCACAAAGTGTCTAAGCATAAGAACAATTTCTGAATGATAAACTTTAATTTAGATATTCTACAATTTGCTTCTAATGGTAAGTCTATTTTATTGACTGACATCTCAGGACAGAGGAGATGAAGCAGTGAGGAGAACAGCTGGCATACTGGAAAGACAAGTGACACATGCCGAGTGTCTGTAGCAAAGTGGTTTAATCAAGTAAATAGAAAGAGCACCAGGATTCTATCTGTACGCAGTATTACAAAGGGTAATAAACTCTCTAAACACGTAGCATAAAGTAAATGAAAACTACAATATTTGACTCCTAATAAATTATGCTGCTGATTGATAAAAACGAACGAAGAGCAAGGGTAAATATGAACGCACAAATGAGCTGATGTGTATCTAAAAAACTAACGACATCCAGGGTGTAACGTTTGCAGAGAAGACAGGAAAGTGGATGGCTGAATAGTGAGACTCTATTTGCCGCTTATTTTGAGAGCAGTGACTGGGACCTCTTGTGAAATATTCTCCTGTGATTTCTTCACCTATAAATAACTTCTTTGGGTCTGATGGCTTCTAATCAGTGAATAATGATTTGTGCCTGGGCCTCAGTTATCAACAGCAACAACAGCAGCATTTATGGGGCATTTAACCCTCATGACAACCCAGTGAAGTCAGGATTATCATTACCTTCATTTTACCCACAAGCAATCCAACACTCAGACAGTTTAGACCACTTGCAAAAGATCACCAAGCAATGCAAATATAGCAGGTATTTATTTCACTCCTGCTATGCTCTAGGTGCTGTGCTCGTCTTAAGGATGAAAGAGAATGGAAGACAGTCTGTGCTCTCAATTCCCGTGCAGTTTTCCAACAGAAATTCCCGGGCAACTACAATATAGAGGCTAAGAGCTAATATATAAAGCCCTGCGTAGGTTGGCTGTGAGATACAGAAGACATTCATAGGGTTTGAGGGATGGCTTTTGCAGGCAGTGGCAGAGCAGGCTGAAAGAATTCTCTTTCTTGTGTGTACCTTGCTGGTGAAAATAGACTGTGTTCGTCTTTATTCTTTTAGCTCTGCAAAGCTTTAGTTCCTTGCAAGCATATTATAGCTTGCTACTATGCCACGTGGGAAACTACTCCTCTCTTTTGCACATATAATGCCAGAATAGATCCTACGTTTATTTTCAGGGCTGTATTTAGGAGGGTACTTATCTACTGTGCCAAAGAAAATATACACTTGAGAAAAACACTGAATAATTTTCTAGATACGTGGACTCTACAGCCGGTTGTTTATGAGATCAAGTTACTATTTATAAACTCTCAATTTTAATAAAAGATGTTTTAGCTGCTGAAAAATGTTTTGCTTGTCATTTTGAATGTTTTAACTTTTAGAAGTTGAGCATTACATGTACTTTCCAGCCACGTGGAATGATTAAATAGATTCATAGCATCAGTAGAGCCATCTGTAGGTCTGACTAGATTTAGGAATGAAATGTGTAACATAACTGATCAGTTGCTGAAGCTCTGAGCAGCAGGAATAGAGCACACTGTCTACCCAGCTTCTCGTCTCTATGAACTGCCTCTCCCTTCTCAATTCACATGGTTGTCATCGGAGCCACTATGTTTATAAATGTGACAGTTGATTGGTTCAGGCTCATTGATTAGGTTTCATAGTCAGTCTATTCTGTTTCAGTCCCAGCTGGGTGGACTGTAATTCAATTCATCAGACTGCACAGTTTAAGGGCGTGGTCGTCCACACGGCTGCTCTCACTTCAGACAACAGTTGCAAGTGGGGTTCCCAGGCCACCCACACTCCTGAGGGACCAGCTACATACTTGGAAGTTTTTATAACCCCGTTAAGTTCAATAATGTTCTAGAACAACTCACAGAACTCAAGAAGGTGCTTTACTTACAATTGTAGTCTTACTATCAAGGACACTACCCGGGAGCAGCCAAATGACGAATGGCACAGGGCAAGGTCTGGGAGGGCTCTAGAAATGACTTCTGTGGAGTCAGGGTGTGTTATCCTCCTAGCACATCAATATGTCCATCTACCAGGATATTCGTCTGAGCCTCAGTGTCCAGAGTTTTTATTGGGGTCTGATTACCTAGGCATGATCGACTAAGTCATTGGCCACGTGCTGTGCTCCATGCATGTACTCATCCCCTCCCTAGATGTTCAGTGGCTGAAAATTCTAAGTCTCTAGTCATGTTCTTGGTCTTTCTGGAGACCAACCTCCATCCTGAAGCTCTCTGGGGACCCATCAAGGGTCTGCCATCTTGGAGGCCGAGACTGGATTCTCACCAGCCAGTGCCTTGATCTTGAACTCCCCAGCCTCCTCAACTGTGAGAAATAAATTCCTGTTCTGTATAAATTACCTAATCTATGGCATTTAGTGATAGCAGTACAAATGAACTAAGATAGGGCCCCACAGTTGTGGCTTGGGAACCTTAAATTTGGAAAAATACTAAAGCTCTTGGGAACGTTAGATACCATAGTACTTGACTCCGGGATTGCACATTCTCATAAAGGGTTTGTGAGTGCGTTGTCAGTGTATACAACATACTTGCCCCTCTTGGTGGCCCTGCATGTGCTGGTCTCTCTGCCTGCAGTGCTCTTCCCTGAGATAGCTGCACAGCTTGCTTCCTTACTACTGTCAGGCTTCTGTTCCAGAGCCATCGTCTTAGTAATGCCTCCCTCACTCTCGTGTCTAAATGGCTCTCTCTATATACCGTTCTTTGTCCCTTTATCCTGCTGTATTTTATTTTCTCATATTTACTCAATGTCTGACATATTGAACATTTATTTCTTCATTGTCCATTGTCTTTCTGCTTCTTTAGAATGTAAATTCTTCATTTCTGAAGGATAGCAAAGAATAAATAAATAAAAATACAAAAATAGAAATCTTGTAAATTCTACAAAAAGAGACACTGCGTATTTTGTATATTGTTTTATCTCAGCACCTGGAAGAGTACTGGTCACTTTATAGGCATGAACAAAAATTTCTTGAATAAAAAGAGAAATGAAGAAATGCTTCTGCTGCTCGGTATCTTGGGAACACCCTTTCTGCATTTGGGGTAACTTTCTGCTGAGGAATCTTGCTTCCTCAAAAAGGCAAGTCAGATACTTGATTTTCAATCCTTACAGCTGGGGCACCAGTCAGATGCACCCACACAATGCTGCGATTCAGAGGATGGCAACCTTGGGGAGCATATACCAAGAGGAATCCGTGTGTGTGTGTGTGTGTGTGTGTGTGTGTGTGTGCGCGCGCGCACAAAAAGGAAATAGTGGTGGGTGTCCTAGTAGCCCCTGACCAGTGCCATTGGTGTGAGCTACAGTGTCTGTGCTAGCAGTATAGGCAGTGAATTTACTATGCAATAGTTCTATGTAGGTTTGGGAGTTGTATGTGGCTGCAGAGCCTCCAGATTTTACTCTCTCCCCCTCCAAGATGGTTTATAAGCTATGTAGGTCACCTTTAAAAATAAATTCCTTTTTTATTTAAACTAAACTTAAGTGAGTTCTGTTGTCTGCAACTGAGAATCCTAACTGGTTCATAGCTGGTTTGAATCTGGACAACGTATCCTGAAATCTATGGTTTTTCAAAGAGATTTAGCAGTTTATAAGTTAGAACACCCTTTTGAGGGATATTAATGCTCATCTAGTTAAGAAATTTTCAATCGTTTTTTTGCATATAATTATTTCTTCCAATGAAATGCTACAAGAAGGTGGGCACCCAATATGTGAAATTGAGCCTGCTCTGGTTGAAGAGTGGTGAGTGTCAGGACTTTCAATCTCTCTTCCCTCACAGTGTCTCAGGCTCGTCCTTGGAGCCTTAGAGCACTACAGAACATGAGAATTCACTGATGATTTAATCATCCCATTTTCCAGAAGAGGCAATGGGTACACAGGAAAGTACAAAACAAACATGATTAGTGAGAGAACAGTAGCTAGAACCTGGCGTCTCTATGTGACTCCACGGTTTTTGCCCTATGCTTCATTGCAACCTCAAAATAAAAAAGAGAAACCATGATCTCACTGCACTGTATGGATTTTTTGGGCTATAGTTTGAGTAGCAAAAGTAAGAGTCTATTCGAATTTAGGTTCTAAAACTGAAAAGTCTTAACAAATTCAATTCAAAGTTTATTTCCATAGTATATTTGAGAGTACTTAAAAAGTGGATACTTTGTGTGGCTTTTAATTTAAAAGTGGATGTCATCTAACATACCTTTTCCTGAAGATAAAACCTTATTTAAAGATTTTTCACTAGTATATGGTAATCTCAGTGCTATACATTATACTTTAAAAATGCAAATGCATTGAAAAAACAAATCAAAATTCATAATGAGATTATGCTATATACCTAACAGAATGGCTAAAATCCAGAACATGGGCAATAGCAAATGCTGAGGAAGATGTGGAGCAGCAGGAACTCTCATTCACTGCCGGTGAGAACATGCACCGTGGCACAGCTGCTTTGGAGGATGGGTTGGCAGTTTCTTACAGAAGCCGAAACATGCCCCTCCCATACAATCCAGCAAATGTGCTCCTCGGTCTTTATCCAGATGAATTAAAAATGTACATCCATACAGAAACCTGCACGAGGGTGTTTATAGCAGCTTTATTCATAATTGCCAAAAGTTGGAAGTAGTGAAGATGTTCTTTAGAAGGTGAATGGATAAGGGAACTGTGGTGACCTAGACAATGGAATATTATTCAGTGCTAAAAAGAAAAGAGCTATCAAGGTATGAAAAGACATGGAGGAACCTTGAGTGCATACCACTAAGTGAAAGAAGCCAGTCTGAAAAGGCTACATACGGTGTGCTTCCAACTCTGTGACATTCTGGAAAAGGCAAACCTATGGAGACAGCGAAAAGGTCACTGGTTGCCAGGGTTGGGGGAGGGAGGGATGAATGTGCAGAGACAGAGGAGCTTTAGGGCAGCGAAACTACTCTGTGTGACACCACAGTGGTGGATGCATGTCATTATACATTTGTCCAAACTCAAAGAATGTGCAACACCAAGAGTGAATCCTGTTGTAAACTGCAGACTTCGGGTGACTATGATACGTCATTGCAGGTTCATCAATTGTAACAAATACAACATTCTGCTGGGAGATGTTGATAGCAGGAGAGGTTATGTACGTGTGGGGCAGGGGGTATTTGGGAGATCTCTGTATCTTCCTCTCAGTTTTTATGAGCACCTGAAACTGCTCTGAAAAAATAAAGTCTTAAAAAAAAAATAATAAAACACACACAAAACCCAAGTCAAAATAATATTAGCACATGTTAAGTCCATCTAGACATATTTATTTTTTTGAAAGTCTAATAAGATCAAACCAGTGAAACAGACATATGTTTTCTTATCTTGTCTCTGTGTGTGTGTGCACATGTGTGTTTTCTATTGCAATGCAGACATAGTAAAACAAACTCTTCATTTAGTGACATGAGTTCCTCCCTTCATAAGGCAAATTCAATTACATAATAAGTAAAGGATCCATTTTATTTGACCTAAGGTTTTTGAAAAAGAACAAAGCATGGGGCATAGTCCAAGCTGTCTCAATCACAATTTGAGAGAATTTATAATTTCTTGCTACTGTGATTACCTGTCTCAGGGTAAACTCCTATGGAGAAATCAAAAGTCACCACAGCTCATTATTGGCAACATAATTCTCTTTTTATTTCTCTTTTGCAAATGAAAATAGTTTGTGTCTGGTGATTTGGAAGCCTCTTTTTCCTGAGTCAGCACCCAAAGAGCTATAATTTTCTATTAAACTGCTGTCCACGCTCGTACCACAAAGCAACTCCTCCCTACGAATGTGATTTTTTTCCTGACAATTCTCTTCATGAGCATTTAATTTTTCCTTTAGCAATGTCTTACTTGAGATTCTTTATCTTTTAACTATTTTTTGGCTGTTGGGAAGTGAGTGGGAGAATTTAGTTCCAAAAAAGAAATCAGGAGCTCCCCAGGAATTTGGGGTCATTTCATGACTTTCTCATTGATGTTAAGAAAATTAACTTTCTTGTTGTTAGTGTAAGTAACCAGATAGTTTCAATATATGGCATTTGACCTGCTCTGGTGCTCACAGTCCAACACTCCTCCACGCCACCTCTACTGCCCCCACCTGCCTGTCCCGAGGCACTAGCGCCGCCACCAGGACACCACCGCAGTGGCAGGCACCAGACGCGTGGAATCCTTGGTGCACCAAGGCTCTGATGTGCACCACAGCTCACAGTTGTGTCCAGGATTCTCTTTCTCCTCTGAAGACCAGGGTTTTTATTAGACCTGACGGGGAATAACTGACAGCACCCAGTCTTTCCCAGGAGGTTCTCAGTGCACCCCCTGAAAAGACTAATAGTTCTCAGGTTAATAATTTCAACACCTAAGAACAAAAGACCATTACATTCAAACAGGAGTTCTGTGATATATATTAAATCAATGATTTTCAAGTGCTGCTCTGGGCCTTAATTGATCTTCTTGGTTTTATTCAATTACAAAATGGATATTACTCTACAGTTTTTTATGTTTATAAATGTTAAGGATAAATAAGCATTCATTTACCCAATCTTTCAATATATCTTCATTCATTCCATAATCTGTGCTAGGTATCATTACCCAAGTTGTTACCACACAATGGAATTCAAACCTCCATCCTTGCTCAGATATATTTAATATTGATCTATATAAGGGATTGGCATCCTGCCATGAATGTTAAATGTGGTTTTAAAAATGTAACCTAGCTCTAGTCTTGGCTCAGAAATTTTTCAAGGTTAAACAAGTTGTTTGACCTCTTTGCATTCCTCTGTACAATGCTTTCAGAAACGGTTGCCTTAGACAAGGCCAGAGGGGCACCTCACCTGGACCCACCCTTTAGAGACTCCTGTATATCATAAACACCATTTAGTTTCAGAAAAATGTTTCTCCACATTTCTTGCCCCGTGTTCATGAAACGAAAGACTCCAGTGTCTTAATGCCATGAAGGCTTGTAGATTGTGCCATTGCCAATGTCAGAGACAGATACTGCTGTGGAGGTATGGGACAAAAATACTTAGGTAAGAGACAAAATAAATTAACCTACCAAATCCTTTCTCTCGGATGGCGTGAATATAATAGTTTCTTTAATAATGAAGTATTGTTTCCCACTAGTGCTCGAGTCTATATTCCTGATTTTCCTCATTGCTATGAACTGAAATGTGTCCCCTCAAATTCATATATTGAGCCCCCAATGTGACTGTATCTGGAGATAGGGTGTATAAGGAGGCCATTAAGGTTAAACAAGGACATAAGGGTGGGGCCCAGATCCATTAGGATTAGTGTCCTTATAAAAAGAGACACCAGAGCTTGCACGGTCCATCTGTCTCTCTCTCTCCCTGTCCACTCAGAAGAAAGGCCACAGAGAGAAGGCAGCAGTCTGCAAGGCAGGAAGAGAACCCTCACCAGAAACCGAGCCCTGCTGCACCTTGGCCCTCCAGCCTCCAGAACTGTGAGAAATAAATTTCTGTTGTTGAAGCTGCCCAGTCTGTGGTATTTGTTATGGCAGCCAGAGCAGACTCATACATTTGTATTTCAATTCCTAGATCTGGAAACAGTCATAAATTAGTGAGGGATGCACAAGAATTGTGCACAGTGTCTGAATAACATTTTTCAATGTTACATAATTCATATTACTTTAAAATTTATATATGTGTAGGTCTAGACAAAACATGTGAAGCATGACATTGATTCTTTATGTTGGCAGCTAGATGGAAATTTAACACTTTTATTGTGAATGGTTTTATTTTTATAAAACTATTTAATAAGATGTAATTATATTTTCAAAGATTAAGTTAAAATTTAATTTTGATTTAAATTCTGATATTGATATAAAGACACCTGCACCCGAATGTTTATAGCAGCACAATTCACAATTGCTAAGAGGTGGAAACAACCCAAATGCCCATCAATCCATGAATGGATTAGTAAAATGTGGTATTTGTATACCATGGAGTAT
>CM052440.1:146896646-146945903 GCA_028533085.1 Varecia variegata | reverse complement strand
AAAAATTGGCCGGGCATGGTGGCGCATGCCTGTAGTCCCAGCTACTCGGGAGGCTGAGGCAGGAGGATTGCTTGAGCCCAGGAGTTCAAGGTTGCTGTGAGCTAGGCTGATGCCACGGCACTCACTCTAGCCCAGGCAACAAAGCGAGACTCTGTCTCAAAAAAAAAAAAAAATATATATATATATACAAAAGTTGAAGGAATATTTTAAATGATCTCATAATCTTTCTTCACTTCCATTGAAAATTTCTTATGCAAATATACATGAATTCTAAATCAAATGGAATCTTTCCATATTGAATATGTCCAACTAAGCTCCAACTTTGGGAACGTGAACGTTTTGTTGGTGTAGTTCTCACGCACCAAAGGAACGGCCAGCTACCGACAGGTGCAGGAAGTCAACCTGCGTGCAGGCTCGGAGTCAGGGTCACCACCTGCTGTTGAGCTTGCAAGGAGTCCTGCCCTGCTGTCCCTTCCTGACTTTCCCAACCCGACCCCTGACTGGCTCGTGGGCTCTGCACCCTGAGCTCTGTTCCCTTCTACCTGGGCACAGGGGATGCAAACTTCTTTGTCAGCGCCACAGCCGTTGGTTAGAGGGCTGCTGGCTGGGAAGTAGCTGAGCACGTGCTACTTTGTACCTCCTTGGCCAAGTTCCACAGGCTGAGGTGGGATCAGAAGCGCTGGATGTTGCTCGTCCCGCTTGCTGCCTCTGGGGACAAGCTGGGAATGCATAAGGTGCCAACCCTTGATGAGACGGCTCCATGCCGTGGGCTGCGTCCTGGGGGCTCTGAGCCCTCCAGGCCCTGTCCTGCCCCTGAGGGCCCAGGACATCAATGTGCCCTGGTAGGAAAGCTCTGGACCAGGGCTTCTCAGACTCTGGTATGCATCAGGTGGCCTGAAAGCCTTGTTGAAATCAGGCCCCCTCCCAGTGCCTGACTCAGTAGGTCTGGGGCGCTGCTCAAGAGTTCGCATTTCTGAGAAGTGTCCAGGAGACCGGATGCGCTGGTGGGAACACACTTTGAGAACTCCTGCTAAGGAGCATTTCTAATGGGACTCAATGGGAGTCTATCTCCCTTTTGATAAATTTCTAAAATCGATCTCTTAAAAACTGTATCCCTCTGTCATCAAGAAACTTTTTATAGGGTACAGAAGACTCTTGCCATTCACAGGTTTAAGATGTGCAGTTTTGAGAATGTGAAAGCAACCCAAATAAAATAATGTTTCATTTCACTAAAACACGAATTTGAATTTCACGTTAGGCAGCTACGATGTGTGCGTGGACCTGCAGTCAGAAGCTGGTGAGCTGATCTACTTAAAGGCTGATGCCAACCACTCGAACCATCTTTGTTGCTCCTCAGGACTATTGTGCATTTTAAGTGAATAGTTATAGATTCTCCTGCTGGGGTCATAAACTCAAATGCCTAACCAGCCCAGGGAAGCAACTGCAAATAAATGGAGTGATCTGGGCAGAGAATGAGGTGCACTGGCAGGCTGGGGCCCATTTAGGAAAAGAAGCCTCACAGAGCTCCAGCTGATGGAGGCTGGGTAGGAATGTCTTTGCCACGTCGTCCAATTTTAAGAGAATCTAGAAATCCAGATTTTTACATGAAATTCTTCCCCCACACGCTTTTTATATCCATCCTCTGAATGCCCAATAAAATGCATTTGCAAGCCAACTCTAAATTTGCTTTTATAATATCTTCAAGTAATACCCCATAATGTGAGCATTCGTGAAGATGTTGGAAACCTAGCTTTTGAGAATGTCAGGTGTTCATTGTTCAAGTTCAACATTTTAAGAGTTCAGTTTGGTTTAAATATGTGACTGTCCTTTAGCAGTTTTATTTTAATGAAGGAAAAGAAGAGTACTATGGAATTTCATTCTTGGGGCAGGAGACAGAGTAGGAGGTTCTTTACAGAATAACTAAACAAACTTTAATCAGTATATGTTCAATGCCACAAGTACAAGGTCCTGTGCCAAGCAGAGACTGTGTTCTCTGTGCTGGGCCTTATCATTATTCACATTCTTTTACTAGCCTGAAAATCATTTTGGGAAACAAACCTCCAATTGTTGAAAGCAGATATAATTTTCCTAAAATGAAACAATTCGCCAATAAAATATTTTTACCCAAGGGCCAGCGCTGCTGTGTGACAGCTGAGGTGTTTATGGTCAGCTCCCAATTATCCAGAACCAGGCTGTTGGATTTCTTTATTAATTCTCCTTTCCTTTGCATACCCTTTGACTGTTTTATTGTTTGTACCGCTGCCATCATAAGCCTGGCAAGTAGAATGATAGGATGTGGTTTTACTAGCAATTCTTTTAAGAGTCAGGTTGAGAGGCTCTTGGAAGCTCAGACTTAATTTGAAGTTAGGGTTTTGGCATTTTTCATTTATACATTTTCCTGCCAATCCTACTTTAAGTAGCTGACGATGACTAGGAATTGTGTTTCTTCTCTTTCCAAAACACCCAGGATTTTTGGTATTTTGCCTTGAAAGGGAAAAAGCCCAATCTTTTTATAGGAGAAGCAAGAGGATAAATGCTGGCTACCAGTGAGAGCTAAACACGGGGCCAGTGCACGGTGGGGCCAGGGGTGACCTGAAGAAATCACGTCATATCTGCCTTCATTCCCTCACACAGGAAATGAGCTAGACAGCAAAATCAACGATGGTCTCAACCGTGCTCTGTGGGACCCCAGTTCGTCTGTCTGGGCACCTCAGAGGGGTTGGAGGGGAGTCGAGAACCTGCACTTCACCTAGACCAACTCACGCTGAGCTGCATAAACATTTATGCCTCCAAATAGTTTGAAAACCCCAGTTCTTGATAATCTTTTTAGAAATTCTTTTGGGGAATGTGTGTGTCCCTCTGAAATTCATGTATTGAAAGCTAATCCCAACATGATAGTATTAAGAGGTGGGGCCTTTGGGGAGGTGATTAGTCACGAGGGTGGAGCCCTCGTGAATGGGATTAGTGCCCTTATAATAGGGCCTGTGGAGCTTGTTTGCTCCCTCTGTCATGTGGGGACGTAGTGAGAAGTCGGTCCAGTTTGCTCCCCAGATACTGAATCTGCCGGCATCTTGATCTTGGACTTTCCGGCCTCTAGAACTGTAAGAAATAACTTTCTGTTATTTATAAACCACCCAGGCAAGGGTGCTTTGTTATTGTAGCAGTCTGAACAGACTAAGACAAAGCCCCATTTACTCAGCACGGAGCTGCCATGCTTATGTTGTCCTGTGCACTGTTCTTGTGCCACAGCCCCTGCAGGAACAGGAATTCCACCCCCACACCCTTATTGACTAGCCAATCCCTATCCACTTTAAACTTTTGGTTTGTATGCCATGTGTCTTCAATCCACTGTCAGTTCCTCCAGGTCAGGAATTCTGTTCCCACTATCCCCAGCTATATATCAAATGATCCTAAGCACATGATAGAAAAAACAAGTTTGATGTATTAATATGTATTTTGATAGTTTAATCAGTGGATGCGATGGCACTCATATCAATCTTCACACCCAGGGCAGCAAGGAATATAACAAACATTATTGTCTTCTAATACAAATCACTTGCTATGCTAAACTCCCCCTTCCATCAGGGTGAAAGAAGTTTAGATTTAGGGTTCCTTTCTTCTCCAACTTGCATCTGAGCTCCTGGGTTTACTTAGTGCTGAGGCATGGGGCAGGGGGCACATCCTGTCGCCTGGCACAGGTGTCAGGTTTTGCTGAGAAAACCCCGGTCCCTACACACATGACTACTTCTCTGCCCTTCTCAGAGATTTTATTTCTTCTCCCATTAGGCCAGAGTTTTTAAAAATCTGGTTTCAGGAAGAAACACTATTCCCCTAAACTGAAATTTCTGCCATGGAAATTCTCCCCCAATATTTGTCTATGTCCCAGATTCTTTTTCTTCTCCCAGAAGTTTAACTCTTATGGATTGAGGCCATCGAGATGCTTCTGTTTCTGCTTTCAGCCCCATGACACCTCACACCTGTGGTGCTGAGCATAGAATGTCCTAGATACTTGAGCAAAAGCTGGAGATGGTGTAGGTGGGGAGAGAGAAAAAGAAAAATCTACCCAGAGAAAAACTTAATTGAACTGTAGAGGTCTTGAGCTTGCAAAAATTGGGATGTTCTTGGAGGCCAGTGTTTTATCTTGAATATGCAAATGAATTTTATACTCTATTCACAAAACATTCATTCTATCTCAATATAAAAACATTTCAACATACTTTCAATTGAAAATTAAATGTTTCTCTAATCATTAAGTAAATTTGATGCATCTAGAAAGATGCTCCATGTTGTGTCACGTACCTACACGCATGTGTCACATGACTTTAGGGTACATGTGTCCTAATGTGGCTCAGACACAGCTGTTGGGTAATCTCAGGAAGATCCCAGAATAGTCTAGATTACACGTGGTAACAGTGGTGGGAGGAAGAAGGTGGGAAAAACCACCAAGCTGATGAAAAAGAGACCACTTTTATAAAGAGTAGAATTATTTAAGAGGCTGAGTTTAGGAATGACATCAAAGCCAACCTCACTGTTAGCTTCTGAGGATAAAAGAGAGGTCCTCTTTTTATGCACCTTTTATTCTTTCTCTTTTTGATGAAACATCTTTGCTGCAAGCTGTCAGCAAATCTTCTATTATGATCAAAGTTACTGTATCCACTACTGCAACCATATGAAAAATAAGCCTTTAGGAGAAAATTTACATCTTCCCTATAATTTTAGTATAAAACTGAAATTTGATAATATCAGTAAAAAAAATAGTAAAAGCATTTCTAATTTCAGAGCATCCGGATATCAATATTCTTTTCCTCATAAAAATCACAGTGAAAGGGCCAGGTGAAGTGACTCATGTCTGTAATCTCAGCACTCTGGGAGGCCGAGGTGGGAGGATTCCTTGAGGCCAGGAGTTCGAGACCAGCCTGAGCAACGTAGAGACACCTCATCTCTACAAAAGTAAAATAATTAGCCAGGTGTGGTGGTGTGTACCTGTAGTCCCAGCTACTTGGGAGGCTAAGGCAGGATTGCTTGAGCCTAGGAGTTGAGGTTGCAGTGAGCTGTGATCACACCACTGCACTCTAGCTTAGATGACAGAGCAAGAACCTGCCTCACTAACAAAAAAAAAAAAAAATCACAGTGAAAAGAAATACAAATAAGGAGAAAGGGAAACTTTAAAAATAACTAAGCACTTACCCTTACTCAATTGCCTTTAGCTTAGAACTAGGTGATTTTCTAACAAAGGGAAATCAGACTGTCAGCTAAAAACAATGTGAACAGTCCACATTTTTTTTTCCTCTTGACTTTTTCTTTTTTTTTCTTCATTTTTTTATTTCAGCATATTATGGGGGTACATAAGTTTAGGTTACATATATTTCCCTTGGCCCCTCACCCTGCCCCCGAGTCAGAGATTCAAGCATGTCCATCCCCCAGACAGTGTGCATCACACTCATTATGTATGTATACACCCATCCCCTCTCCCCCCACATCTGCCCAACACCCGATTAATGTTATTCCCAAATGTGCTCTTAGGTGATGATCAGTGAAACCAATTTGATGGTGAGTACATGTGGTGCTTATTTTTCTATTCTTGGGATACTTCACTTATAAAATGTGGTATATGTATACCATGGAGTATTACTCAGCTATAAGAAATAATGGGGATATAGAATCTCTGATGTTCTCCTGGATAGAGCTAGAAAAGTCCACATTACAGTGAATTTGCCTAAGACAATAAGGAAGCTCTATGGCTTCTTAGCCTTGCAGACAGATGTAAACCCCCCAACATGGGGTTTGCATAACAAATAGGAATCGGCTAGTGGTTGTGTGTGAATGAGAAAGCCGCAATGCATTCATTAGGCTGGAGGAGAGCCTCCCAGTTCAGAAGATGCACAGAGCAAACAATGCAACACCCACTGCTTTCACCATGAACCGGTGCAGAATGACCAGATTAGTGATGGCGTCAGTGTCTTATCACCCTTTAGCAAGTAGATGGCTTTCCAGAAAAAAACAAAACAAAACAAACAAAAACAAGTTTGCTTCGTCGGACCTTGGTGCTAATAGAGAATAGGAACATGCCTCCCCAGGGTGAGTGTCTGCAGAGGGAAGGTGGGGGTCCGCCTGCCCTGGGGGGCTGGGACGACAGGTGGGAGCCAGGCAAGCACCGTGGACAACACTCGTCACCCACGTTTCCATGAAGAATAAGCGCCAAAGAATGGAATTAAGCTTCTGTGTTTCAAAATAAAATACTGAGTTTTCAAAAGACTAAAATTTCCCACTCCGTGTTGAGACAGACATTCACATCATAGCCAAGACTAAATTCTCCTTATGGATTCTTTTTTACAAAAAAATTATTTATTTTTTTAAATTGACAAAATTGTATGTATTTATGGTGTACAACATGATGTTTTGAAATATGTATACATTGTGGAATGGCTAAAGGGAGCTAATTAACATATGTGTTGTTATCTTGTACACTTTTCTTGTTTGTGTGCTGAGAATGCTTAAAATCTACTCTTAGCGGATTTTCAAGTATATGATACATTGTTATTAACTGTAGTCACCCTGTTGCAGGATAGATCTCTTAAACTCATTATTATTCCTGCCTAAATGAAATTTTGTATCCTTCAACCAACATTGCCCAGCTGCCCCCTTTCCCCTCCAAGCCCTGGTAACCACCACTGGACTCTCTGCTTCTGTGAGTTTGCCTTTGTTAGACTCCACACACAAGGGAGATGATGTGATATTTGTCTTTCTGTGCCTGGCTTACTTCATTTGACATAATGCCTTCCAGGTCATTCATGCTGGCACCAATGACAGAATTTCCTCCTTTTTAAAGGCTGAAGAGTATGCCACTGTGCATGTCGACCACATTCCTTTCTCCACTCATCCACGGATGGGCATTTGGGTTGATTCCATTTCTCAGCTCCTGTGAACAGTGCTGCAGTGAACATGGGAGAGCGGATGTGGCTTCTTGAACGACATGTTGGTTAAGAACCAGCCCCAGCAATACTGGTGCCGAGTGTGTGTGTGTTTGTTTGTTTTACCAGTGTGAAGGGACTTATGTTAGTGTCTCTGTCAGAGCACACGAGCTCTGTTCCTGACTCTTCCTTCCTGTGCCATTAGTACAGTCTTCTGAGACTCTGCTAATGTCTACAACTATACCGGGACCTGGGGTGCTGCCTTTGCCGGTTAGATCTTGTCTGAATGGACACTGAGCCTATTTCAAACAACTCTCAGAGTTTGGGGTGCTAGTAAGAGTTCTATGTAGATTTTAGTCATGAATGGGGAAAATAAGAAAAGAGTAAAAGAGAAATAACTCTGAAGAGCTCCCTTTGAATTCGCTACAGTTGATGGAGCAAAGAAATCAGTGTCTTTGCCCTAGATAGTTAGGAATAAACCCACGTACATATTTGCAATATCATATTAGTGTCTTAAAGTGAAATGCTATGATATTACACACTAGTTAAAAAGCAATAACAAATAGACTTTCCCAGTTCTTCTCCTAGTCACTGAATAATTGTCACTTGTGAACTCACAGTTGAAAATTAGCCACAAGCATTTGGAATTCCTCTGAGTGTTCTGTAAAGGAGTGTAATAACAAATTATGCAGCCAAGGCTAGGGAAATGGACTATTTCATCACTTGAGCCCTCTTTTTGTACCAGTGGACAATTTATTTTGACAAATGTTGCAATTAAATCTTTCAGAAGAAACTGAGAAAAATATAGAATGTAATAGAAAATAATCCAGCCTTCTTGACGTGGATCAGTATGGTTCTAGTATAGGTTTCAGGGTCAATGGAAGGGGAGGGAAGAACAAATTTTTATTGAGTGTATCCTATTGTTCTAAGACCTGGAGATACAGGTGAACAAAACAAAGAAATCCCTGCCTTTATGGTGTCTATGTGACACATACATGCACATGTGCACACATAGTATCATGTGGTAATAAATGCTCCAAGGACGAGAACGTCAGAATAAAGGACTAGTGGGTGATGGCAGGATTGAGGTTTCAGACAGAGTTGTCAGGGAGGCTCCTCATGGGAGGTGGCCTTAGAGCAGAGACCTACATGAAGCAGCGGAGGAAACCGTGCCGAGTTCTAGGCCAGAGAACAGAAATGGACAAAACCCTGAGACAGGGAATGACCTTGGTGTTTCAGGGAGTAGCCCGGAGATCTGAGTGGCTGGAATGAGCAAGGGGAGAGTCATAGGGGATGAAGTTGGAGAGGAACCAAATCCTCTGGGCCTTGTAAGAGTTTGCATTTCATCCTGAGTGTGCTGGGAAACCTTCAGAAGGTATGTAAGAGGCAGTGATATGATTTGATCTATGTCTAAAGAAGTCAGTCTGCCATTATGTGGAAAGTAAAATTTTAGGAGGCTAAAATTAGAAACAAAGAAATCAGGGGCCTCTGGGCAAGATCTGGGGGTGGATTTGATGAGGACAGTTGTGGAGGTGCTAAGAGGTGGTCAGATTTGCGGATGTCTGAAGTTAGAGCCAAAAGGAGAATGGGATGCAAAAGAAAGAGATATACAAGATGACCCCTCTGTTTTTGGCCTGATCAACTGGGGGAGATGAGAGAGGCTGGAAGAGGAACAGGGCAGGGCAGGGCAGGGCAGGGCAGGGTGGAGGAATCAGAAGTTCTGTGTGCTATGTTTTAAGTTTGAGATGCCTATATGACATCCAAGTGCAGATGTTGAATAGGCAGTTTGATATCTGAGTCTGGAATTCAGGGAAAAGCCTATAGTTGGAGATAAAAATTAGGGAGTCATTAGTGCAGAGGTTATACTTAAAGCTATGGGACTAGATGACTTACTGGGAGGGAGTGGAGAGAGAAAACAGGAAGGTCTGTGGCCAAGTCCTGCACCTGGAGGTAAGAGATTGGTGTGTGGAGAGAAGAGATGGGTGAATTGCCTGTTACCTGCTACTTCATCCTATTTTCAGGTAATATGTCTACTGTAATCCAGAGGAAATAGCTGGGATATAACAATGAGGATTAATTCCACTGTAGTGGATCCAAAATCTCAGAAGTCCTTTACAGTGATTACTTTTAAAATATATCGACCCAATGAAAACTCCTTTAAAAACAAAATATAGGTGGTCTGTGGACCACAGCATGATATGATATAGCATTAGAAATAATGTGTTATAGTCCACAAAGTTGCAGAATGTCATCAACATAACTAGCTTGATGATCATTAAAAAACACTATGAGACCATTACAAGACTAAGGTATGAATGTAAGTAATAAAGCTGAGAATCTACTATTTCCCTGTTTAAACAGAAGAAGAGTTAGGATCTCTTGACTTATGTTTTGGTCTCATATATTAGGAGGCATTAAAATGCAATTTGCTTAAAAAATATTCTTTACCCTAGTTGGAAACATGACAAAGGATATATACAGGCCCATCACAAAGGAGATATGATGGAAATATATGCTGAACTTCATCAGTAAGCAAGTAAATAGGGATTAAAATGAAATATCAATTTTAATATTTTGGAGTGGCAATGATTTTAAAAGATGAGTATATGTGCATTCTCAAAATATTGGTGGGAATGTAAGTTAGAAGAACTTTTCTAGACTGAAATTTGGGAATCTATCACAAGCGTTAAAATATTGATATTATTTTTGAGAGTAATTCTGTGTGTAGGAATTTATCCTAAGAAAATATTTCCAAGCTAAATACTAAAATATTTATTGCAGCAATATTTGTAAAGGTGAAAAATTAGAAATAGATTAAGAATACGGTGGCAGGGAATTGCTTAAATAAATTATGGCATATTTATGTGATGTGGTCTCTCTACTTGTTTTGGAAGACTATTTCATGACATGGATAAATGCTCATTGTATACTAAGAGAAAAGAAGCAGGTTATATAATAAGTCACACATTATGATACTAATTATGTATGTATGCACATGCATATACACACATATATACATAGGAAAAAACCTTAAAAGACTTTTACCAAAGCATTTACAATGATTTTCTCTGGGTGGTAAAATAGAGGTGATTTTTAAATTCTCCAAAAAATTTTATACTTCCTAAAATTTTCATAATATTTATGTATTGCTTTTATATTTAGAATTAAAAAATTATAAACATTTAGGAGGGAGATAACATTTTTGGATACTTTTCCTTATAATATCATATTATTACTAAATTTGTTCTCCTATTCACTATTATTGGACATTTGTGGTTTAGAACCAAATAATTTTTATAATTGAAAGAATTTTGTGACTTATATACAAAGGTTCTCTTTTCTTCTTTCATCTTGATACCGTGCCAGTGGTCCTGCCTGCTACTTAATAATAGCTCACTATCATTATACTAGATTATATTGCACTCATACAATATACTAGAGAAGAAAGTGAAGTATGACTAATGAGTAGTTAGCAGAGCTGAATTAAATGATTCTGAGTTCCTGTCGGTGTATAAATGCTAAATAGTAAAGGACTGACTAAATATGTTGAATCACTTAATTGTTTCCTTTTTGCTATGTAACTTCTAATCTGACAGAGCATTATAATGCCGGAAAATTCTTTAGGCCAGACATTTCTATTCTGTAAACTCTCAACTTTAATTTGGGAATTGTTGTGGTAGGAAGGAAGCTAGGAATTTAGATGGAGTAAAGATTCTTTCCTTAAATTACTGAACAGAAACAATCTAAGGAAGCAATGGGAAAAAAATATTGTGAAATTCTTTATGGATAATGATGAGGGTGAATAGTTATCTAAATAAAGAAGCTCAAAGTTCTATGGTAAATCTCTCTCTCTCTCTCTCTCACTCTGTGTGTGTGTGTGTGTGTGTGTGTGTGTGTTAAAAGTATTTAACTGGCTAAGATTTTTTTTTTAAGTTTATAAATGGCATGTATGTAAAAGAACGTAAGTATGCTTTTCAAGATGGGCTATTTCTGGCCTTACAAAAACTGTACAATGACTCAGAAGAAAGTAATATGCCAAAATGGTAAAGTAATTGAAGCAACCCTATATGTAATTCAAGCAAAAAGAAAACAACTTTTTCCAAATCACCTCTAACACATTGGTTTCCCCTGAGTGACCCAGATAATTGCTATAATACGTCATTTCATTTTGACTATGGAGAACTGATTTTACATTTTGCTTTTTATGTAGAACAGAGAGAGAGAGAGAGAGAGAGAGACAACAAAAAAAGCATAAGCCCCTTCCCTTGTGGAATTTCCCAGTGAAATTGAAAAGGAAGTATCTCACCCAAAAGTTGTAGGGTAAACTAAACACCTTAACCTCTTCCTGTGGAAGAGGAACCAAAATACATCGGTGGGGGGGTTTACTTTTTCCCCATTTAGTGCCAAACTATTTCTATCAATTTTGGTTAAAATATTCTGAATAATGCATTGTGTTTAATTAAATGAAAAACAAAACATCTATACGTGATGAAAAATAAAATATCTGTACAAACTTGTAAATGAGTTTCAATATCTATTTTCAGAAGTTGCATTGCCAGGTCACCCTGATATTTCAGGATTTACTTCTCAAATGTAAAGAAAGAATTTGAACCACACCATTGGTATGATTTCAGAATATTTTAGTGCCTTAGGCTAAGGAAGAGTTATAGACTCTTTAAAGAGAATTTGCGTGGTGGCAGACCAAGCCCTTTGAGGTGGGCTTGTGGACGGCCCCCAATAGGGTTTATTACGAAGGTGGAGTCTTTCAGGACACACGTGAGTTTCTTTGGCTGTTGTCAGAGTGAAATACTTTAATTACCCCTATCTGGTCTGTGTTTACAATCTCCTCTTGAGGTTGCAGTATGCCGAATTGTACTTAAAACACATAAATCTCCCTTCAAAGGTAGCTCGGGAGCCTGTGGTGTGGCCAGGGACTTCTAAACGCAGAGGCTGAGCAAGGTCTCCTGTGTCCTCTCAAAGGTAGGTATCACAGTTTGTTTAAAACAGCGTAGTCTAGACTGAAGAATGAAACCTCTATGATAATTTAGCAAAGGGGAAAAGGACAGGTACTGCTGAAAATAAACGCTTTGGTAATTACCCAAGGCCCTTGTTTAGTTAGGGCTATCTTGAGGATATAACTCGGGGAGCAGTGATTGGCAATTCCACCCCCAGTTCCCAGAAACAAACAAACAAAGGGACCAAACCCTAGAGTGACACTTTGCTTCTTAATCACATTGGCTTACTGGAATTTCTTAGAGGGCTCCTACTTGGAGAAAAGTGAAATTTGTGAGGCTAATGAAAAATTACCTGCCTTGATTCATCCTTTACATGTTTGAATTCCAAGAGTTTCAAGTATTCATTCATGTTCCCCTAATTTCCCTAACGTATCATTTACATCACAGAGCTGCACATTTGGCATCCTTTATCACAAACTACAATAATGCACTAAAGATTGCACTCAGCCAATGGAGTCAGTCCCACATACCTTCCTTTTGGCAGGAGCAGCTCTAGTGCCGAACGAAGGCCGCTCTGGCAGATCCCACCCTGCCTTGACTTGTCTGGCCACGGTGGCCGGTTTTTTCCTTCTCCAAGAAAACGGCTCTGTAGCCAGCGGTTTTTATTCATGTTGCTTCATAGCCATTGTAGGCTCCGTTTTACTTGGAAGCTTATTTTCTTTTGGCTTTCCCCGCCAGCAGATCATTTCCCATTTTCTGCCACTATCATTTTTATTGTGACGATTTCGGGAAGTGTGTGTCTGCACAGAGTGATCGAAATACCGTTGTTGCTATTTGGATTAATGTCGAGATTCACAATAGATATCTGAAAATGAATAGATACCTGAAAGAGCCTGGTACACAGGTGATACAAATGTTACCTCTCCTGTGAGTTCCACTGGATGAGAGAGTTTAATTAACACCTGCACATTCAGGTCAGAGAGCCCTTTCACTCACCGATGTCTTGACTTTTCATCAGTCGTTATTTCCCGAGGTCAGTGGCACCCTGGTACCCAAGGCAGAGCCACAGTAGCAATGAATCCTGGCTTATTTTCAGTTACGATTGACAAACTAGCGATGGTGTTGATACTTCCATTCTCAGCTTGCTGGTTTACGTATCTGGCCAAAGGTAGTTATTCCTTAAAGCGATGTGTGTGGGGATATTAACTGGCTGTTGAATTTGACTGAAGACTCTAATGCAAAAACAGATAACTAGTACACTACCTTCCTGTTTTCCTGCCTTTAAGAACACTTTACCGGATGTATTTAGAATATAATTTTAGGTTGAAAAGCTACTAGAATAAAGAAATAGGAGAATATATATAAGAAGAATGTGTGTTGGGGTAGGACAGGGAAATTTGAGAAAAATTTGTCAAGGAAACAGGCTTCTGGCAGGGGATATGTGTTTTGCTCATCCTGAGGGCTCTTGCACGTGGGGGGCGCTCTGTGAGCCTAAGCCCCCTGGCTTCCCTCACTTGCTCTGCCCTGGGGAGGTGGAGTGACCTGTCGTTGGTGAAGCAGGAAGGAGAAGACCAGACTTTCCTTCCTCCCTTCCTCTAGGGAGTGAGCTTCCCATGGCGAACCTCCTCTGTTCTCCACGGCATAAACCTAACAGGAGGCAGGGGCCTGGGCAGTGCCTGTGTCTAGGATGGAGAAGTCTTTCTAATTTTCGAGTTCAGTATTATGGAAGTCACTTGTCGGCTTTCTCTAATAAAACTTTATAAGAGAGATAAAAGTAATATTTTGGCAGCTATGTGACAATGCCTTTATCTTATTCGTCAGTTGATTAAATATCTAGGAAGATGCCCTCTAAAACCTCCAGAAAGATTATTTAAAAAGATACCCTGAGTCGGCTATTCTGGCCGTGATGAAGTGACTGGAGCCAGACTTGCTATTCTCTATAAATAACTAAAAAATTGGACAAAACATATGGAACAACTGTTCAGACACTGGACAATAGGGCACAGGGCTGTGGTTCCTGAGAGAAAGAAGCAAATATGATGAGTCATGGGATTGACTCCGCCGTCTGCATGGAGGCACTTTCTGGACCTGAGTGCAGGGAGGGGAGACTGAGGCAGAGTGCAGTGATCTTGTTAAGGTGAGGAGATAGAAACCAGTATTTGGGGAGACTGAGGTGCCTGGACTTTGTGTGGTAGAGATGAGAGGCTATGCAGAAGGCAATAAATAAACAAACAAACGTCTCCAGAGATCTTCCTAGCAGTCTCAGGAGTTTTTGCCTAAACACTGTGCTTTCACGGTGTGAAACTCTGCAAGGACTAAGGCTGGGAACTGCAAGTGAAACAATTCTTGGAGCTGGGGGAAGTTTGATTGTCAACCAGCTAGAACGTACAGGCCTTGTTGTATACCCAAGGCATTCACTTGAGAGCCAAGACAGTTTACACATACCTAAATCTAAAGTAAAAGCTATTTTAGGCACACTCTAGACAATCTTAAAAATCACCCTCAACAAGATCAAACTGATTCTCAAGGAACTTAACTACCTTCCAAAACAAAATACAGTACTCTTTAAAGGACAGCAGCAATGTCCAGACACAATATGTCAGTGTTCTCCAAAGAGACAGAGCCAATAGAGATTTATTACAAGGAATTGGCTCATGCAGTTATGGAGGCTTTGAAGTACAAAATCTGCAGAATTCATGTTCCAGTTTGAGACCACAGGCCAGCAGGCTACCGGGGAACCAGGAAGGACCCATATTCCAGTTCTAAGACTGTCAGGCAGGAAGATTTTCTCTTACTTGGAAGAGGGTCAGCCTCTTGTTCTATTCATGCCTTTAAATGTTTGCGTGAGGCCCACTCACATTAGGGAGGGCAATCTTCTTTGCTCAGTCTACCAATTTAAACATTAATCTCATCCAAAACACCCTCATAGAAACACTCAGAATAATGTCTGATGAATTATCTGGGCACCCTGTGGCCCAGTCAAGTTGGCACAAAAAATTAAACACCACATTCAACAATGTAACATTATAATGCTCACCTCCAATAAAACATTACTAGACACAGGAAGAAAGAGGAAAATAGGGCCCATAACCACAGAGAGAAGTCAATAGAAACAGAACCAGAAATAAAAAAAATAATAATGGAAATAGAAGGCAAGGACTTTAATATAGCTATTGTAAATGTGTTCAAGGCTTTACAGTAAAACATGACTACAATAAAGAAAGAAATAGAAACTATAAAAAAGAACCAACTGGAACTTTTAGAGCTGAAAAATACAAGATCTGAAATTAAAAATATCGCAGATGGGCTTAACAACATATTAGAGATGCAGATGAAAAGATCAGTGCACTTGATGACAGAATAATAGAAACTATAAAAAATAATGCAGAGAGGGGAAAAAAACTGAAAAAAAAATGACTAGTGCTTTCATGACTCATGGGGTAATATAAAGTGTTCTAACAGAGTAAAACTGGAATCCCAGAAAAGGAGGCACAGAACTAGTATTTGAAGAATAAGGCCTAAAACTCATCCAAATTTGATGAAAACTATAAATCCACAAATTCAAGAAGGATAAACACAGAGTAAATTATGCCAAGGCACATTATAATAAATTGCTGAAAATATGATAATGAGGAGGTCTTAAAAGCAGGTGGGCATGATGGAAGACTCATTACATAAAAAGGAATGAAAATAAGAATTACTATTTACTCCTTATCAGAAACAATGCAAGGCATCTTTGAAATGCCAAAAGGAAACAAAACAAAACCCTGTCAACCCGGAATCTATATTCAGTGAAAATATCCTTCAAAAATGAAGGAAAATAAAGATATTTTCTGTCAAACAAAAGCCAAGAAAATTTGTCACAAGGAGACTTGCATGATTACAAATTTTAAAAGAAGTTCTTCACGTTGAAGGCAAATAATATTGGATGGAAACTTAGACCTACTGAAAGAAATGAAGAGGATGGAAGTGGTAAATCTATGGGTAGATATAAATGACTTTTTTTCTCATTTAAAAACTTCTAAGATGATAATTGAAATATTAAGAATGATATATTATGAAGTTTATAACAAATTTATAAGTAAAATGAAAGACAATGATAGCATAATGGATGGTAGAAATGGAATTATAAAGTTTAGACTTCTCATACTACACTTGAAGTGCTATTATTTGAAGACAGACTGTGATTAGTTAGGTTGCATGTTGTAAACACCAGAGCAATCACTAAAGGTGGAGACATGTCAACTAATAGAGGAGACAAAATGGAGCACCAAAAAATATTCAATCAAAAGGAAAAGAGGAAAAAAAGAACAAAGAACACTTTGGAAAAATAGAAAATATAGTGGAGATCATAGATTCAAACCTAGCCATATCAATAATAAAATTAAATATAAATTGTCTAAACATTCCAATTAAAAGGTAGAGGTTGTCAAAATGAATTTAACAAAATCAACACTCAAATGTATGTTACCTAGAAGAAAAGCATTGTAAAATGTAAGGATAAATAGATTGGAGGTAAAAGATGTTCTTTGCAAATGCTAATCAAGAGACAGTGGCATTGCCTGTATTAGTGTTAGACAAATGGCCTTCAGGACAAGGACTATCTCCAGAGATGAAGAGGGACATTTCACAATCATCAGAGTCAATCATCTAGAAGGGAAACACACCTAAAAACATAACTTTAAGACATATTAAGCAAAAACTGGCAGAGCTGAAAGTAAAAATAGACAAATTCAACAATTATAGTTGGAGATTCAATACTTCTCAGTAACTGACAGAACAAGTAGAGGGAAAATCATAAAGATTTAGAAGACGTGAACAGCACCACAACCACCTTGACCAAGTGCACATTTGTGGAAGACCACACCTGACCATGACAGGTGGCACTTCCCTTTCAAGTGTATAAAGAACATGTATGAAGTTAGGCACATGCTGGCTCATGAAACAAGTCTAAATAAACTTTAAAAGATAGAAATCATACATACTATATGAGCATAATAGAATTAAGTTAGAAATCAATTACAGAAAAATATCTGGAAAATATCCAAATATTCAGAGATAAAACAACATCTTTCTTTCCTTTTTTTTTTTTTTTTTTTGAGATAGGGTCTCGCTCTGTTGCCCAGGCTGGAGTGCAGTGGTGCAATCATAGCTCGCTGCAACCTTGAACTCCTGGGCTCAAGCAATCCTCCTGTCTCAGCCTCCTGATTAGCTAGGACTACAAGCACATGCCACCATGCCTGGCTAATTTTTATTTTTAAATTTTTTTTGTAGAGATGGGGTCTTGCTATGTTATCCAGGCTGGTCTCAAACTTCTGGCCTCAAGCGATTCTGTTCCCTAGGCTCCCAAAGTGCTGGGATTATAAACATGAAAAGTGAGCCTCTGCATCCAGCCAAAACAACATATTTCTAAATAGTTCACAGATCAAAGAAGAAATCTCAAAGGAAATCAGAATTTTTTTAATTGAATAATAATGAAAACTTAATACATCAAAATTTGTGGATGCAGTTAAAACAGTGCTTAGAAGGAAATTTAGAACATTAAACACATTAGATTATAAAAAAGCTTTATATCAGTATGTTTCACCTTTAGAAACTAGACAAAGAACAGAAAATATTCACATTTTGCATTTACTTTCAGGTGATCCTGGATTCCTGGAAACCCATTATAAACTTCAGGTTAAGAATCTCTGATCCTCAGTGATTAATCCTAAATTTGTATCCCTATCCCAGATCTCTGACTTGAGCACCAAAATTTTATGTTTCAATGCCTCCAGGGCATCTACAGTAAAACAGTTCACAAGCGCCCAAAGATTAAAATTTCCAAGAGGTAATGAATTAGCTCCTCCTCCCTATCCCTTCCCCCTCCCACTCTTCCTCTTTCCCTCCCTCACCTCTCCTCTTCCTCGTCTAACCCTCAACCAACAAATGGTGTCAGCATCTACTCAGCTGCCCACGTCAAAATCCTGGGCATCTTCTTCCCTCACTCACACTTTCAATCATGAAATTATGCTTATTCCTCCACCTAAAACCCCTCACATCCGCCTGTTCTTCTTCCTCCCTGCGGCCGCTGTCCCGGAGCAGGACACCCCGTTTCCTGGGAAGATCAGCATCGCCCCTCCTCTGCCCACCATGCAGTCAGCCTTCCTGCAGATCTGCTTTCCCAAGGCAGTCAGGTGACATTTCAAAAGCCTAATGTGGTCTTGACATACGCACGTCGATAACCTTTCTCTAGCTTTGCTGTGTCCTTGGGTTAATTCCAGTGTCTTTGACACGGCTTCTAAGACCCTTCGTGATGGGGACCCTAAGTCTTCTCCCTCCTCGTGTCCTGCGGTTAAGTCCCACCTATAATGAATTCTTTCTGTTCTCTGTTTCATGCTTTGCTTTCTCTTCCAGGCCTCCACAGATGCTGTTCCTTTGGTCTGGAATATTCTTCCCAACCCCTTTCCCTTTGTACCTCATGCCCTCTGCCGCCCATACTGTACTGGATCGTTCCGACTCGGTCTTTAGACCTAGTTTAGCTGTTACTTCTGTCTTCCCACACCTTCCTTCTGCTGTCCGGTCTCCTCCTCCAGGGGCTCAGCGTCCCCGCTGAGAATCTCCTGCATTTTATCCTTCTCACTTGTAATCTCTCAACTGTGTGTCTCCCCTACTAGACTGTACCATGTTGTGACCCTGGTGGAGAAAATTGTGGTGCCTTCCTTTTGACAACTTACGGAGACATAAGAAGGATACTGGAATTATTAAGTACCTGGGAAAATATATGACAACAATAATGTAAACATAAAGTAAAACCTAGTAGACATTCCGTAAATGTGTAATTTATGCACTTTCCCTGTGATTACATATTGTATGTCACTATCATAGCCTAAGCCCTCACAGATTTTTTTTCTCTATTCTATTGACAAGGAAAATAGAATTATTTGTTTTGTTAATAAGTATTGCTGCTGTGTTGGATAGATTATGAAAAAAATTAAATGTTACAGTTTTCTCTCAATTTTTCATATGTATGATTCTATTTTCCTTTCATTGAGAGGAATTCTGAGCATAGAGTTGTGGATATTTGCTTGAGAATCCATGACGTAAAGAGTTAGCATCCCAAGTGAATGCAAAATTGATGAGCCTTTGTGCTAAGTCATTTTGCCTGTCTTTTATTTTTTGCATTATCAAGTTGGAGATGCCCGTTCTCTTTTGCCCTTTTGCTATGAACATTCAAATGGTCAGTACTCAAATTATGCCATGCCATCACCAAATGTCTAGCACCAGATCCTCATTAGGCCAATAATAGATCTGTTAGAGATTAGCAGGGGTCAGAATGCCCTTTTGGCGTGACTCTCATACACTGAACGCTACTTTGGCGGAAAAACAAAATCATTAAAATAACATCATGCATGAATAATCATTAAACCATGTTATAAACTTTTGCTTCATTTAAATACGTCTGGGATTTGGTACATTTGCTGAGAAAAGTGGCAAAGAGTTTTGCAGCATTTTTTTTTTTAAATAACCTATAGTTATGTGCTCATAATTTTAGCTTTCTTTGTAATACAGTAGGAGGAAAGTCAATACAAAAGTAAACATGGTCAAGCATAGCTGAGCAATATTATTTTGCCAACCCTGTTATACAAATGTATTTAGCAGGATTCTAATGATAGCACATTTAGAAGTGTGCTAGGCATAGCCAAGCTATATTACTGTGTCAGTCCTAACTTTTGAGCTATAAGGAGGAAAAGAAGTATCAGTCATATGGAAAAATAACTGGATCCTGGCATACTGATTTATTACAGGTATTTAATTTCACATAAAATGTAAGAGACTATTGCCAACAGATTAAAGCTTTAATTTTAATAGATCTGTGCGTTTTAATCTGATGTTGGCTTTTGTTTTCTCATTTGAGCCAATGATGTCATTCACCCATTCATTCATTCATTCAACACATTTTCATTCATTTAGTATGTGTCAGGGACTATGCTGTTGGGGTTCCAGAGACAAATAACACATGACCTATGACATCAAGGGGGCAGAGCTACAGGTAGAGGCTGTAGGTGCTCTGTGCATCTGTGAGCATCTCTGGGGCATCCTTGTCTCTGGGGAACCTTAGGTCACGCTCCCTGGCCTCTGTTTGAGGTGCATCTCTATCCTGGTGCCTCTCCCGGGAGCTGTGTGGACATGGTAGAGGAATGCCCAACGCAACTCTAGCCGCCCCAGTTTGGATGTTTCCCTCTCAAATATTCAAAAGATTCTATGTTTGGCTCTGGGTTCTCATTTTTCTCCAAATAAATATTCTAAGTACATTTGGGTTTCCGTTGATCTTTTACTTAATTTAGAAAGAAGAGTCACTGGTGCATTAAAAACTGGTTGCTATGGAATGTCAAGGAATCCTGTCGCTCTGATTGGTGCCATCTGCAATACACGAAGAGGAAGAAGCGCACAACAGGGCTGACGATACAGAGCCTCTCTCCCGGCTGACATGGGCTTGTGTTGGGACATACGTCTGGATTGGTACAACCCACATGCCAGCAGGATAGATTTTTCTGTGCTTTTTAAATTTAGATGCGTTTTGTTCCTTAAAAGTTTTTCCTTTTTTTCCCCTGGGGATAGAAATATTTTTTTCCCCATTTTACAGGCAAACCACTTCAATAGAACATGGCTGGCAGCCATATGGACATATAAGAATCCAACAATTAATTCAGCTAAGAAAATTGCTTGTAGCAAGTTTTGAATGTGCCATTCCAGGTAGTGCTTTGATGATAAATGAGGAGATGATTGCAAAGAAAATGATAGTAACAGTTATAAAAAGGTATGTTTCCTTTAGTCATTTAATGATATTCAAATTATTAGTTGTCCTCTATTTAAGGGGAAGTCTATGGCACTTGTAGGAGGTACTTAACACTTTTTATGTATAATTTTATGACAAAAATATGGTGTTAATTTTCAAGGAGCTTACAATCTAGTAAACTTTTGAATGAGTGGTTGTATTACCCTTATCTGAAACTCCTAGGTCTAGACTTTTGGCTGGCATGGCTTCCAGCACTGGTTTTATGATGGTGTTTCAGAACCAGCACTTCTAGCCAAAACCAATAAGTATGGATTGGCTCAAAGACAGGAAAACAAAACAAAACAGAAAAACAAACTCAAGTTAACCAAACACATTAGAATCTCATAAAGGGTTAGGAATAGGAATATCCGGGAAATCGCTCATACCTCTTTTTGTTTTATTTCACAGATTTTATCTCACAGATTGCCCCTTCCCTGGGCAATTCCTTCAGCTCTAACATTTGTAGAATCAAAGCTTTAGCCATCTCGTCAGCACTCCTCACATGCAGGGAGCACACATGGTGTGGTTAAGGTCCCCTCCCTTTAGAATTGCTTGGTGTCAAGAGTGGATAAAAGGGAAAGCACAAGTGTCAGGATACCATGTGAGCCTTGTTTACATTTTACGGAAAGGTAACTGTTTAACCTCTGTCTGGGGAAATGAAAAACGCCGCAGCCGTTCATAGATCTGTGAAGTACACATTTGTAGTTACATGAACACTGTGATAAATATTTCCTCTGAAGAAGTCTACAACAGCTTGCTTTTGTCTAATTTTATCAGCTATGTTCTATAATGTTACTATCTAAACACTTAGATGTTTATTGCATGTACCATAAAAATAAAAATCAGTAGAAATTCTGAGCTGAAGCTTGTGGTCAGATGCCAAAATTATAATTTAATTCAAATTAATAAGACATTACAAATACGATGTCAGTGGCAGAACTATCGGCAATATACCAAGAGGTCTGACTTCTGGAGGGAGATATAAACACTTTCTCAAAATATTTTATAAGCAGAGATAAAATGAAGTCTCTTCTGTTTCCTTTATTGAAGGAGAATGTAATTACTGAATAAGATTTTTAAGGATCACTAAAATGTGTAGATAATATCACTATCTATTTCCATATATGAAGCCTGACAGCCAACTGCAGCCAGTGGAGTTACCCAATTATGAAGACAGAGAGCAAAGAGTGGAAATGTGTCCCAGTTGTGTTTCTTTTTGAAAGCTTTTACACATACACCAGTAATGCAAAGAGGTTACGAATACGAGGAAAGGGTTAAATAAGGAGACTCCCATTCCTTCAGAGCTGCTCTCCGTCTTCCAAACAGTCTGGTGTGGTGTGACTCTTTCAATATGTAGAAGCTCGGATGATGCAGGAAGTGTATTGAAAAGTTTGTATTGTTATATTGAGCATGGCACCCAGTGTTCCAGGGCATTTACAGAACAGTATGATCTAATAGAATACCAAAACGAACTATTTACATCAAAGGAAAGTAGCTTAGGAATATTTTCTGAGAAGAATTAAAATATGCAGTAAATGTTATTTTAATTCCTTTGCAAAAACCAGTTTCATACTAGCTATTCCATTGTACTTTCAATTTAGATTCACACTTAGAGGAAGATAGTTAGATTTTATATTTCAAACATAATTACTTACTAATTACTGAATGAGTATTGTAATGGGAAGAATTTCTAATACAGAAGAAAATCACTCACCATTATGTAGCCTTATTCAGAATTCAGAGATATCCAAGTTTAGACTCTGTTCTTGAGTTGTATTGTGGCTTAGAGTAAAACCCCTTAATCCTTTCATGGCTATTTTTCTTCATGCATAAAATGGAGAAAATAATAATTACATTCTGCTTTTGGGAGTATTGTACAGACTAATAAAATGAAAAGTAGAAAAATCAGTCTTACTTAATACTTCGTTTGAGAGGCTGGCAGAACAAAGTGTGATCCCAACATGATATCTCATTATACCCCAAATTCTTCAGCCGTAGTTAATTTCCAATGAGTCATGTGTGATTGCCACATCTTCACAGGAACTTATATTGAAACTGAGTAGAAGTCTAAACTTTAAAGACATGAAGACACATTACCCTTCACACCCCATCAGAGTAATCTGTCTAAAATGCAAAATTTGTTTTACTTTGATGTTAAATATTCCTCAATGATTTTTCCATCATATTCAAGATGAGCATAATACACACAGTATTGCATGGTGCAGTTTCAATTAACTTTTTTTAGCTTCAGACACCATCATCCCAATATGCACCCCGTACTCTACTTACACCAAACTTCATAGAGCTCCCTGAATGCACCAAACTCTCCCAAACCTTCCCGCCTTCCCATATGCTGTTCCCTCTGCCTGATGCGCCATGTCTTCACCACCTTCTCCACCAACCTAGTGTAATGCTTTTCAGCCTTCAAAATTCCGCTCATATCACCCCCTCTGTGTACCAATAGGAAGGAATACCTGACCTTCTGATTGCCTGAAAAGAATGCTATATTTGTTGAATATGTCTTGTCTCCCCAAAACACTGTGGCTTTGTAAGTATAGGTTCCCTGTTCCTTACGCCTTTGTATATCCCCAGAGTATCAGTGTTTTGCTGATTGAACAAATGGGTAAATGAATGAAACCTGATACGAACGATGCAATCTTTCTCTAGAAGCATCTGGAGTTTGGTACTAATAATAAATTAAATCACTCTAATCATCTAAGATTTGGAACTAATTGAGAGATGGGGCCAAGAAACAAGCACTTAAAAATCAAAATGACAGCTTTGGTACAGCTAATAGAAGCTAGGTTGGGGGACATGGCTTAAGTGTGTGGCAATAGCACATTTCCTGGTGGAACCCAAGAATTGGACACCAGACCATCTCAGCCAAGACGATTCTGGAGAACCACAGGCCACCTTTCTGTTTGGGTATAGAGTCTTGGCCACGAAGTTTATGCCATGACCAAGACAGACCAGAACACACGCCTGTGGTCCCGTCCTAAAGAGGATGAGGAACAGAGCTGATCTAGGCCCATCTACTTTCTACTCCAAACTCATCCATTAGTTAAGTCAACCCTTCTCTCTTGGGAAAGAATTAGCCTAGAGGCAGAGAAGCTAGAAGTCTTCTTTGAATGGATATACTTCTACATGGGCATATGAAATTTGGGAAAAACAAGCTCCCCTAGTTGCCTTTCTATAGTCCTACTAACAGCTCTCTTTCCACGTGTCCTTCTTTGTCAATAGACTTGCTCTTTCCCCAGCAATCCAAGCACCGAGAGTCACTATTCTCATTCATAGGTCATCTCCCTGCCTTTAATTTTTTAAATATAAACTTATGAATCCTGTATATTATAAATCTTTCAAGTTTTTCCCAATTGATTAGCCAAACCATATCTTTTTGTTTTAATTTCCACTTCCTTTTTTACTTATGATAGGAAACATGATTTTGTATGGTTACTAGTCTTTGGTACTTCCTTTTCTGCCAGTTCATAACTCTTGTCCATTTTACTTTGGTAGTTTAACTTTTTTATATATTATAGATTTTAATTCCCTATCTGCAAAATATGTGGCAAATGTTCTCTTACCAAAATGGCTCTCTTTCCACTTTGTTTAATAGTTCATCTTTTATGCATAGATTTTCATGCCAATAGTATCAAAGACTAAATTACCATACAGACATCTCTCTGTTTTGGGAGTTTTTATTTTGTTCTGTTAACCTATTTATATAATCTTCGTATTGTTTTAAATTTATAATAACTATCTTTAAAAACAACTATCTCTAATCTTTATTGAATCTCTAATATGTCCCAAACACCATTTTATTAATCTTCACAACTACTTTATGTGGTAATCACTGTTGTTATCACCACTTTAAATATCAGGAAACTGAAACCCGAAGAGGTTAAGGAACATGCTCAGGGTACTGGGTTAGTAAGCAGCTGAGCTGAGACGGAGCCCAACACTCCTGATTGAAGGTTGATGCTGCTAAACGCTAGACCACGGTTGCTTTCCACAGGTTTATTATAGAATACTTTGAAATTTGGTACAGCAAGTTGCCCCTCAGTGTTCTATTTCACAACTTTCTTATGCACTTACTCTTATAAATAAATTTTATAATTATCTTGTTAGGTTTCATGAAAAGTTCTTTTGGGATTTCAATGATAATTGCTTAAAAATTTTAGATTATTTTGAGAAAGAAATGTCATTGTTACGAGCTGAATTTTGTCCCCTGAAAAATTCATGTGTTGAATCCCTGAACCCCCAGTGTCTCAGAATGTGACTATATTTGGAGACAGGGCCTTTAAAGAGGTAATTAAGTTAAAATGAGGTCATTAGGGTGGGCCCTAATCCAATAAAACTGTTGTCATTATAAGAAGAGAAAATTTGGACAAAGATAGGTACAGAAGGAAGACCAAGTGAAGATATAGGGAGACGACGGTCACCTACAAAACCAAGGAAATAACCTCAGAAGCAACTAACTTTGCCGACACCTTAATCTTGAACTTCCAGCCTTCAGTACTGTGAGAAAATAAATTTGTGTTGTTTAAGCCACCCAATTTGTGGTACTTTGTTATAGCAATTCTAACATGTTAGTCCATTTTGTGTTGCTATAAAGGAAATACCTAAGGCTGGGTAATTTATGAAAAAAAGAGGTTTATTTGGCTCACAGTTCTGCAGATTCTACAAGAAGCATCATACCAGCATCAGCCTCTGGCTTTGGGGAGCTTTCAATCAAGGCAGAAGGTGAAGGGAAAGCAGGTATGTCACACGGCAAGAGAAGGAGTAAGAAGAGGGAACAGGAGGTGTCAGACTGTCTTAAACAACCAGCTCTTGCGTGAGCTAATAAAACGAGAACTCACCCATTACTGTGGAGAGGGCACCAAGCCATTCATGAGGGATCTGCCCCCATCACCCAAACACCACCCACAAGGCCCCACCTCCAACACCAGGGATCAAATTTCAACATGAGATTCCAAGGGGCCAGACATCCAAACCACTTCACCTAGCAAGTGAATACAGCCATTGTCATATTTTAGTGTCATCCCATCTAGGAAAATGTTATGTCTTTTCATTTATTCAATCCTTTTATAGGTTCTTCAGTTAGGTTATAAGTGTTTTCTTCAAGTATACATTAATATTTCTTTTTAAGCTTGTCCCTATATTTCATTGCTTTGTGTTGTTCTTATGATTTGATATGTTTTTCCTTATGTTTATAATTATTGATTTTTATATATTTATATTTTATCTGGCCACCTTACTGGACATTTTTATCAGTTTTTATAGTTTTTCAAGTGATTGGGAGTTTTCAGGCAGGCAAACATATAATATGCAAATAAGGGCAGTTTAGTTTTGCTTCTTTCTTTTCAATACATGCATTTCACTTTTATTTTATTGCATTGACTGGAATGTTCCAGAATAAGCTTGAATAGCAATAGTGATAGTGAGCATCCTTGCCCAGCTCCTGACTTTATTTGTGATCCTTAATCATGACATTTATAACAAGTTTTGATATCATTTTCTAGTCACTAGATATTTTCTAGGAGTCTTTACTCTTTTTTATCAGCAAAAAGAATTATAGGAACTGCTTTACCAACAGATTTTAAAATAATCCTATAGGGTTTTCTTTTTTGCATGTGTTAAGAAAGTGAATTACATGGATAGATTTCTAAATTTAAACCATCTTTAGCTTCTAAGAATAATAAATGTGTTTGTGCATTGTATATTCTTCTTAGAACTCACTGCTGGGTTTTCATTACTAATAGTTTATTCGTGAATCTTCCAGAAAGTGTGTGTATGGGAGTTAAAGTCTCCAAGTCATTGTATGACTGAAGATTAATTTTTACTATAGATTTGAATGATAATTTAGCTGGGTATAGAATTCTAGCTTCAAAATAACTTTGAAGACATTGGTCCATTATATTCTGGTAGTCAGTGTTGTAGATAAGGAATCGGAGGCCAGTCTAATCCTCTCAGCTCAGCAACACTAAGAAAAAACTTATGATTTGATGTAATTAGAGTAGAAGCTTTTAAGATTCTATATGAAATATTTTGTTGTACTTTATTTTTATGTTCCATAGTTTTCACTGTAATATGTCCCTGCTAGGTATGGTGAAGTGACAAAATTAACACATATCATCTTTTTATTCTATAAGTATAATCTAAGAAAAGATCATTAAAGTCAGACAGAAGTTAAAAATAAGAAATTCCTACTACCAAATGAAAAGCAGATTAAGGAATATACTACTTTGTCAATAGCAGAAGACCAGAATCCAAGTCTCTTAATTATAAGATGTGTGAGATTCTTGTTTGGAAAGGGTTTGCTGTAGCAAGAAAAAAATTGTACCTTTTGCTCAAATGATAAAGGCGCCTTGGCAGTTGCTAAATCTCTAGGGAAAAAGCCACCCTAAAATTCACAGTGGCATTTGCTTGTTCTGTCTATTAATCTGTTAGACTTGGAGTTTTCAACTATTAATATTAAAAATATGAAGCTCCTTTTAAAATCATTATTTACCTATGTTTCAACAGTATGCATATGTAATATACATACTTATATATTATACAATGTATAATGAATATATATATGTTATACACATATAAAACTCTGGAATCTGTATTAAGGATAAAGTTCTGATTTACACTAAAAACTCAATTTTCTGTATTTATTTTCCATATTTATGCTACCAATCTATCTGGGAGGTATCTGTTGGCAATGAATTTACTAAATTTGAGATTGAGGGTATAACCAATGAGGACTTTTATTTATCAATTAATTGGTTCTTAGATTTGTCAAATAAAGCATGAATCTGATGGTCATTTGCAAGTTGCTCCTCAGCTCTTCATGCAAAAGAATTGGGATTATTTAAAGGAATAATGCCTGTTGGGTGAAATTGGCCATTTCAAAACCATATCCCTTATTTGTCATCTTGTTTCAGTTATTACATTCAAACTCTTATATGTCCACTTGAGAGCATTGCACAGAATCATAGTTCCAAGTAAACAAATAGAGGATTTTCACCAATTAGTTTCTTAAGAGTCAAAGTGACTGCTTTAAATGACAGAAATACATAATTATAGAGAAAAAAGTTTTCTCTCGATATGTTAGTATAACTAATAACAGAATGTATAGCATCAGATAAGAATATTAAAGACATAGAAAGGGTACATAAGTTTTATTACATATTAAATATATTTGTTGAATAATCCAGACCTATTCTTCAGTTGATTCACACTCACACTGAACAGGGTGATTTAGGAATAACATGAACCGTCATCTTTTTGGTTTTGTAAATCCAGTTTCCATTGGAGGAAGATATTTTTAGAATTCATGTAAGTATATTACAGTGCTGCTATTACTGGGCCATCAAATGCAATTTGGCACAGCATGATGTTTCAACAGTTGCTCAAAGTTAACGGTGACTGTAGAGCCCTTTGTGATTGGCTAAGGTTATTTTTAAACCTAATTCCAGATAACTCCAAGAAGTGCTGTTCTGTCTTCCACACGGTAATCTCAGCGGCATTTGTGGTGGGGGAAGCAGTGCATGCCATTATGCTGGATTCGCTGTGAATCCCTGTTACCATTAAACCACTGAAAATAGAGCCTCAAAGCAAAGGGAAGGTGATGCTATTTTAATTGGAAAGATCACACCTCGTTCATTTAGGAACTGCATGGTAATAATTTCTTTGCTTACATGTTTGTTGAGGAAAACATCTTGGCATCCATGAAGCTTTAATATAACCGAGCACCTCTATCTCCTATGTTAGGTTCTGTCCCCAAAGAAACCACCCTATGTGTCAGTTTCTGGGCAATTCCTGGGAGAACTCTGTATTCGTTTAACTTGATGACAAAACAGCAACATGCTAAATAATGTGATTAAAGTTGTTAAAAGCCAAAATAAACACTTATAATTATCTCAAGAAAAACGGTGTCAGGCAAGTGCGGGCTCTATAAAGCGGGACTCTGCGTGCGCCGTGCAGGTCCTGCCGCACAATAGATCATAGTTAAAGGTCTGTTAACAGACCTCTGACGGCCGAGCTGGGTAGCTTGTGGTTTCCTTCGAAACCTATTGGCATAATGTGAATTTATGTGTGAGGTGCAAATTGGAAGTTGCCTTCTATTGGTGCCCTTGGCAGAACAGAAACCATACTGTAGGGCTAGCAGCAGGAAGTACATGGCTTTGAAATTACCCAGCAGGGTGTCTACTTGCTGCCCTTGTTGGTTCTGAGACAGGGGCCTTATATTGTCTGGCCATGATTAAAATCAAAGTGTAGGCTTCTTTGCTGGGTGCCAGTAAACTAAGGTGAAAAGCAGGAACAATCTGGGCTTTTAATTATTTTAAAATGCAATGTAGGCAAGAAACAAAGATGAAAGCATTTTTGACTAATCTATCCCAATTATTCCACATAAACGGATTTGCCAAAAAAAGGCCCATAGAGAGAGAGAGCATTTGCCTTTACAAGAGACTTTGTAACGTATCTCACAGCTATAAAATAGATCTACGGCACGTACGCCATTCTCCTGAAACGCATCGAGAAAAGGGTACAAACGTTATGACACTGTGGGGTGAGTAGAGAAAACCAGATGTGCCTTTACCTCACTCCACATATATACGAAATCAGCCTTCAAAGCATGGGATAGAATTTCCTGGTTAATTACTTACTGTCTTAAAATCGTCCATCTAAGAGGGAGTATATCTCGGTGCTATAATTAAGGCTACCTAATTCCATAGTCAGGTTGTACAGAAAATTCCCATTATTCCTGTAGTCCCCAGAGCTGGCAGAGCTGGACCTCTTCTCTTCAGCTTCCTTTTTTCCATGAACAGTATAAAGAGCATAAGTCATAGGTTCAGAGTTTACTGTCTCTAATAGTCTACTGGGAGTTAATCAATATTGAATAAAATACAGGGAATGCAAACTCACTATCATGTTGTACCAGCCAGCTCTCAAATAAACAGTAGTCACAATCAGAAGTTAATATGTAGGTTTTTTTGAAAATGTGCACTTAAACCCACCCATGCATAAGTGGTGAGAGTTTACGCATTAAGTTAACAAATATTTATTGGGTCCCCGCTAAGTGGTAGACACTATGGTAGGAATGGGGGTCTAAAGGTGGACCAGACTTTCAAGGGAAGATGTAGAAATATACAATTATTTATATTTGTCACTCTGGAAACTGACAAGTGCCAAGCTAAGTAAGAACAACGTGCCAAGGTGGTATACAGCAACTGTGGTCATTACCTAACCCACAGGTGGTTCTTGACCACAAATAGAGATGTGGATTACATTTCCACCACCATTGGCACATATTTACTTTTTTAAAGACTTAAGAAGAGGAAAAATATACACCTTTGATGGCAAGGTTAGAAATGGTTTTAGGAAAGTTGGATATGCAGGTTCATTCCTTTCCTTTAAAAATTTATTTGTGATCAATTTATTACGATACCTCAAATCACTCAGCCATAACAAAGAGCAGGTGTGTAGAACCTCTACAAAACCTTGACAAATCCTATGGCTCCCCCAAAAGGCCTGTGTCTTATCCCCAAAAGAGCCTCAAGGTGAAGGCTCTTGAGCTACCAAACGCGCTCAGGCAAGGGGGAAGTACAGGTTTATATCTTCCACTTGAATGTCAGAATGAGAAAGAGAAATCATAGTAAAATCCAGTTATGTTTTAAAGGCTTTTATGAATATCTTTTTGGAACTTTGGCAGTTATGTTTTATTTAAGCATTTGTTAAGGTATAGGCATAGAAGATTCAAGTTGCCTCTGGTTTTAAGACGTTAATATGGAATTTGGCAGTTTAAAATTTAAATCTGCATATACAAATTAGCTCCCACTGGTGGATATATCTTTCTTTTCAGTATGAGAAGTTGTTTGAAGCTTTTTTTCCTCCCTCAAAGTCTCATCTTGATTATGTTTTAATATTGTTTTCAAACCAACTTTAATTTAATAAGCATAGTAATTTCGTTCAGGAAAAATTTCCATGACCTTTGTAAAATCAAATGTACATATGCAGTATTCCATTCCAGCAGCACCACCTATTGTTGTCTTGTAGCTCTTCTACTAAACTTCACAAGTATCTAATTCACTTATTTCTCCCATATCTCTGTAAGGTACCCAAAATGCTTTACATTTTACACGTTGTAAAGGTTAACCATTCAGACTGTGGGGCCCTTTCTAAAGTTATAAATCTGTTCTGCAGATAAAATAAATGTAGGACTGTAGACGTTCATTTTAACTGGTGAAAAGACACTGAATGGAGAGGAAATATGCTTACAAAATATTTATGGAAATTAAATTTATCTTGCAAATAAGGTCCAAGTTATACCTGCATGTTTTTAAAGTTGTTACTCATTAGGCACTATCATTCTGCAATTAATGTCAGAATTGTAATTGGAATACAATGAGACCCTAAATAACATTTGTTTGTGCCTACTGTTATTTTATAATAATTATAATCTCATATATTTATTTATTAAAGAGAATTGGCATTTTTTCCAACGGGGTTTAAAAACTCACTTATGATAAAAACAAATATTATTTGCATGTACAGGTAGAAAACAAAACTCAGGAAGCATTGAAATGGGGGCCACTATGGAACTTTTCAGCATTATTTCCAGAAGAGAGGTAGGACTGGGAATTTTACATAGGCTTTATTTGATATATACATATACTTATGTGAATGTGCATAATTAATTGTGTTTTCTATAAGCCATGTTTATTCAAACCACGTAAACCATAAAAAGCATTTCAGCAAGAAAATAATAAGCAACATATGGAGTATTTTCACACACAGTATATTGTTTAATCTTCCCTACAACTCTCTCAGGTAGGTGAGCGAGTTTGAGTCCTTGGCTCTCTTCTGTGTCACTGTGAAAGCTCTTCCTGAGATTTCATTCACCACAATAGATTCAATTAACCATCTCTACACTGTTAATTTCAAAATTTAAACCTATGTTCCTCACATCTTTCCCAACCTATAGGAAAAAAAAGTATATATTTGGAAGTTCCACAAGCATCTAAAACTCAGCACAAACTTATCATCCTTCCTGCCAAAATGACTCATCTTCCCACATTAAGTTGTATGGACAGGTACATGTGGGTTTGGGGACTAAAACTTTCAGTTTGGGACACTAAAAGCCAAAAGGTAGAAAATGTTAATGGGGGATGTTCTGCAGGGTATATTGTTCGATTCCACATAGAATGAAATCAGAGAGATCTCTGGGTGCTGCTTTGGAATGATAGTCAGAATTCATCTTTAATTGAAAAAAAGGAAGGTGCATAACAGCATGTGTAAGAAAAAGTCAAGGAGTGATGAGACTACATGCCATTTTCTTATATTTTCAAAAGAAGCAATTAAAAAAAATAAGCCCAAAGCCAAAAAAAAAAAAAAAATGGTTACCTATACAGTGAGGTTATCTACAAGGCAGAGGTGATTTTGGAGTTATGTAAATGTTTTCCATAACTTAAAATCAAAATGAAATCAAAAGAGTCTAAAATTTTGGAGAAGGGGTGCTGTACAGTGGTGACTCTTTTCAGGAGCAGGGACCCTGAAGGCGCGATGAGGCTGGGTCTGGGAGCGCTGCAGAAAGGGCAGAAGAAGGAATCACATGCTGGAGTGAAGGGACGTTATTGAGGCAGCAAAGGGGAGGCAGTGTGCGCATGCGCCTGGGAAGAAGCCCCCTCCTTCTTCCTTCCAGTCTCTCTAGCGCCCCCCGTTGCCAGATCATAAACAAAGCTAGCAGGGAGGCAGAAACCCAATCTGCAGAGTCCCAGACCCAGCAAGCGGAAGGGAGGATTTTGGAGTCGGGGACAATAGCTTAGTAACTGCCACAGTTGGGAAAATTGGGGCCAAGAATTTACTTATGACTGGGAAAATTTAGAAGGAGACTTTAGGAACCAAATGACCCTGTAGAACAAGGTTGTTTGAATACCAGTGTGAGCTGCCACATTAGGCAAAATGATTTCAGATGAGATAATGCATGTGAATATGGCTTCAGAATTATAAAGTGTGCAAATAACAAAATTAGTGTTGTTATTGTTGGTGCCATAATTTCACTCTTAACTATAATGGGGGTATTTAATAAAACAAAGTTTATGAAACTGAAGATAATCATGAGATAAATTATGAAAAGATGTTTACCAGTTTCAGACACATAGAAATAATTTGCTATTACTTTCTCTAATTGAGCCTATTTTATTTTAATTTGAAAGTTAGGTGAGTTGCAAGTTTTCAAAAGGGCACACACTTTTACTAGTTTTTCTGTAATAACTTACAGACTTTTGTAGATCCTTGAAAAAATTTGAATTAAATCTTCCATAGTGATGAGTCTATTTGCTATATATTGATTACATAAGGGCACTGAATTACTGTACTTCATCATTACATGACTGATTATATTAATGTGTGTCTCTGTAGTGTAATAATTTTTGCATTTATTCATTCATTAAGGATAATTATGACTAATACAATTACAGTTTCATTTTAAACTCATTATTCATGGTCATCAATTTAGAGATAAGAATGGAATTATGTTGATAAGTTCATAAACTGATGGCTGGAGGCCAATCAGATTGCTTCATGCTCCTAAATTATTTTATAATGATGTTACTCATGGTTAACATGTTGATTCGAAACAAAGATTTTGGAATTCAAGTCATGCTAAAAGAGCTGTGAGTCATTTTTCATTTAAAATCTGTCATATAGACACAGAAAATGTACATGAGAACTATTTTGTGAGTTTAACAAGATTATAGATGTTGCAAAAGAGCAATCTGCAATAAAAACAAAATAATTCTGGTGTTTTATGAAAAAAATAGCATAATTAAATTTGGTAAAAAAGTAAGTGATAATTGCTCAGCCAGAGTATTAGAAGAGGATTTTTGAAAATAGCTTTTTTGGGGGGAACCAAAATAGTTGTAGTAACCAGGTCAGATGACATACTTACAGGTTTCCAGGAGAAACAGAAACTCATCTTGAAAAGGTGCAAGTGGTCAATAGAATTTAAAAAGAAAAGTAGTGAAACCATCCAAGAACAAGGTGGGGCTTGGTGTAGGAAAATAGCCTCTAATTCAGATATCAGAGTCATATGCAAAGAGAATAGATATTTTTAATTGAAAACTGAAATCAATTGAAAATTGAAATAATTTTAATTGAAGATGCATTGTGTCTGTATCATTGTTTTTCTACCTGTAGAATGTAGTTATAAGCCATGATTTTTCCAACTTAGTGAATAGTTATTGAGCATTTGTTTAACATGTAAAACTTTAATGTGCAAGGAATTGACAGGAGGTTGCAGTCCAGCAATGTGGAGAAGAGAAATGTGCACATGTTTTGAAAGCAAAGCGTAAAGTGTCAAGTTCCCCAAGAGCAGTACACACACCGTGTTCTGAAAGATGGGCGGAAGGAGGAGCATATCCAGTTGGAGAGATCAGCGAAAGCATCATGCAGAGAACGAGTGAGAATAAGAACTGTCACAGACTGGGTAACAGCGATAAATAAAAATAGTCCAAGAGATATTTGTTTTGTGCTAGGCACTGTCTTAAGCATTTTGTGTATATGATGTCATTTAATCCTCAAAACAGCCACAGAAGGTAATACTATCATCATCATCTTTCCACAAATGAGGCTCAGAGAGGTTAATCTGCCCTGGCTCTCACAGTAAGTGCTGAATCCAGAACTTGGAAGCAAATCTGCCGAACTCCAAAGCCTAAGCCTTAGCTATCATATTACACTGCCTTATAAAGAGGAGTTGTTTATCAAAGTGAAAACTGAAAACTCTATGTCTGTATTTTGTTTATTTATGTTTAATTTTAATTTTAGAGATGTGGTCTAGCTGTGTTGCCTAAGCTTGCTTCAAACTCCTGGCCTCAAGTGATCTTCCTACCTCAGCCTTCTGAGTAGCTGGGACTACAGGTGCACACCACCACACATCTGTATTTTATAACATTTATATTTAACATGACACTTATATTTTAGCAAAATGGTGATTGGAAAGTTAACATTGCTAGGAAAATGGTAGAAATGTATAATCTCATATTTAGTTTAAAAAGCAAATACAAAATTGCACATGTGCTCTGTTATAGCAGTATCAGCATAGAGCACACTCTCAGTAAATATTTGTTGAATAAATGGATAAATAAATAGTGTAGAAAATACGTATGAATATGGGCAGAGATTGGGAGATTGACATGTTAAAATGATTAGTTGTAATAGGATTGTGAGACTTTGCAGCCTATTCCTTTTTCAATCATCTTCAATGTTGCATATTGTCAGATCATCCAGGTTTGAGTGGAAGCCCTCTATTTATCTCCTTTTCATTAACAAAAGACTAATGATTTCAATGTAAAAAGACAGATGAATCTGTGATATCAATAATTGATAGAGAATTCTTTTGCAGAATATCTCTAACATACCCAATCTTTCTGAATAGTTTTTTAAAAATATTTAGCTTTAATTTTTTTTTCAGTTATGAAGAACATGAATCAGATAAAATGATGCATATATATCATAATTTAGGCAAGCACAATTGAGACCAGATGAGGCAACGATAGTTTACATTCTGACTTATTTCTTTAATTTTCCCAAACTGAAGTCTTATTAATCATTTGCTAATTCCATGCAATGGTGCATTCTTCAAACAATATCTAATGATAAAAACAAGAGAAATGATAAATGAAAATGGTCAAAGTATTCAAAAGCATGCTGATGTAGTTAAGATTTTAAAATACAACTTAACATGTTGAAGGATTTTGCCTTTATCCAGACCAAAATATATTTTATTGACTCAGAAGGACCTTTAAATAGCCTATAACAAATTGCTTTGTACTTAATTGATTAGGAAACAGCATTTATATACATACATGTACACATGCATACATATTGACCAATGAAGTTGATGAACTCCTAAGTCTGGAGCACCATTTTTCTTTTCACTAAAAAAAGGGCTCCTGGTGGCAAAATAAACCATACTGAAATGTATTTGAGTTGACCTATTTACTGATTTTACCATAAGGTTGCAGTTTTGAATGGGACCCAGAGCAAGAGAAGGCTCTGTCACTGGGCTAGGCTGGGCACAAGCTACTCTGCTATTCGAGCTTTATGACTGTGCAGATCCAATGACACCCAAAGTGTCTGTAGTAAATAGAATGTTGGATGCAGCCCCTGACAACCTCTGATAGAAGACCTCTAGGGTTTGGAAACAAATCCTTTCCCTCTTTGGGAAACAGCTCCTGTTTCTAACTTGGCATGCGGTCTTGGTACCCACTGAATACCTGGCTAAGGTGCACCAAGTGAGCATTTGACCTGAACTGTCCATTTGCTCCAAAACATCACAAAGTTGGGTTTGCTCAGAAGTACCCCATCAAGGGACAGTGCTACACAAGATACAGGGCTCAAGAAGTTACAGAAGGCACGGCCTGTTTTAGCAGATGGCTCTGATTATCCTGACATCTACCGCTGAGGCTCAAATCTCTTACCCTCAATCCTCGCCTGGTCTCATGGGCCGTTCCCTTTCATCAGCTGACTGAGAAGACAAAATGCAAGTGTGGTTTATAGGTGGTTTGTACAACAGACTGCCACTAGCTAGAACTGGACTGTGGCAGCAATACAATGCCCCTCACAGGTGGCCCAGGAAGACATTGGGGAAGAAGAAAAATCTTTCCAATAGGAAAAATAGCAGGCCCCACATCTGATTATTTACTCTGCTTGGAAGAAAAAAGGGCCAGAGGTACCAATCTGCAGAAATTAATGAATAGTGGCCAACAGCTGGTTCAGGAGGAATGAGGGAGGACTGACGGGCTGCCGATCTGGGAAAGGAGTCAGGAACAGTGAAGTATGTGAAGATGCTCCGTTACGGAGGAGGATCTCAATCATGGGGGGACAGGATGACCCAAATCCAATGTCAGTCGGCCTCTTTCCTAACAACTCCAGAGAGGGCTTTGGGCTCAAGAACAGAATGGTGAAAACGGAAGCTCCATAGTTTCAATAACGTGGGCTTCCCCTCATGAAGGGTGATCTGGTTTCTGCCAATTTGAGATCTTTGATCTGGTCATCCTGTTGAAATCACCCTAGGATAGAAACAGCTATTGATGGAAGTCTGGAAAGACACTGAGGCCTGCACTAACCCTCAGGGCAGTCCCTTTCCCCGGGGGACAGCCGGCTCCCGTGGGAAGCTGAGATTGTGGAGCCCCTCCCTTGTGGAAGTGCAGTGACTTGTCATCACTAGAGTAGCCTCTTACTCTGTCTGTGGATGTGCCTTCCTTGGCCACAGGTCTTCTGTCAGTGCCACCATCCCTAAACTTGCTATCCCAATCACCATCAAGTATCCAATAGAACATTCTTTATGATTAAGGAACTCCTTTTGTGGTGGACGATGTGTAGCAATGAGCTCATGCCTATACTATTAACATTCACCCTTGTATACCCTCCCCTTGGCCTACTGAGTGCCCCCAAAATAAGCAGAGTGGGGGTTTCTAGGGGTCATTACACTGATAGACCTGCAGCTTTGTTATCCAAAGGAGCAGTGGTGTAGGTATAAAATTATTAGTTTGGTCATTATTATTCAGTGCTAAGACTGGTTAGTAAGCCCACATTTCCATACTATTTGCATTATTATTTTTCTGTCTTATAGTTATTATGCTCTCAAAATGAGACATGAAAATCCAGCATTAACTGAATCAGTGTTTACTATTATTTTAAGGATTGTTTTAATATGGTGTTCAACATGAGAATATTTTGTAAACTAGCATTAAGTGGTTTCCACTGACATTTATGAATGAGGTTAGTACTTTAATCAAATAAGGATATTAAGAGCTGGACTTAAAAGTCCATTTAGATTCTGATTTTGTTTAGTATAATTTTTCTGGCCAAATAACTTCAAGTATTCCTAAGGATTCTAAATCAACACCAGATATTAAAGTCGGAAACTGTTTCAAATGCTTTGTCAAAAGTCTTTAAGATTATTCAGGGAAATATTTAGTGATGTAAGTTTGGGACTTTTGTAAATTTTGTATTGCTTTGATTACATTTAAAAAAGGCTGTTAGTAGCAAAACGTAACTAGCTAAAACTTTAAGCTACAGGATACTTTGAGTAAGAGGGAGAACATATAATAACTGGAAAATTTTTTATGAGATGTCTTCTGGAAAAACACGTTGGAGGAAAATGTCAGCAAGATAAAGACATACTGCTAATGTAAACTGTTAGATGTTCGGATCTAAATATGGTATACTCAAGATAAAATTAGACCAAAAATTAAACAAAATATAGCATATAACTTAAAAAATATGTAACCTAGAGGTTAACATAAGCTATTCTGAAATGAGCACATAAAATGTACAGAATGCTAAAGGTGAGTTTTACAGGCATTTAAAAAATTTACTTTGCTTCTCTCAAAGGAAAAATATGTAGTTTAGTATCATCTTTTCCATAATAGGAAATAAGATTTGAGGGCAGAAGAATAGTGGCTGTGATGCAGAAGATTCGCACCTGCTATCTTTTCATTGTCTGCACTAACACCATGGAGCCCGGCAAAATGGCAGCTTGAACTTCGTCATTGCCAAATCAGGACAATTTTCCTTTCATAAGTGTTATAATGAATGCAAAATAACCCCAGGCACTGGGGAGAGAGAGAATTTGACTCAAGTCCTAGTTCTGCCAGTGGTTGTGTAACTTTGAGTAAACAGTTCACTTTCCTGAGCCTTAGTTTCCTTGTGTGTGATAACTTGTGCCCTGTCTGACACCCTGAGATTCTGTAAGAGTCAAACGAAAACCTGGCCCCCATTTGTGAGATGAATAAGTGAATGAAGAGACATAAAAGCATTTTGTACTTTCTAAAGCTCTAAACAAAAGTGAATTATTAATTCTTTTATCCCAAGCTTACAATCTGATCCGAGAAAAAAAAATTGTTTTTAATTTCAAGAATGACTGGTTCAAATATCTTGCCATGTTTGGATCCAGGTTGTTTTATATGTAAACGAATGCAGTAGCGGTGAGTTAGGCTGGCTGTCACCTACTGCATGTCATTGGATGAATACACTATAGTTTCTCTTTCCTAAAAAAGTTCTACTTCATTGACCAAAGCTTCAAGATTGGCTCGATGTTGCTGTGGATTAAAACGTGCTTATTGCAAATGGCACTTTTGAAAAAGATGAATCTAGGTGGTTGGGAGTCAACAAAGACACACTTTAGGAAAGGGAGTGTCAGGGTGAGATTCAAGATGTTTAGTATCCATGACAACATGGGTCATCATCAGGAGAGAAGCTTGGGATAGCTGGACCAGTGTCTGGAGGCACCCTGTGTGCCAAGCATTTTCTCTTTAGTCACTGGATTATGGGAGTGTCTCAAAGGGTGCTGGGTGGGGGTGTGGGACAATTGGATAGCATTTGGAGGACTTGGGGTTGTGGCTGTTACCAATGATGTGCTAATTATCAACTTTTACCAGCCCTTTTGTCATACTAGTGTGTACTGGCCGAATGTCAGCTGTGAGAGTAGCAGACTCAAAAGCCTGTAGGAGTCAAGCCCTCAGTGTACCTGAGAAGCCGACATGGTGAATTTGGTGGTAAAGGGGAGATGTCTGAAGAGAGAGCTGCTGATCTTCAGCCAGTTGTCAGGAGGAAGTGAAAGCCGGTATTTCCAACATCAAGAGATGCTGGAAGCCTGGATTTTGGTATGAAATCTCTTGAATTGGCAGCGCATTCAATTTTTTTTTAAACAGTCCTGTAGAGGCCAAACGAAACACGAGCATGTGCTGAACTTGACCTACCAGTCCCCATGTGCCTTACTCTGACCATTTAGTCAGAGCCAATTATACGTTTAAATTCTAGCATAGTCCTGTACATGAAAGTGGGTACAAAGAAAAAGCCCAAATGGTTCTAAAAGGGAGGACAAGGACAGGTGGGGGCCCAAGACAAAATTTCCTAATGTCCATACATGATTTACAGATTCAATGCAATCCCCACCAAATATAAACAGTTTTGCCTCAGGCTGGGCCTTGTATAGTCAGAGTAAAAGGAGAAAGATGTGTTCTAAAGATCAGGAGACAATCACCCCCATTGACACAGTGGGGTGCAGAGGCCAAAACTGGAGAGGCAGGTGTCGAGGCATGTTGAGCCGGGGGTGCTGGAGGCTGCGGTGGTGATCGTCCGGTGATTGATTTCTGTACTCATGTCTGGCAGAGGAAAGGTTTCTCTATAAATTCTCTCAAGAGACTCATAGCAATATTCTTTCATAAATCCCTCCTTTGCCATGAGTAATAAATATTTATGAGTAATAAAGATGTTTCATTCATTTCCTTAAGAAGATCCAGCCTTTGCCATAAGATCATTAGAAAATCCCTAAAGGGGGAAAAAACTTGTGAAATTCAAACGAACAACATACAATGCTCTGATATTCCTTGAGATGATTTAAGAATTTATATTTGGCCCTTATTGTAGGAAATTCATATTACTTTATGCTAGTATGATGAGATGGTGTTTAGCATCTGGTGGTACATTTCTAGTGGAATTAAAACTCAATCTCTATTACAGAATTTGAATAAATTGCACTTAAAATATTTGACTTAAAATACACTTAGGGGTGGACTAGTTTGCTAATCGATTCGGAGGCAGGAACAAGTGTCATTCTTCAATGTAAGGGTGTCCTGCACAGACCCATGTCTTTGGGGAAAAAGGAAAAACATACCTCCCACACCAAGCACTGGTGCAGCCAAGCATGATTGGGAAAAATAGGTGCATTTGTCTGAGTGAAGGAGCAGCTCGAGGTTGACCCTGGCAAAGTCTCAGAGAACGTGTCTGTGGCGGCCGCGAGCCAGCTCTGCCTTAGGCTTGGCCGGCTCTCTGCGGCCTCCCTCTTTCGCTCTCCCCACGCCCTGTGTTAGTGTGTGCTTACACATTCGCAGTGTCAGTGATGTCGCGAGATGCAATGCGCTGGCCTGCAGAACATAAATAACATGGAATTGGATTACCTCTATTTACAAATTAATATTATCCTTTTTATATGGCGATACTTAAGAAAAACCCCTTATTTTATCATAGATATCTGGAAGTAATAAAACTGAATTTCTTTTAAAAAGAGTGTGTGGGTGTTGTACGATGCAGATGCCACTCAGACTGAGCAGTGGCGTGATGGAGCAGGTGCGAGCCAAGAGTCCCGGCTTCTAGGACTGGCTCTCCCACTGACCAACTGGGTGACCTTGGACAAGTCACTTCGACATGCTGGAGTTTAGTTCCCTTCTTGGTAAAAAAGGAGATAATAGTACCTGTCCTTGCCATCTCAAAGCTGTCTAATGGGGGGGGGGGGGGCTTTTGAGGAAAGAGAGAAAGGCCGCACATCGTTTTGTTGAGCATGGGGTAGCGTCAGTGCAGGCTGGATGGTTTGGTGACATGAGGAGCTTAAGATAATTCAAGAGTAAGACCTGCCGGTGAGAGATGACCCAGGGCTCAGCGGTGTGTAAGTTGTCATAAAGCATGGCAGGCGACAGTCACTGGGAACACTGGGCGGTGGACAGGAGGACAGTGCAGAGAGCAGGGGGCCGGGGAGGTGTGAGCATCTATTAATATATCTAGATCATGCTTCCAGCAGGCAGCAGGGAGTTACTTGTAGTTATTGCTTTATTATTCTGATAAAGTACATCAGCCTCTTCCCTGGGGAAGAAGGATTTTAGGAGTTCAGTAAAATTAGAAGCAGGCAGGGAAGAGTTAAGGTGTACCCTTGCTCTTTTCTCCCCACCTCCAGATGTCCCCAAAATTCCCAGGGTGGGGAGAAGGAGTCAGGGTTTCCCCATGAGTGAGGGATGCCCAACAGCAGCTGACTGGAGGCTGGGGAAGAGGGAGGGATTTAGTAAGGATTTTCATTACGTCCTAATGAAAGGTGGAAGACTTTGGTGGTTGATATCGGAAATGATTCTAATTGTCCAAATGTGGGTGTGTACTTCTTCTTTTTTTTTCTTTTTTTTTTTTGAGACAGAGCCCCATCTGTTGCCTGCGCTAGAGTGCCGTGGCATCAGCCTAACTCACAGCAACCTCAAACTCCTGGACTTAATCGAGCCTCCTGCTTCAGCCTCTGGAGTAGCTGGGACTACAGGTGTGTGCCACAATGCCTGGCTAATTTTTTCTATTTTAGCTGCCCAGCTGATTTCTTTCTATTTTTAGTAGAGAGCCTTGCTCTGCTGAGGCTAGTCTTGAACTCCTGAACTCAAGTGATCCTCCTGCCTTGGGCTCCCTGAGTGCTAGGATTACAGGCGTGAGCCACCGTGCCTGGTGGCTGAAAGGGAAGGTGACGTAAGCCAATGATCAGACAATATTCTTGTCAGCCCAGCAGGCGCATCTGGAGCCTTCCAACCCACACAGGTCCCACAGGTCACAGGTATTTGGGCTTAGTGCCTGTTTTACTGGATTTGACCTCTCGAGACTCTATGGGGTAATCTCTGATGTGCTCCATAGGGTGACCTAGACACGAGGACCCTCCTCTCTTCATCTCTTTCTTCATTAAAGAGCTTTAAGTTCTTTAAATCTTTTGGTTCCCTCACCCACCCCTCCTGGATCCTATGACTTTTGCTCCATTTCAGGTGTTTTAGGCCAATAGATTCTGTGTGGTGTCACTGCTAGAAGGGACAAGGTGGTAGGTGACCAGCTGTCCTCATGGACCCAGGACCAAAGGGTTCCTGGGATGTGAGATTTTCAGATTTAAAACTGGGAAAGTCCCTGGAAAACAGGGACCAGTTGGTCCCCTTAGAAGGAGGAAAAAGAGGAAATGCAGTATTTCAAACTCAGCATGGAATATTTACACAAAAACCAACCCTTTTACACTAAAAAGACTAACCTTCGCAGAGCATATTTCCTATGACCTTAAAAGAAACTCCGTTTCTTTGTTTGTCTTAAGAAATATGTGTCTTAAAACCCTGTAATAAATCCCTTTCTGCTTAAACTGGCTAGAGCAGATTTTCTTCTCTGCAACTGAACTCTACCTGACTCAGGACCACATGTTATATTTATACTGACGAGATTTCTTTAAGCAGCTAAAAATCATTTTAAGAGAACTTGTGTCTGGGAGTTCTGTGGATTTTTTTTTTTTTTTCTGGCCACTAATTTTCCTCCCTTCTCTTGGTAGCAACATCCTGACTGTCTTTCAGAGAATCACCCCATCTGCAGTCTTAGTCTGGGCAGGGCTGATGCCACACTCAGGCCTGGGTAAAAAAGAACTTTCTTTTTCTGGCCACAGGGGTGGTTCAGGCATGTGACTCCATGAGGCTAATGAGGATTATCTTTTGGGAATTTCACTTGAGCTACTGGGAAAGAAGTTTGTTTCTGTTGTGTATTGCTGCTGGAGGAACAATTTAAATTTAGACTTGCCAGTGGACACAGAGCTTGCTTGAGAATGAAACCAGCAAAGAAGAAAGCAGAACTGCAAGGCAGAGAAAGACACTGCCGGCGTAGCACCTTGCTGCAACTCCTGGATCCAGTCAGGCCCCAGGTGACTTTGCAGTTACAGGGGTCAAGAACACTCTCTGTTTTGCTTAAATGAGTTTGAGTTTTGTTTATATCACTAGATACCTAAAGAATACCAAAAATTATTATTCAACATGATCAAATGAAATTTAAATTTATAAACAGATAAATTTGGAGTATTCATTGTTTGAATACTTAAGTTTGCACTTAATGTATAATTCCATTTTAAATATTTGATTGGCATAGATGCTTTGGGGAGCACGCATAGGACTTGAAGTGAGGGAAATTTGGTAGAACCTTTCTCTTAGCTTGGCACTGTCACTCATCAGCATAATGCCCAGAGCAAGTTGCTTAACCTCTCTGTGCTGCACTTGCCTCATTAGAAAAATGTAGATAATAATAGCAATTACCATTACTTATTGTTAGTTGTAATTATTATTATTATTACCACCCACATAATGGTTGGGTCTAGAGGGTGTAGGCAGCTAGAACAGTGTGTTCTGACACTTGAGTGAGTGTTAGCGCCTATTGATAAGTAATGAACTCGTTAATTCGTTATCTTTTGTATCACATTTAAAGTTATTTTAGGCGGGCACAGTGGCTCACATCTGTTATCCCAGCACTTTGGGAGGCAGACGTGGGAGGATCGCTTGAGGCCAGGAGTTTGAGAGAAGCCTGGGAGACATAGCCAGACCTCATCTCTACAAAAAATTACAAAACTTAGCCGGGTGGGGTGGCGCATACCTGTAGTCCCGCTACTCAGGAGGCTGAGGCAGGAGGATTGATTAAGTCCAGGAGTTGGAGGTTGCAGTGAGCTATAATCATGCCACTGCATTCTAGTCCAGGCAACAAAGTGAGATCCTGTCTCAAAATACATAAATAAAATTATTTTAATGTATTAATTTTAGATAAGAACATGTAACATCACAAATATATAAGCAAATATATAAAAACTTTAAGTGTAAAAAAACGCTAGAACCAGTTATATAAATAATAAGTAGACATAAGAGAAAGACTGAAGAGTTATAATATACAAAAATAAGACATTTTGATATGTTGTCCAGGTTATGGTTAATTTTTGCTTATTAAAAATTAATTATATTGTTTTTCCATATGAAAAATTCATATCAATATATTAATACTATTAGCATCAGTTATGTATTAGTAATTTATTATGTAGATCACACAGAGGTATATTTGAGAGAGTTGATTTTTGAAAAAGTCTTTGTTAGAGTAAATATTGCCACTTAATAATAATAAACAATCTCATAAACAGCATAATACTTCACTGCCTTTGCTTTCTAAGAGGAAACAAAAGATTAGAATTGGGTCATATATCCAATGTGAATTATAGGGTATTTCAATTAAGATTCAAGTTGACTTTTTAAAGTGTTGATCAAGTCAAATGCTTCTCTAAGTCAATTGCTTCCAGCTGCCGAATGAGTTTGTAAAGTTATAGGGCATTATAACAACATTGTTTGCAACACTTCTTAATTTCACTTTTAGAACATAGAAGATAAATCACAAAGTGCATAAAAGTGTATCACAATAATAAGCAATAAGTAAAGAAAGAAAAACAATAATAATTAAAAAGTCAATAATCCCCTCTCTCCCCTTGCAGAAATATTTGTAGAACAAAGGCTGAAATGTGCATGTAAACTTTTAAATGCAAATCACCAGTTACTTTCAAAGTTAATCTTATCTTACACTTTTTCATTTTTTAGTAGAAAATTTTGCAAGTATTTAGTGTGTTGATTTTTTTTTTTTTTTTTTTACTATAGGTCATTTCTTTGGGAAAATAGTGGTAACATTGTTGCTTTCAAAACCAAGAAATGTTGTGACAGTTTTAATTCATGCTATTGCCATTTCTGTGGAAAATCTCACTGAATCTTGTGTATATGGAATGAGAAAAAAAATAATAGTAGAATCTTTTCAATAGTCAAGCATTACCTACACTGCCTCACTCTGTAAACTCTTCAGGTCAAAATGAAAACGAAATGGCATTTTGAAACAAGTGTACACATATAAAAATTTCTTCCAGAATCCAGTGGTCTCAGATTGGATTGGAAAGAAAAAAAGCTTCCTTGCTGGCCAGGGGCTTATTCCCCATTTTTCATTTCTGTTTGTAATTCCTGTCATCTTTGTTTCTTATGCTTTGGCTAAAAAGGGCGACTCATATTTATTGGAACTGGGTTTCAATAAACAGTATGCTTTATGGTGAACCAAAGAGTGATTTATTGATAATTTGTCACTTATATTTATGAAAATGTAGACCCCAGCGCTCCAGAGCTGGTAAATCATGTTCTGCAGCCTCAGTGTGTTGGTTGCCCACACCTCCCCCCGAACCCCGGCTCCCTTCCCTGCCGAGAGCTCACCCAACCAGCCCAGCAACAGCTCGGGTCCTGGCCATCCCGCACTTGCTCAAACGAGAAAAAAAAGAGCAACTGTTGGGGATTTATTTGTTGTTTCAATATGTTTTCCATTTACTTCTCGGGTTGCAGAAATAATAAATTGATAAAATATAATTAGATGTGAGATTACAATTTAATGAGGCCAGTGAAGGGGCGAGAATGTAAGTGGAACAGTAGATTGTGGAGATTTATTTATTTATGTGTAGTTTGTTTATTATGATACAGCTGTATAGAACTTTCACACAGTTTCCAGATGCAGGCAGCTGTTCGTCCTTCGCTAGGAAGGAAGCAAAGGTTCAGAGTTCATTTTCATCCACTTGTTCTGGACTAGTGATGTTTAAGGCGACACTTCGCTGAATCCTGCACAGGGCTGTCACGGCGGGCATCATGTGTCCGCTTGTCCTCCCAACAGCGGGCTGCCCCCGCTTCCTAATGTGTTTACCTCCCATGTGATGTCAGCAGAACTCAGCAAATCTAATATTTGTGCTCAAACAGACTTGTTGGTGCTCTTTGTTTATAAGAATAGGCCCTATATCACTCTCACAGCTGCTTCCTCTAGATATGCAGACGGGGCTTTGTGTTTTACGTTCCCTTTAGACAGCACTTGGGCGATGAACAAAGCATCTACCTATCTGACTTCAACCTATTTTCTTTCTTTTTTTTTTTTTTTTCTTAACAAAAACCTAATTCCAATGTGTTTTTTCCACGGATGTGACTATAACCATGCCTTTTTCCATTCGGCCAATTCTTTCGTAAAATGTTTATGCCAGTAAAATGGTGCATATTTTTTTGCTTTTTCAGAAGAGTCATTGAGAGAAAGAAATAGGATTTTTAAAATCCAATTTAGGCAGAAGGCATTTCATAAGCCCAATGCTCTAGATCTAAAGAATTAAACTCATGAAAAATGTATATACGTTTCACGTAGAAGTCTATACAATCGTATTGTATTTGCTATTCTAACATATCTCAGGTTTTAATCGTATAGTAATTAATCATTGTTTTTCAAGTTTCATGTACCTTTTATGATTCAGTGGCAAATATACGACGGAGATATGGGAAACAAACATACAAACATAATTAGCTGTGGTTGCAGGTCTTTTTTACACTGTTCCTAGGGCAAATCTTTATCTCTGTAATGGAGAAATACTGATTAAATTTAAAACATGCAACTATTTGCTCCAAGATAGTTGGAAGTGTATTAAATGAAAGACATGAGACTTATTTTTCATCATGATTTTAAGGTAATTTTTTCCCACACTTCCTCACTTACATATCAGCATGTACATGTCAAAAATTCTTTCTAAATGAGTTTCAATTGCATTTATTTTTAATGAAGAGGCTGTTGTAGCACCTTCGGGCCATGTTTGCTTAACAACTATTAATAAGTTCAATATAATTTTATATAACTTTCTAATTTTAAACAGTGAAACACCATATTTTTGTGCTATATCACAGGATTGCTGATTTGTATATCTTTTGAGAAGTGCAGTGCTAAACGTTGACAGATAACAAAATGCAAATTTTGCACCCAAAGCGCTATAGAGTAAGTCCTCATTTAACATCCTCCATAGGTTCTTAGCAACTGCGATTTTCAATGAAACGACATATTACCAAACCAATTTTCCCGTAGGCTACATGATAGAAACAAGAGTTAATTACGTTCCTACAGCACATTTTTGATCACAAAAAAATCACCAAACTTCTAAATAAAGATCAAAACACTTCTAACTGTAAACATTGAAATAAATGTGAGCTATATATACATTTAAGGAAGATTAATCAAAACAAGTGAGATAAATATTTACTCTGTTATCCCAGTTCAGGATGGCAGGTGGCCAGAGCACATTCTGCCAGCTCGGGGTGCCAGCCCTGGCCGGGAGCCAGCCCGCCGCGGGGTGCTCACCCACCCACACTCTCGCACATGGGGACGGTGGAGATGCACCCATTTACCGAACGTGCACAACTTTGGGGTGTGGGAGGAAACCGGAGGACCTAGAGAAAACCCATGCAGATATGGGGAGAACACGCAGACTCCACACACGGTGGCCCCAGCCAGGAAGCAATTTTTTTTTCTCATCAGTGTTATAAAGAAACGAAGTTGAATGAAACGACGTTATTGGAGGTTTTCAAGACCATCATCAACTATGTTTTGCTAGATTTGCAAAGTATAGTCTCAGATTGTCTTGTCATTTTAAGGTTTTCAAAAGACAAGTCCCTTTAAATTTGTGTCTAGGACTAGTTACAAATATAGTAGAGATGTTACAAGCATTTGTTTTATAGTAGTTAATAAGAGCTCAATTATATACTGACCTTACATGCAAAGATCTGAGCGTAAGTTCTCATGTAACTTGACACTGCCCTTATAAAATTCTTAGTGTCCTCATTTTATAAATGTATAAATTGATATTTGGAGATCTGATATCAATCGACGTAGGTCACATTGCAAGTGACAGATGGCAATAGTTTTATACCGATTTTTAAAAAATGTATATTTATGTGATATCAATAAAAACGTTAAAATTTTAAAACACTACTCATATTTTAAAATTCCACATTTTAAGTAATATTGAATAAAAGTATTTTAAAATCATCTTGTCCATTCTATGTGATTAGAATTTACAAAACAGTATTTTTAAAAACCTAACCTCAAATAAATACGTTTGGTTGATTTTGATTTTGTACTTTATTAGTTTTCTGTTGAATGTGTTTATATCAAAATCTGGTTAAGACAACTTGATGTAACAGCTCCTTTGACTTGAGGAAGAGGCCTCAGTGCTGTTGTTTGCAGAGACTGTTAAAGTGATCACATTTCTCCCCCTCGAGAATATAAGGATAAAATGCATTGTTTTTGCTTTGGAGTTAGTATTTTCAGTTTTCTGTGTTCATGGGATTTTAAAGAATCTTATTTTTTCATACTGTATTTTTTGGTTTTTTCCGCATTCGTCGGTGACCCAGGCCCTCTTCTCCAGTTACTGACAGTCACCGGATTGAAGGCTGTGCCGGCGGGGCTGGTTACAGGACCGAAGGCGGAGGAGCTGCGCCCTTTCTCTTTCCCGGGCACGAAAGTTAAACGTGTGGCTTTACGCATCCGCTGTTTCTTAGGGCGTGCGAGATGGCTGTGCTCATAACCATATTCTCCGATCACTTCTCTCACGGAGCTATGTGGATGTCCTTGGACAGTGTGATTCATTCTCTGAAACCAGCTTTCCCTCACTGTATTTGAGCCCAACTTGATTTCTAGGGCAAATGGCAGGCACGTTTTTTCCATCCTGCTCACACTGAAGGGGAACAAGGGCATTAAGCAGGATAAAAACCTTGCGCAAGCTCACACCGTTATCGTGGCATGCATGCAACACCCTGCCCACACGGTGCGCACACACACACACACAGTTACGGTAAGTTGTACGGCAGAAGGAATTTTGCAGGTACATTAAGATCCCCAATCACTTGGCTTCAAGTAAATCATAAAAGAAGTTATATTCCAGAAGGGCTGGGGGCTGCGTCCATGAGACGGCCAGAGGGCCTGCGGCAGGGCCACAGGGCAAGGGCCCGAGGGTGGCCTCTAGATGCTGAGAGCGTTCCCACCAACAACTGGCAGGAAAACAAGGACTTCAGTCAAACAAACCACAAGGAACAGAATACTGCCCACAACTGGGACGAGCCTGGAATAGAACCTTGAGCTGCAGATGGGAACCAGCTCTGGCTGACACCTTGACTTCAGCCTCGGG